>OX122884.1:50336344-50369983 GCA_944738645.1 Eristalinus sepulchralis
AACGAACGGAGCTGCGTTTTTGTCCACCTGACGCGTCCATTTATGAAGAAAAACTAAGGACTAGTCCAAACTATTAAGCTTATTTTTAGTTGATTACACATACATCTTGTTAGCTGCAAAAGATAACTGTCCCAATTTTCGCAAAAAAACAAGTTATTATAGATCAGGTTGATGAGGTTAACTGAGAAAGGCGATTGAAATACACTGAGTTAACGGGGGCACCATTGTGATGGCAATTGGATGGTTGCTGTTTAAGCCATCCCTCAAACCCAGAATAGTTTATCGAATTTGTTGTCCTAAGGCATTTCCTGATATTTTCTACTTTGACATCATGTAGTTCATCTGGGCTGTTATTGAAGAAGTTTTCGATATTAGTTTTCTTAGCTATTGCGAGAGGTGGGAAGGATCCATATAGTGAAGAACCCCTCATAGCTGCAACTACTACAGAAGACCTTGTATGAGAATTCTTACCTTCTTGCATGGGTTCCCATCAGACAGTGCCCAGTAAGTACACCTTATATAAGACTTACCTCCTTATTGCCTAGTCTGATGGGATATACGTCGTTGAAAGACTGCATTTTGGCCATAATTGCTTTGAAATCTAGTTCATTTCACGGTTAACACTTTCGGTGACATCTTTTAGGATTTTGTCAAAATAAGTGTTTCCTGATTAGCTGCCGTCGACAGATCCGTCTCATTTGTTGGTGATTCGTCCACTCTTTCATTGGACTTTCACTTTTTCCGAAAAATCTAGCATAAGGTAAGTTTGTCTCCATCCCATATGTCCTTAAGTGTAGTCATCTGATTTGCTAAAAAGGGTGTTCCATAGACTCAACATTGAGACTAATCTTATAAATGCCATGAAAATTCTGCAAAATTATTTCTTGAAGTGGAAAATCAAACTTAACTCGGAAAAGATTCAAGCTATCTTTTTTTCTAGGAAAAGAAAAACTTGCTTCCTTCCGAGTAATCAACTATTAGTTGATGGACACCCGATTGAGTGGAAGAGTTCTGTAAAATATTATTAGAATGTTGTATGCACTTATAAATAAAAAATCATTTCTTTCAATTGAGAACAAAATAATAATTTACAAAACAATTTATCAAGCAATTCTATTATACGGATGTCAGGTCTGGGGTAGCTGTGCAAATTGTCACTTAAAAAAATTACAAGTAACCCAGAACAAAATCTTAAAAATTATGTTAAATTTGCCATGGCATTACTCCACAAGAGAACTTCATAAGAAAGCTAATGTTGATTTGATCTCCAAAAAAATTAAGGACTTAAACGAGACTTTCAGATTAAGATGTAACAATACTTCTAATCCACTCATCAATAACTTGTACTGAAGTCATTAAGAGGTCCTTTTGTTTCTCTCTATAACCTACTGCCAGTATCTATTTATCTAATGCACTTATGCATGAATATTCAAACGTTATATATGTTTCATTGTTTACTTATTTATAAATTTCATTTTTTTTTTTATTAATAATATGTACATATCGTTCTATTTATTTTTTTGTTTACTTGTTTAATTATTTATTTATTAATTATTTATTTATTTATTTAACTATTTACTTAGTTATTTATTTGTTAATCTATTTATTTTTGATTCACATATCTGAATGTTTTATATTATATATACATATATATTTATTTATTTATTTACTTATTTATTTATTTATTTACTTATTTATTTATTTAGTTATTTTTTTTTTTTTTAATTTGTAAATTGAGGTTTTTTTTTTTTTCGTTTTTCCTCAGAATGGTGTCGAATCTAAGAAATAGTATTCCAAGTTATTTTATAATTTTTCAGTTGTAAGATATACTAATGTAAATCACATCTCTGTACACATTACTGTAAATTGTGCGATAACACCAAATTTTATATTCGAAATAAAATATTTATCTATCTATCTTTTGCATAGACTAAATAAAAACTTTTAAAATCACAAATTCTGAGATCGTTGAACACTTGTTCGCAGTGTTCGCAAATGAAATCAATGGTATGCTGTTAATTGGCTTTCATATACTTCAGTCATTTCACCTTTTCTAAGATAGCCTTATTTTGTCTGCAAACGTGTGATGTGAGAGTGCGATGAACATCGGACAAGCTAAACGTGTGCTTACTTATATAGAAAGATTCTCGTTACTTTCTTTTCAGATTTTTTAAGTGCTACATTTATAATTGCCATTTTTGAAATAATGAAATCCTAAATTAAATCCCAGAAATAGGCCTTCCTTAGAGGAAAAAAGTAAGACGCGGAAAAATCGTTGTAGCTAAATGCATTTTTTCATATTTTCAAACCCAGTGTCGAAGTGTATATGTTCAAATCACGAGACTTAGTTCAAAAAAATTCCACTCAGAGGCAGTCCCCTGTATCTTTCTTTTAAATGGGAGTCGTGAGGTATGCTTTTCAATAGGCATGGCTTGGCAGATAACTCGCGACTCCGATAACATTGTTTTTAAATTTCTGTTCAGTGTCGTTTGGAAATACCCGAACCATACATTCTTTAGATGTTTTACAAAAATTAGCGTTCTGTAAGAAACGTTTTTCGTGCGATTCGAGGAATATATGGTGCCAATACCATTCTCAAATTTGTGTCCCGTTACTTAAATATAGTGAATTCCTGCCAATGAGAGCAATTTTAAAATTCGAAACATGTCACGTGGGAAACATCTACTACTAACAAAATAATAGAAGGACTGCGTACTCACTTGCAATAAGGTTGCGTCCAAGGGCGAAATCAGTATAAGATCAGTAGGCACATCTTGCCTCCCTCATATCCATATTTTTTAAATTTATGGAGCGATTTATAGTACATGGAATATTGAAGCCAAATACAAGTCACTCATCACCAAAGCTTGGATATGAAAATTGGAAATTAAGAATTGGAAATCGAAATCAAAAGTTATTTCCTTCATACACCCACATGTAAAATGCAAAAAAAAAACAAAAAAAAGTTTTTTCATTATTCAGCCTGAGATACAATCATCCTATCTCTCAGTGAATAAGGCCCTTCTAACATCTCTGCGGTTGTATTGATTGCAGAACTTGGTTTCAATGCAACTCCACACTGAGTCCGTTATTTTAACAAATGTACTTTAGAATACGCAGCTCTCCGCGATATTGAGGGGGTCTACCGCACGGACAACTCGAAACAAAGCTTAAGCGGCTCCTGACCACTTCTGACACCAGTCAAGTACCCAAAACTACTCGAAATCATCACAACAAACGATTTTTGGTACGCGATTCATATATTCAGTCAAGCCATTTGGGCACATAACGGCTCAACAGAAATTTTAGTAGCAAACTGGAAATATGACATTGAAAGGATCCATAACGGGAAGTGTCTTTAATGCGATATTTTAAAAATAAGAGATTACTTGTCACATCTAAAATAAAGTGGTTGGGCCAGACTCAAAAACCGGACAGCCGAATTTTCGTCAGAGTTTCTGAGGTACTAAAGCCAATGACGGTGGAACAAATGACCTAAAAGTCCCGAATGATTTCCTCAGAAACTTCTTCACTAAGTAGGGCGGACGAGCTGAGGATGATGATGATGAACCCGCAAAAAAATCTTCTTTTATCAATGCAATCCAAACGTACCGATTTTTAGTAAAATCTTTCATATAACAGAATAAATACTCTCTTAAGTCTCGTCTATGAATACTTGAAGTAAATCCATCACAGATATTAAAGTCACACACATACCACAATCCAAAATCTTAATAATAACACCACCAGCCATCGATTTTCATGCAATGCCTCTTCACTTCACTAATAAACTTTACGCCCTAAAAACTGTTTCAAAAACTGGGTCAAACACTGTTTTGAACAACACCGTCTAAGGCTTGGCGAACAAACTTTTGGTGTTCTAATTTCCCTGTTGTTCTTCCTACCGCAGCAGCGGCAGCCACCAAAACGCCAGACAGTACACAGCCGCGTCATCTCCCAGCCTACAAAGTCTATGCGGCCCCTTCGTAAACCTACCACAGTCAACCGGCAGACAAAGATGAGGATAACAAGAAGAAGAAGAAGAAGAAGAAAAAAGTACATAATTGCCAAACTTAGAATAAAACTTTTCGGGTAAAACTTTGCACATACTTTCCACATTAAAAATCGAATTTTTCCTGTCTGTTTTTTTTCTCTCCCAATTCTGAAATTTAAGAAACCTCAAGATGGGAACGCCACCCGCTGCAAGCCTGGCCGCCAATGAGTTGAGGGGGGGTTGAATTAAACACGTTTGTTTAAAACGTGTCCCTCTTGTCCCTCAATCTGAGCTAGACGATGCCAACAACGGCGACAGCGCCAGGGGTAGGGTCGCGTTCCTGATTCAAGGTTATCAACTTTTACCCTTGACTTTAAACACACCCGCCAAGTTTTTGGCCAAAAACGAGGCAATCACAGCGAACGAGACGCAGAGTTGGGAGAATAAATCAAAAGTTTTGGGGAATTCTGTTTCCCTTTTCATATTTGCCGGCAAAAACTTGCTCGATGTTTGCTTATTAGCAGATTAATGACTCCTAAACAGACACAGTCGTCGAAACCGCCCTGCAAAGTGTCTCGCCGAAGAGAAGTTTAATTGTTCCATCCACCACCCCCGGCCGTGCCGCCCCCGCACCTAACCCAGAGCCCAGCCGGCTGCCGTTGAAGTCGAAGAGATTATGTATCGAGTTCGAGTTTTGTCAAAAAGTGGCAACAAAACCAAAAAAAAACAACATTTCTGCCAGACATGGTGTTAGAAAATTATTTTATCCCAGTTTGGGGAATAGGCGGGAAAGTTAACGGAAGAGCGAAAGTTTTGTGCAGTGTAGAGGTGTGCCTTATGTATATGTATTAAAACCGGAAATGTTTTAAAAAGTTTCGCCAAAGTCGGGAAAGTTTGAATAATTTTCACAACTTTCATTTGTGAACCTAGTTAAGTTTTTGAAGGCGGACGTTGTGACGCGCGTTTGTGTTCAGGGGTGAATGCTTTACCCTGAACTCAATAAAAATTAAAAATTTTGCGAAAGTTTCCTCAGTTTTTTTTTTGTTTTTGTTCTGTGTGTTTTGTTTGTTCTTGTTCCTGTTGGTTTTGTTTTTTTACCCAGTGTTCTAAGAAAGTTACTTTTGAGTTGTGAGTTCTGAAACATCGATAATGCGCGCGCAGCAACAGTTGAAGTGTGTTTGCGAACATTTAAAGAGGATCGTTAGTTTGATTTTGTCTTTAGCCTTAAATTTGGGGCAGTGGGAAACTTCTGTCTGGGCTTGGTTGGCACGTAAGGTGTATTGGGTTAAAGGAGTCTGAATTGAAACGAAGTTGGGTCACAGTGAGGTAGGTCAGTGAGTGGAAGATGTAGTGGGAAGAGTGTTGCCAATTTTGGGGACGGAAAGTTACACCTTTAGTATTTTCATGACTTTTAGGAATAAGGCACTTAAGGGGGAATATCAGATTGCAGAGCAGAGTGTAGACTTATTTTCGGAGCGTACTGGGTTGGGGACTGTGTTTTTTTTTTGCTCGACGAAATTCCATTCGATTTAGCTCTCTGTCGAATAAAACTGTTTTTGAGTAATTAATTTTACATTCCTGAGACTGACACTGAGACACAGAAATCCAATTCCCACGAAGTTAAAATAAACATTTTCAAAACAAGACTTTCTTCTTTGATAGATATCCAAAATTTGTGGCACCGTTTGCAACAGATGCCAATACCCGGAAGGCCTTCTAAACTAACGAAGAGTGTGTTAAAACACAACATCATGCTCAAGAGGTATCATTTTGAGAAATATGAGGGACATTGATTCGACAATGGAGAAAAAACCTGTCTTATGGAATTCTTGAAATCTAGACTGGGCTATTTTCTAGGGGAACGGCATAAGTCGAGATATAGAACGACATCGGAAATCATTAAAACAAGTGATTTCTTTACATATACATATGTATGTGTAAAAGTTGCTTCAAATGAAGAGGCAAAAACGATACAAAAAATTAATGTCTCTGATCATATGTTCATAGAACCATAGCAGTCAAATTTGTCATGAAATAACATCGAAGAAGGAGATCTCTGTGTCCTTTTTGAGATCATGAGAGAGACATATTTTCGATTAGGCAGATCCGCCATCAGGAAATGAGTATGCATCACACCACTTAAATGTTTTACTTTCCAAGTTGTTTGACATTCGATTGCCTGCTTGCGTGTAAAGTAGACGCCTCCTCCCTTTATAGGCAATAATAATCTATGAAGGGATACAAAAAACAATTTTCCCTTCCTAACCAACTTGATCACCGATAGCCAGTGTAGCTTGTAAACCGCGGTCAGCCATTTTCTTGGTTTTGTGAATCTGTGACTAGAGGTCGGAGCTTTATTTGCAACTGTTCCAAAGTTCTATGTCTCTACCATCTCGACTTGGGCAGTGACAGATGATCTCGACCGGGGCCTTGCCTGGCTTACTGATGTAGTGGTGATTGTTCTACAAATCCTTTCCATCGCCACAGCATTGATGAGATCTATTTTCATTTCATGACTCTTAAGATAATTTTGACTTGACAGCACTCCAACTAACACCGAGAGCATATTTTCGTCTAGCTGATTTGTCCTGTCGGTATCGCAAAAATGCCACCGAACGGAAGGTGGACCTTCTACACAGGTCTGCGAGAGGTGGGTTGATTACTCGGATTACCTACGTCGAATAAATATGGGCACCCTGTTTTGCAAAAGCGTTATGTGCCTCGATGATACTTATGTGCTCCTTAAAGGGCGTCGAGAAGTCAAATTTTAAATAATTCAACCGTCAAAATTTATGATGAGGAATATGATAGTGTTAATGTGCTTCAACATGTTGTATGGTTACCGAGAATAGTCAGTATTAAACATAATTGAGTTACACTACCAACAATGGACTAAGGCCGATATTCTTCAGCAAACACTCGTGTTATGCATGTTACTGTTCTGCTACGAGTAGAGGCGAACTACACTTTATTTTTTCGACTTCTGCGACTTCAGCTCTTTGAGTGTTGTCTTCAGCAAGTCAAAAGGTGTGTTGCCGTGAAAAAAAAATGAAAGGTGTTTAGTCCGGGAATGGTGTCTGTGAACATGGCGTGTGAATCGACGCACTTACCCACTAAGCCACGGCAACCACACACAGAATAATAAAGACCTTAAAATAAAATTAAAGGCCTGGCCTCATTTCACATTTTGAAAGATTTTGACTTTGTGATTCAATCGTAACCAGTTTTCCCACGAAACGTGATGTATGTCGTCGTCATAAATAGAGGAAGAATTGATAATAAAATTGTGTTGAGATTTGAAGCGTCGTCATCATTTTTATACATGGTCAATCGAATATATTACTGCTGTATACGTCACTGTTTCCGACGATCCGAATTTATCGATCTCTTTGAACTTGTCTTTCACCTCACTGCGAATTTTTCCTCCATCCTTACTCACAACCCAGTAGAAGAGGTCCTTTGGTTTTGGAACAACAGATAGTGAACACCGATTTTGCGAACAACATCTTCTTAGGTGAACTTTTCTTCTAAAAAAAATTAAATTTTCACGTACGTGGCTCAGACAACCCAAAAGTGGTGGTGGGTGTGGTGTACTCTATATGTCAATGGAAAATTTGCTCACAACATACAAAAAGTGAAAATTTGTCAGTACAAATCCTTTCAATTCTCGCCGTTCAAAGTCGGCAATAAACTGTGGGTCCCCTCTCCTGAACATGAAAGGGGAAACTAAGCCCTGATTCTTTGTGAACTCTAGTGCCACAAGGCAAAGGCAAACCAAAACGAATTCCTTCTGTTTACAAGAAAACAAAAGTTCTGTCCTGATTTACGGTACCCCATTAAAATTATTGCACAACAACAGTCAGTCAATTGTCAAGCGCATATAAATTTACTGTCATTGCTGCATTTCGTGTGGTAAATTATTTTAATCTCATTAGCAAATCAACTCATTTTCGTCGAGTCCTCCCGCCCCAACACGCCCGCAAATCCGGGCAGAGTGCATTTTCGCATACATTGCGGAGAACCGGAGCCACCCTCTGATTTGTCGTGACAACGAAAATTAGCACGAATCAGTAGCTCTAATGGGACCAGTTTGCGACCGGTACTGAGATTTCAGCGATACTGTAGATTAAAAAAAACATACACCACTAGAAATTCGCATTAAATCTTGCCACTAAATGACAGGCCAGCGATTCCTCGACGACAATGGCAGCAACAGCGACGAGTTGGGAAGATTGTAGTGATGAACACAGTGCAAGGGTGAAATTACAAGTTTCATACCAGGGGGTGAGTTGATCTAAAAGCGCATTAATTCAAGGGAAATGTAAAAGCCCACCGACCAAGTCACTCGTTTACACACCATCCACTGCGCTCCCCTCGGTTTGCTTGCAGTCGAATGACGAAATTCCTTGGTGGTAAGATTCAGGGTTAAAGGTCTTACGCTCGGTGGAACCCTTCTTCATTCATGTTAAAGGGTTGCATGTTGTCACGTTATCCCTCGGTGTCTACTGTTGGTAATATATCTTACGGAAGTCTTCGCTACCCCCTTATAAAGCAATAAAAAGGATTTCCGCTTCGCTATGATTTCTTGTCGAAGTGCAGACCCTTGTCTAGTCGGCAATTCTTTCCTCGTGCTACTAGCAGCGGCACAAAAAAAAAACACACACACACACACAAGAGAGGGTGGTTGTCCCCGGTCCGACGAAAAAGAGTTGTAGTAATCGATTAATTCGATTTAGATTGAAATTACGGCTTTGAAAACACGTTCAACGAAAAATTATTTATTGATATTTTGTTTTGTGCCTTTGTATGGGCCGTTCTAGAACGAGGACGTCTCGCATTCGTTGTGCCTTGAGCGGGGGATAATCGTGTGCTTATTGGAATTTGAAGTGGGGCACCGGTTGGTTATTTATGGGTTGTTTTGGTTTTTTTTTACGATTTTTTTGTAAGCCCTTGTAAGGAGATATTTAAGGTCTGTGTGTCCTTGACATAGATTTTGAGAAATGTATGACTTTATTTTTGAGAATGGATGAGGTGGATGGAATTGTGAGATGCGGCCGTTCAGGGAGTAATGAAGTGTTTGTTGCAAACTATTTGAGGTGGAGAGATGAGGCAGCAATATATAGATAAAGAAGACTAAATTGCCGTGTTTTTCTTTTGATGTTCGATTGATTATGGATGCTATTTTACGTTTCTAACCTTTTAAAAGTTAAATAATAAAGTAGCATTAAATTTAGTTTCATTCCGCAGGCCTGTTAAAATACGTAACTTTGCTGGCGTCTATTAAATTTATAGTTTGTATTTTCTGCTAATTCAATTTCAAATCATTGTGCTAAGCTCAGCGACGAAGTAGCACACGCTAATCTTGAGTTTCCAACATGTTTGCAAGAGGCACGAACCCTTAAGCTTGCTACATTGGTTGACATCAATGCCTCTGTTCACAAAAGTGCTAAAATTATATACAGACCATTGGTTCGGAAACTCAATATTTGCGAAAACCTTAAATTAGGTAAATTTTACATTAGGACCGGAATTCTTATCACTTAGCGTTTATTGGCTAATACCTCTTAAAATGAAATATCTCAACGTTTCCTATGAATGCAAGGTGGTGGCATACTGTCAATGAACATACCCTTGTAGTTAAGAGTAGTTAGGGGTTGGTGGTTAGGTCTCACATAGAACGTGTCGCTTTATGGTGAAAACCACCAAACACTGATTCAACCTGAGGATTGGACTCCTTTTAAAGCAAAAGTTATAAGATCTTGGGCAAACGAATTAATTATAGGCCCACGTCTCTCAATTCCTTCATCAATAAAGATCAGTCCAAGAGCACGCTGTCCTACTATTTAGTGCAATATTGAATTACTAACTAGAGCCCTGCGCTGGTCTCTGGTAATAAGAGCTATAGTTTCGTTTTCGAGGCGTGTGCACTTTCCAGAAGATTTTGGTTAAGCAGCATGAAAAATTCGTGTTCCAACATCCACCAACATCTTTAACTCCACTGTATTGGAGCTGCAATAGCAATTGAGTCTTCCATTGTCGAAGAAACCAGTTTATTGGTTGTTTCATCGCCTATTATACCTTGTTGACCTGGGACCCGTTCTCGGAAGACATTAGAAAAGAAAGACCGATTTTCACACAATTTCACAACGCTGCTGTGAAGTGCTTTGAATGAGACTTGGCTATTCATATAAATGTTTTAATGAATTATGCCACAATGAACTATTATGCTTTTTGAAGCACTCTGTATGGCAACATTCTCTACCTGAAGGATATATCATTGTTCATACAGATCGTCAAAATGTAGTCGTTAGTGTATTCGAAAACGAGAGACCAAACGCAATCTGACTTGGTAGTGCCGTCGTCGATACAAATATTTTCCTTTTGTTGGAGGTTGGGATACACGGCAACTAGTTCATTGTACTCAAATGCAAATATATACGCAGAATCAATGTTTCATTCCGACGACTTTTTTGAGGAAATATAGGGAAAAATATGACGAATTTGTCGTAAAAATTAGCTTGAAATCTGCTGTTAGTTACCATATTCAAACGCTTGCTCAATTTCCCTCCCCGATTAATTGGGTTAGGTCCTAGTTCGCAGCCGAAAAAACAACTATATCACAACTACAGTCGATTAGATAGCATCGTCGTCTTGCACGATCAACTTCCCACATTGCTCTTTTAGAGACTGAAGTCTTCTGAAAGGTATTTAAAGAACTAACGCTGATAACCGCTTCATTACATGCGCCAATATTTTATTTCATTACTAACAACTAATTCTAAAATTGCCTTAGAATGTCAAGTGCTTAAGATGGGTCCAAGACTCTTTCACGTAAATTACAAGTTCCACTTGAAAATCGGTCACAAATGTTCGATCGAGAGTTCCTTACTTCCGACTAGTCGAAAATCTGGTATTTCCTGTGGTACAACCTTGCGCTGCCACCAAAACAAACACAGCGACTGTTTTTCGTTTGTTCTTGCTAACAAAACCTTTATTTTTGTTTTTAGTTTATCCAATTAAATCAGACATCTATGTAGAACGCTGTCTTTCTTTTAAAACTTTGTTTAAAGCAACAGGAATATCTTCTCGTATTCACTGCAGGCAATTGATATTTTCAAATATACTCGATAATGTAAAAATTAAAAAAATGTATTGGCATTGTACACCGAGACCTACAATTCATACTAAGACTAGGAATTCCGTTGAAATGTTAAGTAGGCTTAAAATTTAAAAACGCAAAGACACTTAAAGCTTTTAAATGACTTTCAACCAAACATTACTTTACTTTTTACCTAGAAAATCACCCTTGTCGTAAAATTAAATTTAGTTAAAAGTTGTCTCTGTTTACTATAAACTTACTTTTATTTATGTACAATAAGACAATTATATTTTAAACATTTCTCCTCGAGTAATCACTGAAAGCTTGCTTTTTTAACCTCCGATACATTGTGTATTATTTAACATTTAAATAATTAAAAAAAAAACCATACTTTGTTCTTTCCCAACATCATGCAATTCATTCCACCAATTAACATTCCCATCTCAAGTCTAAAAGTCTGTTAAACATTCTGTAAACGTCGACTCCGAAATTCACAAGTACTCAGACTGCTCTGGATCTCTCTCCTACATGCATGCACTCCGAAAGAGTCAAGGCGCATGCTCCATAAATAAATATTCCATGGTACTTCCCATATACAGTTGAAAAAGCACTTCTTATTCGGGGCCGCCCCTCTTTTTCAACCTACAACCAAAGGGGATGCAATTCGACCAACAGTGTGTATATAAGCGAAAGGGCCACCTCCTAATTCCGCTCCTCTTTCTCACACACATACATGTCCCTTTCAATCGCATTGTTGTCGTGTGTTTCGGCTTTCTTTTGCCTATTTTCTGGTTTCTTTTGCTCGCCTAATTAATAAACAGAAGCATTCCACCTTCGACGGCAAAGCAACAAAGCAAAAAAAACAGAACGCTGCGCATACTACAAAAACAAAAATATAATAATAAATCAATAACCAGGATACTCAAGCAATACAACGAAATGAAAACGCAAACAAAAAACCGAACAAGAAATAGTATGGAGCGGTTTTGAAAATAAAATGGTTGGTCAAACGTTGGTGGCGACACAAAAACAGGACAAAAGGACCTGCGACCATATGCGGCCATGTTTCTCTGGTATCATTAAATTAAAACAAAATACAGGTGAACCAACAACCATCTTTACTTCGTGTCAAAGTTATCTTGCAGCTGCAGAGACGAGAACTGAACTCTACTAAAACTTAATTGCATTTTTACTCTTATCTTCCGTCAGTGAGGACTAAATTCAATTTGAATATACCCTTTGCTGAGTCCTAATGTATGTGGGTATAATTTTTTTCCCTGCAACTCCGCAATATTGGTTCGTGCTCTTCTGCTCCTTTTTTTATTCCATTAAATTATGGTGGTTTTTTGTGTTAAAAAACAAATTTTATGTTAACTGTGTGCATTGTGAAAAAAGAACTGTAAGTATCTACAGCGACGCTGCCTTCTTTGTGAATATCCACAAAATCATTTTTGAAAAATAAAGCTTTCTCCCTAATATTCAATTTTGCATTCATCAGCAAAAACTAATTATACAAAGCTGTTCATGTGCTGGCTCTCCATTTGACCTTATGTGAGAGTCAGTTAACAAATCCGAGAATAAATTTGCTTGAAGCTTACCTCCACCATAATTTACATCTATTCCACACCTGATTCATATTTTAATTCTTTACGATCAACTCGCAAGACATCTCAAATGTCGTTCCATTGGTGTCATATAAACCTTTAATTAATTTGCGTAATAACCACTTCCATTTGCACAACCTGTATGCACTGCAATTAGACAACTCTTACAATTCAAATAAAATGCTGAAAACTTCTAATCCACAAATGTTAATGCAAATTTCAGTGAGGCAACTCAAACCGGTCTCGGATATGTCATTGCGAGTAACCTTAACTGACAGTTCCATGCCGACCTAGTTCTAGTTCTATCAGGGTTGCTTGTAGACTGAAGTCTGGGGAAATATTGATTTCTGACTTTGAATTATTAAAATCGGCCTTCATTTAATAAAAAAGATTAGATTTTGAAAACGTTGCACTTGGGAAATGGTGCACTTATAATGGTTAGCAGAATAAATCAAATGTTTGTACATTCTCTGTCTGTTGGGACTGAATTGCAGATGAAGTACAAGGAATTTTTTCTTTTCTTTTGTCGCAGAAAGGAAGTCTTACCGTCCATACACATGTGCAATCTCTTAGACATTCTACTAACTTAGCATATTTTCAAGCCGATCAGCCTCCTACGACAGTAAAGTCGAAAACTTAGCAGTGATGGGTGATTCATCGTGTGGGTTTTATTTTCAAAGGACTTTTTTAACAGATCACGAGTTAGTCCTATCAAAGATTTGTATGATTAAAACTCTTTATTTAAAAAAAACATAACACACAAAGAATTAAATCAAATCTAACCGAAGGAGTGCAGCTTCACGTCTTTTCGCTACGATTGCTCAATCCCCACTCTCCAACACTCCTTTAAAACTTCTTTGTCAATTTTATTCAGTATCGTTTGGTAAGTCATCATGAAAAGAATCACACCACAATCACCAATTTTTTTTTTTTTAAGAATTATGGGCCCCGATCTTAAGGAATAAGCCAGCTTAGGAAGCCAACATAGCTCGGGTTATCTGCCAACTGCTATACCGAAATAAGTCGCACAAAAGTCGACTTTCCGATTAAGGTGGTCCTTACACGTAGTCGCAGCCAATATATGCATAATGTAATTTTCAAAAAGTAAATGTCTCTAGATTATACCTCTAGAATACTTTGACAGATAAACCAAACTTACCTTTCTGAAAATTCCTTGAAAGAAAATATTGACAATGCTACATTTCAGCAAATATTTGCCTACTTCATGGTCTTAAAAAGGTGTTTATCATCTGTCCAGAAAATTTATTTCGAATTACATTACAAAATCTAAGAGCTTAGAATGAGAAAGGGTCAAGTCAAGTTTTTCCATTTTTTTCTATTTTACCGATACTCGCAATCCTTCTCGTGGACAAAATAAATTTTTATTCGTACTGTCACTACTCTCAAAGTTATGTTTTGGTAAAGGGATTAATTTTGGGTTTTTGATAAAGTGAACGTTAAATTCGAACTGTTTACAACTCAAAACTGCGAACATGTTACTTGCTCCATTTTCTATCTGTAACGAAGCTAATTACCAGCTGAATTTTTGATGCAATAATCATGTAGTCTTCTTCATACTTATATCTCAACATTCTTCTCATTAATATTTCAACACTCTTACGAACGATATTTTTGAACTATTGTCAAAAAATTGTAAGAAGACAAAGTGACTGCCTCGTTTGTTTGTTTAGGACTGTAGATCACGAATTGTTAAGATGATGAACGTCTAGAGTGCTTGCATCGTTTACGGATTGTTAGCGTAACACCGATCCTTCACGACTCCTCGGAAAAAAAAGTCTAAACGAAAAAATCGCACCTCCGAGACGGTTTTATTTTGTTTTATTTTTATTGCCAAGACACAGCACTTACCTTATAAATAAGTTTTTAATTTTCCCAAACTTTTTCAAAGGTGAAGAGCCCTCTTCAGCTCCGCGGAGACATGATACTGACTTTCTGTCAAGATGAATCATGGGCGAAACAGATATCAGTGTCAAATTAACCTTTGATTTACCTTGAATTTGAAATTTTGAAGGCTCAACTTATATATATTATTTTACAATTATTGGGTGAGTGCCTTACAGAAACGCGAAGGGAGTACAGAGGAAGGACAAGAAATCTCCAATTGGAATCCGACTGAATGACTACTCACCGCCTTTTGCTTAGCGCGTTTGCTTGTTTAAGTATTTATTTGAGCTTTAATTTTATAATGATTTCTTTCTTTCTGGAACAAAGTCGTCTGCTGTTTCTTTCGCAAAAACAAGAATTGAGTGTGCTACTGTTCTTTTAACTATCAATGCGGTCATAAAGCGGCGCAACTTAAGTTGCTTTTTTGTAGCCAATTTGTACTCGGCAGTGAGTACAAATTGTAATAGAAACAGTGCAACATATGATGTAATTCTGCATTGAAAAACTAATCTCAAATTCACAATCAAATTTTATTATGCGAAATTTTGAAATAATTAAACATTTTCTTCCGAACTTTCCTTTCTAAGGCCTTATAAGCAGTTTTAAGGCATCTTTGTGTATTAAATTTACCTTTATAAAAATTCAAGTTAGTGTTAATAATAACAATTTAAGTTTTTCTTTTCTGTCGGCTAAAACGCTGTTTATTTCCTAATAAAAAAATAACAATCCAGTTCAGAACACGGCCAGTAAAAGAGTTAATTTATAAAAAACATAAGAAAAAGAACATAACTTCATGACAAGCTTCAGTCAACAATTTTAGAAACCTGACAAGGACGATAATATAGAAGACCTAAAAACGCAAAAACGGCAAAAATCTATTTAAAATTTGGAAACTTTATTTTTCTTGCAAGAAAATAATAAAAGAGCACGTAGCGGATTATGGTCTATTATCCTTGCACACATAAAATACAGGACACTACCCCCCATAAGTATTTCTCGTAGTATCGCTTTACTCAGCATCACCTACTGACCTGTCATCTTAACTAATATTTAAATGACTAACATAATTTATTTAGAAATACCTTTGAGCTATATTCGTCAAGCCAGAACCACTTTGGCCGAAAATATTATAAAATGTTTATAGTATACCACTTCACTGCAATCATAGAATCTTTGGGAAGCATTAACAGTATATTTACAAGAAAAAGTAATTCTGCTAAATATACATAATAATGTCGGATACAAAACCTTGCATTACTCCTGGAACTTAACGCTTGCAACACAGTTGCTTTAAATCACGTGTCATAGTGAAGAAGTTTTTCAAGCGAGTGCAATTTTAAGGTGTAAGTGTAAGTTCTCATATACTCGTATCATATGATGATTCCATTTTAATATGATCCAAGCAACGAATAGTAAATAGGCCTAAGACTGTACATTGTAGATGTGTCCCGAACTTGTCCTTAACTTATCAGCATCTGGCTGAATTTAGGCAGATACACGAAACTATTATTTGCAACAGCCATGATCAAGATTATGTCCTCAATTTTCCATCCACTTTTCTATAACTTTTTTCCTATCCTCCTACAAAGTCATCTAAATGCGAGGTTTGCCGCAAAATTTTGATTTTCATATGTTACGCAAGAACACAGTTCGAAACAGTTTATTGTTGAATATGATTAAGTACCTACTGTGAATTGTGGCAACTCCACTTAAGGCATGAAAATGAAGACGAACAATTTCTGGTAAATGCCAAATGTTACCTGCTATCAATATAGCACTCTTCCGCTTGCAACTTGTTCGACTTTCATTCGCTTTCATTTTGATAATAGATGGTGATGTTGGACAAAAGTGGGTGTAAGTTGTGTGCCACTATAGTGGCATAGCTGACAGCTTTTTGTGTTAGTACACTCATTTGGAAATTTAAAAAAAAAATACAGCAAAATGAGTCGGTGGAAAAATAAGAAACAAACATCGTGATACAAAATAGTTTAATACGATATCCGGTACGACACGGATCTTAAAGAGCTGGATGTCTTTTAGAGACTTATTGAACTAATTGCTTCGAGTCTACATTTCATACATGTGAAATCACACCGTAGTTATAACATTGGATTTGCTACCAAGTCAAAATTCAAGTAATAAGAAACTAATATAAAAAGCACAATAAAAAATCATGGACCCAAGAAAAGTGCTTACGAATAGTTTTTTAGTTTTTATAATTAACATTTTTCCTTCTCGTCGCTTATTATTATTGCAAATCAATTTTATGGTAAGCACTGTATAATACTGTAGCTTATGCATTTTTATTTTTCTCATATTTTCAACACATTTTAAATACTTTCTCTAACTACGTCTGATATAGGTATCGTTATTTAACAGACAAGGTAAATTCATTATTTTTGGAGTATAAATATTGCTTATTATTAACATTGTGTATGACTCTTCGGCTATCGATTATCTTACCATATTAACCGCGTTTACATATTTTTGACTATGTTTTCGCTAAACGTAGTGATATTTTGAATGCAATATTAAAAAATTAGCAAACTTTAATAAAACATCGAAAATCGTTTTCGAACCATATATAATAGCTTGTGTCTGTCCTTTTAGTTTTATCAACTAAATAAGATTGCATTAATAATTTATTCAATACCAACTTTACCATCTCATATTTATACTTCACGAAGCTGTGCCGAATGTATTTCTAAGCTCATTTCCATTAATTCTAAAAGTATGCCACTCTCCTTGCTCATTTCCTTCATCCATTTGGATGCTAAATCAAAATGCCGTCGGTAAAACACAAAACACTTTAAGTCATCTGCGGTATCACAATATAATTTTATTTATCTTCTCAATTACCATTCATTAAACATTTTACCAAAGCAAATAATTTATGATACACAAAACTCCAACAGTAAAAGTGTAGAAATCATTCGTGTCAATCAGTCAATCTTGCTCCGTCTTCGATTTACTCTCAGTGAGACCTCCATCCGATGCCCTAAAACGACAAAAAATAAAAGCAGCATAAGGATATGCAATAAATAAAAAAACGACCCTTATTTAAATCAAGGACAGAAATACAAAATAAATAAATCCCAAATCAAGATTCTTTTCCTCGTTCGATCGAAATTAATGCAGGAAGGAACTCCCGCCCCATTCACGAATATCTAATTAAAAGTCCTGACCCTCCTTTTGGATAGCCACTGAGTGGCTACCAGGTTCTGATGGATTTACTTCCCCGACGCTTAGAATTCGTCCTCCCCCCAACCGCACGGCCGAGGTGGTTTAAATGAAAATCAATAAGGGGATGAATTAAAATTGATCTTCTTTCCCCGTTGTGCTGGCTACCTCGGGGACGATTTTGAATGAATATTAACAGGACAGTTCTCAGTGAAATTTAAAGAAACACCCAGCTCCTCTTTAATGAACGGATAGACGTCTGTATCTGCGAATGTACCATTCAAGAGTGGGTGGAGAGGCTTACTAATTAAAAGCTGGGACAGTCAAGGACATACATTATTAACGTCATTCCATCGCGCACTGCCTGCCAAGTCGATTATCTCAAAGGACCTATAAATCCAGTGATTACAGACGAACACAAGACGTTATCTTATTGAGAAAGCCGTCGCCGCTACCCTCTTGTCGTGTCTCTCTGGGTAATCTCATTCCGCAACACTCCGGCTCGTGAAGTACAAACCTTATGCTTAAGCTCTGCCACACACACCAACGGGGATGTACATACTTATGTACAGTTTTGTGGTTAACAAGAAACGCGTCCGAGGGTGGTGACTCCTTAGGTGAGTGGTGCGACCGAACAGAAATTCCTATTAAAAACGTAAACATCTCGCAATGACGACAACACGTTATTACCATTCCCCGACCACAAACGGACGGCGGGCCGGATCTCGCAGCGCTTGCTGCATACAAATCCCCCACCGAGGCCAGGCTGCGAAGTTTAGGCAAGTCGGTTCACAAGCGCCCAGTTTGTCAGGATTAAATTTTATTCGCGTGTAGCAGAGAGCGCGAGTGTGTGGCTGTGTGGTTTAGTCCTTTATTGGAAACAGAAGATGCTACAGCTCCGGAATATTCTAAAGAACAGTGTCGGCAACTTAATTATATGACTTTACTTTTATACTCTACACGAGTCCCGGTGATGTCTTCCTTATAGCCGGCAGGAGCTTGAAATTTTATCACGTTTTGTTTATTTTACATCTGTGTCGTATTTAAGAGAGTCCTTTGAGTTAAATAACACTCAATGGAGATGTTTTGGCTTCACAGTGCTTATGAATGGAGGGGAGTGGGTATGGCTGGGAAGAGGAGAACTCCTCTGGACATGATTGAGTGTAGGCGATGGTGTAAAAAATTCGCAGATTTTAGGACGCTTTGAGCACTCTTGGGAAAAGTTAAGAGCTCCGCTTTTGTTCTACACAAAATAACAAAACTGTTGGCCCAACGCATTTATTTATTTCAATACAATCTGCTGTGGATCATCAAAATTGACTTTTGCCGCAGGCGGTGATGGCAGGAAATCGCCCCAATTGAATTCGGAAACACCCCCAAATCGAATCACTAATGAATGCTATAAATCTTACTGAATCGGGGCAAGTCAATTGCCTTTGTTAGGTGGTAGAAGGTGTGTCAGCGAAGACTTACAAGATGTCCCAAATTTAAAACGATTGTACACTTGACATCACAAGATGAATCTTTGGGATTATTAACTGCCATTAGAAATAATTTCTGTTGATTTGTTTAAGGGTTTCGTGTTTTGTTTAAGGGATTTTTGAGTGGTTGGCAACGCACGGCCAGAAATTTAATTTTGTGTTTTGTAAAGTTTCTATCTATAATGTTCTTTAATCTTCAACAATTTTGGTTACATTAAATAAAAATTGTCTTACAGCTGATTGCTTTGTTGCTGCCGTGACGTGGTACGTATACGTGCGTCGACTCTTATTTATTTAGCATAATTTTACATGGCAAGCTTCCCAAATTTGACCGTTCGGAATAGATATTAAACTGTGGGTGCCCCTTTTGCAAAAAAATTGCAAAAAATTATCAGAGAGGTTAATCTATTACAAGGAATACGAATACTAGTTAAGACTGTTGCACTCGATCATTATGTTGGTACACTCGAACATTTGTATGTTTACAGTTTCAGCTATATAACTTATTTATTTTGTTTGTGAGAGGCATACAAGTTCGACGAGTCAAAAATTTGATTAAGTGTTCAAAAACACCTGAAATAATCTGAGTAATCTGAGTCAAAATGATATTTACAACTGGATAAGCTTTTCAAAAAAAGTTGAGGAGATCTGAATGACGACGATCGTCCTGAATCCTTTAGCACATCAACAACCAATAAAAACGTTGCGAAAGTGTAAAAAACTTGTTATGGAGAATCATCGAATCACTAAAGCTGAAGATGTCGTCATTTCGGTTGCCTTAGGCAATGCAATTAATCAGAAGCGAAGTTCATTCCAAAATTGCTGAATTTTGACCAAAAAATTTAGCATCGCTCAGGAATTACTGAATGACGTCAGCGGCTATTCTCAGCCAACAGACTCGGCCCCCTGCTACTTGTTCCTGTTCCCAAGATTGAAGAGACCAATTAAAGGATAATGTTTTGCCACGATTGAGGAGTAACAAACCGAATAAAAGTGCATATCATTGTTGACTATTTTATTTTCAAAAATTTAGACTAAGTTAGCTACAGCAAGTCGGTAAGTACCCACACAGCTGTACGATTGACACACTGCACAATACCAACCAAAGAATCGACTCGGATCATTGATTGAAATTCTTGAAGAAATAAAAAAATTAAAATTTAACATACAATTTAAACATCATCAATTCAATTTTTGAGCTGTATGCAGGAAGTTCAATGCGAAGGATATTCAAAAGTTCACTCCGAACAGCTTTGCAATTTGTCACGTTTGATATTGAGAATTGGATCACATACGGCTACTAGAAATGTTTTCGCGGAAACAGAAGTAACCGCAAAAAATGTGGGAATGTGTGTATGTGTGTATACCGTGTGTATAGCGTGGAATGAAACAAATGTGTAGCGTAATGAAAAAGCAATGGTCTTGTATTCCAACAACAATTACAGATACCTCATTGGGAAATAGTAGTGCACCTGCTCGAAGTACAAAAATACCTCACAGTTTACATTCCATTTATGGTAAGGAGTCCGATTGGTGCAAGTGTATTTTCAAGTTGGTACTACTGTCACTCGCATCGCTGCCAAATTGCACGTAAGAATATTTATAAATGTTTGAAAGCCAATTCATTTTCCGCATTTTATAATGCATGAAACTATTCAACTCAGTTCTGAAAAGACATAAATTGGAAAAATTGAAGCCGCAAGTATATTGCTTTACATTAGGACTCCTTTAAGGGGGGTATTTAAAAGAATTACACAAGAAGAATTAACAAGCAAAATTCAAACAAACCAGTTCCAAGCACTGAACGCATGTGAAAAAGCATTTCACTTTGGATCTTTGATCTATTCAAAAAGTGCACTCCACAATCCACGATAAAATCACTGTACTGTAATTAGCCAATTTAAGATTTATTTTAAGTTTTCAACACAAACGCTAATTTGGGTAATTTGACATTGTTCCCTTGCTGGTGTGTCAATTATTCTCTTAAGCTTCTTGATATAGTTATTGCGTTTATTTGTAGTTATTGAAATACAATTGAACATCCGGCAGAATGAGCTTGCCTTATTGCAACAAGTTCCTTCGACCATTTGCATCAATAACAAAAATTCACATTACTTAACTAACAATCAACTTCATTAGCTATAGCGAGAAGATATCCACAACAACAGGTAAAAAAAATAATTTGAATCCTTCTCGCAATGTCATCCCCTGAGAACCAAACGCGAATTACTGCACACGCATACCAATATTCAATCAACACATCATCAAATACCTTCACTTCCCCAAACATCCCCCTTCCACGAAAACGCACCTTCTAACACCATCCCACATTATAATTTTTCCACCACTCTCAACAGAGGGCGACGCAAATAAAAATATGAAAATTAAATCCAATTGTTATGATAAAATCTCATTGCAAAAACATCCACTTAGACAATTGCTAAATTTTCCCATAATAACACACTCAGCGGGAAGGCGACAACGAAATCCAGAAAAAAAAAAATCCAAACCGCAAATGTAATAACCCCCCTCAGTAAAGCTTATTAAAATTCGCACGCGCTACCACTTCCTTCACCACATTACATCCGCAAGGGCGAGCACCATGGTTGGAAAAAAAATTGATCACACACTTACGCATCTTCAAATCCGAGAAGTGGAAAAAAAGCAACCAACATACTTCATTACCATAATAACGCTGAGTAAATGCCATTAAACACCACTTTATGACTTTATATGCGGCGACGGCGACGGCGGCGACGGCGACGGCGGCGGCGGCAAAGGATCATCCCCCAAGTACGTCCCGTATGTGACATAAGCATAAAAATTCATAGGATCAACTTCAATGCACTCTCGCATACGCGCACGCACTCATCCCTTGTCTCTTTTGTTATTTTATTGTCACTTTTGAATAAATTTCATTTCGATGCACTGATTTTTGGGTCACACTCAAGCACTGCGTTACTTCGCATTTTTCACTCTGTCAAGAAGCGCCTAACGCGAATCTCTCTCTTGAACAACTCACGGCCGATTAAACACTGACTGGGTTAAAAGGCGGCTTTGAAAAGAGTGGTCCTCAGCATAGACCCTGAATTGTGCGTATATAAATAATAATGCGGTTTTTAATGCGCGCGCATAACAAAGTTTTGCAAAACTTTTCAAAAACTCGTTTTCAAAAAAAAAACCTACGCACACACACACTCACACAGGACAGAAGGAAGAAGTGGGAACCGATTTTTTTTGTTTAAAAACTTTGCAGACTTCTACCCAAAAAAAGGGAAAAAATAATTTTTTGTTACTAACAAAGTCGAAAGGGACTTCGACTGCTGTGCCAAGCCAAGCCAAACTGTACCGAACAGTTTCCCAACAAACTAAACCAAAAACTCGAAAGAAAAGTTTTTCATTAACCTTCAAAAAGTTTACCCGATTTGAATTTCACCCTCGAGCCGCTACTTAAAGCGTTCGCTCTCTGCTCTAGTGTATATTGTTGCTGAAGTGTCGGCTCATCCCTCGTTTGTATGATATTTTGGAATATCACAAGCCTCTCCTTTCCTTCTGTTTTGTCTTGTGTTTTTTTTCTGGTGTGCCTGTTTCACCTCTGTTCCCTAGATGGTGGTGGCGGCGGTGGCGGCGGTGGCGGCGGTGGCGGCAGCCGACTTGAAAAGGAAGGCACAACCTAAATCACGAGTTTAACTTTTGACAAAATTACAACAAATGGAGGCCCGTAGTTCTGTCGCACGTCTCGCCTGCTGGCCCCGTCATTCACACAAACTTGAAGTTTTATTAATATTTTCTAATTATGACACTTTGGTCGGGTATGTGTCACTGTCTCTAGCTGGTTGGTTGGTGTATGGCTTAGAATAACAGAGAAAGTTTTGTCCCGGTTATTGAACGGGGGAAAGGAAGAGGGATGTGTTTCTTTTCTCTTTCCATTGTTTTCGACTAACTTCTTATTCCCATCCTTTTTTAGAGTTTCAAGGTTGAGACGGATTAATGAATAAAGTTTCGATTGAATGATTAAAGTTTTGTTCCTGATAAACAAAAGTATTGAACTGGGTTAAGCAGACGGAATGATGGGCAGGTTTTCGAGAACAACGGCTTTAAGTTCAAGTTCACTGAACTTGTGATGTAAGTGTCTTATCGCAGGTAGAATGGAGTCGGAAATGGGAGTTTTGAGGTGTTTTGCCCGTTTTCCTCTCTCAGGAAGCAGGAAATGGAAGCATATGTTCTTTTAAATCTAGCCGTAACGCACCTTAAACTCTTCAAAATCATTTAAGTGATTGTTCTATGATGCATAGAAAGCTGATGTGTATTTGGCTGGACAGTGCAATTGAATCTGTTCCTCTACATTGATATGAAAATATCTAATCTAGTCATGAAGTCGTCCTGAGTTGCTTAACCCTTATGCCAAAATAACAATATATTTTCCTTTAAACCTTTTTTATTCTCAAACATAAGGAATTAAAGCCAACAATCTAAAGCTCAAGGTGGTTGAGTCAATGTACAGCCCATACAGCTGTGTGTAGTGTCTTATGAGCTTATTTAACGAACCGAGGCGAGTATTAAATGAGAATCTACAGAAAACTGCCGATCGCAGGACACGATTACTTTGCAGAAAGGCAATATCTTTTTTTTGTTGGAGGTTGGACTACATTGCGCTCAGACTCTAAAACTAGTTCACTGTACTACCAGACAGTAGCCTTCATAAACAGCTTAAGTTTTCTCCCACCACATCAGCGCCAAACAGCCGCCACCTGATACGAGCAAAGGCGGGACATTGGAAGAGAAGGTGCTCTGAGTTGAATAGATTGATGCCGCTGTACAAGTCTGTACAGTACGTCTTTTAGCCTCCACCTCCAAACACCACCAGTACATACGGGAGCGAAGATGAACTTTCCTCCCGAAATAAAAAAGAATCTCACCCTCCGCTTTAGTGTCTATACTTCTGAACTGTACAGCAAAATTTGGACCATCAAGGAATATCTCAGTTCTTTAGGAGACGGCTTTATTTCTCAATACACACCAATTAGCAAGCGTGATCCTTAATTTTATTTTGACGGATAGGTCACTCAAACACAGAATCACTCTTGCCAATCGCTGTTTCGGTTGACTCAAGAGACAATTGAGTAATAGAAACTTTCTTGAAGGATTAAGCTCTCTTTGAACAACAGCTTGATCATCCCAGTCCTGCTTAATGACGCGGAAACCCGGACGTCTGAACGGCTGAGGAAGCCCTTAGTCCTTTTGCGAGAGTAGTTTTGCGTGCGATTTTTGGTCCTGTTTGCGTTGGTGGCATCTGGCGAAGAAGATTTAACGAAAAACTCTATGGGGTGTACAGCGACATGTGCCTGGTCAAGCGTCTTCAGATACAACGCTAAAGATGGCTAGGCCATGTAAAGCGTATCGACACCACTTCTTCTGCGCGAAAAGTCTTCGAATTTGAGCCATTGGGACAACAGAACAGAGGATGGTCTAGGCTAAGGTGGCGCCCATAAATGGAGAAGGACCTCAACCAACTTGGAGTGCGCAACTGGAGGTAGCTAGCGAAAGATCATGCTGGCTGGATAGCCATGTTGATTGAGGCTCACGTCCACTCCGCACTATAGCGACACCAAAAAAAAAGAGGACGGATGGGTTATTCCCTGTGTTGACTTCGGAGACTAGGTAGACAAATTCATTCACTACCTTGAAGTTATAGCTGTCTGTAATGACATTTTGCCTAAAACGTCGACATTGGTAAACATTTTTGCAAACATCCCGCTGATAGCCTGTTGTGTTCTTCCGATCATGTCAATGTCTTCAGCATTTGCGAGTAGCTGCACAGACTTGTGAAAGATTGTGCTTCTGATCTAGACGTTTAAAAGGAAACTAAATGCATGAGAGGACGGCAAGGTCTTTTGACATCAAGCGAAATCTTTACCGAACAACAGGAGGTTCCCAGAAGGAACCAGGGACTATTCTCTACAAGCAACTACTTGTGTTGTGCGTGCTACTGTTCTCTCACGAGTATCAGGAACTTACAGTTTTTTCCCGACTACGAACGGCGAGATTTGAGAAGGTTTTCATAGACAATTGACACTCATTGAGTGTTGTCAGTAAGTCGAAAGAGGTGGGCCGTGAAAAAAATGCGAGGTGTTCCGTCCTGGAATCGAACGTACCTCTTCGGTGCGTGGGTCGACGCGCTTAACCACTTACTTACTTAGGTCTTAAGTACTTACTATCTTAAACCCCTTAAAAAAGCCACTTAACAACACCTTCCTTCCTTTAACAGCATTTAATCTTTTCATTAAACATTGACATCTCGCTAATCAAATGCAATTTGAAACATAATTTCAGTTTAACCACCACCAGATGCTTTCCAGCCCCCACCCCACTTTCAAAATTCCTCCTGTGTCCTTCGTTATCCGCTTATTAGCGTAATTTTTTTTTTTTTTTTTTGAAAACGGAATACACACACATGAAGCATTGTTACTGATCCAATTTGAACACCATCCAATTTGCATACACCCACCTTTCAAGTTCAGTGGGCCCATCGCGAAATCAGATTTTTTTTGTTTTTATTTCGAGGGCGACGGGTCGCCCTCAAAGGCATCGCCACATCATCCAGTGGCTTCATTTATCCCATATGACACGCGATGCGGCAATAACAACCGCGTCAGAGACAAATTAAATAAAATTTCCGCAATGACATAACCTGTTTATTTTTCTGGCATAAGGGATATTTCTGAATAAACACGGGGGTTGGTTAGAAGTGATTTTTTTTTCTTCTGTTTGGCATTTCTGTCAACGCTCCAGGTTGTTGACGTGTACCGAAATCCCAAACAGAGAAGCGTACAACGGGAGAAAAAATATGCGGAAATTTAACGGTGGAGGAATCAATTGGATCAGCCTTTGCGTAAAATTATGCTGCTGCTACGGTAGCATTGTGGAGGCTTATATTGAAATAAATTGGATTTGCAAACATTTTTTTTCTCTCGCTCTCTGTTCGCAGTCCTCGAGAATTTGCTTTTGTTCGAAATACTAATTTTTCTCATTAGCGGATGTACTTGACGTGCTTGTCAAGTTATCATGTCGAGTGGGTGGGGGTTGTGGAAGAACTGGTTGTTATGTGGAGGCATTGTGATTTATGGTTGAGAGCGCTACTCATGCAAGTGATTGGGTCCCTATCATATACTTAAAGCTGAAATGCAACTTTGGTATACCCTTTAACTGAGTGAATCTGGTGGCTTCTTGCTACTTATATATATACGAGATCAAGTCTGTGCTAAAAGTACTGCTCAACGGGTTCCTCTTCCACCCGAAGCTCGCACATCATATGAAGATAACAAAGTTGTAGGGGACGTACATAAACTGGCAACGAGAGGTGGACTATCATCTCACACCTTACATACTTCACCGAATTCCATAGCCTATAAATAGTCAGACCACTCGATATCCACGGCAGGATCTACAATATGGAGGAATGTCCCCATCTTCTCTCCTGGCACAAATTTATCGAATCGTCTATCTACTGAGTGTGTTCGCCTTGCAAATCCACTAAAGCAAATGTGAATCATGTCGGACGAAATTTATGGACTCTATGATGAAATTTTAAACAGTGACTACCCAATGGCTTGCCAAACTTATTCCCGTCAGTGTAGTGCAGGATTTCTTCGGCGATAAGGCAAAAGCGCCCGATAAGCGAGTATGTGTGTGCCGAGGGGGATACGTACAGTGGATGGAAAAGAAATTTTTTCGTTTTCCTTTTTTTTCGTTCGTCTTATCCTTCAAGAGCTCCATGTGCAGTGTCAAAGGTTGATTTATGCGAAACGAATCCGCTTTACATGCATGCAGGAATAATTTATTGCCCCGAACTCGATTTACTGCTCTGCAAATTTTCCTTCAAAACTTTCAATTCGTCCGGACGGCCTTAAGTTATCTATACACACAAAATATATAATTCGAGTGAGAGCTTTTCTGGATGCTGCACTCTTCAGCAATTGCAGCACTGAAGGACCCAACGTAGGATTGAGGTGAAAATAAAAAAAACACCCCCACTTACAAGTCTCAGAAAATCAAATCCTTCCTTGACACCAGGCATACAATTACCGCCATCCAGTGACCCTTTTGTCGAACGACCTTTATCCGGTGTTTACATTTCCATTCAGGCGAGCAGAAAAAAGATGTCACAGCCAATTCGGGTGCACGGAAGAACAGATGGGTTGTGGCGAATTATCATGATCACAGAGTCAAATTTACATATTATTATCAGTTATCGGGAGAAGACAATTTTCTTATTACCATGGGATAACAAAGGGCCAAGGGTCGCCATGGAATTTGCATAAAGGTTGCCAAATCGGATCAAGCGCTCGTTCTTGCTGGCAAAACAAACAAGGGTCCACCTCCGGAATCCTGCCACTTTAAGACGCTTCGGCAGTGATACCACTGCTGTCGCCCCACTTCATTATCTTCAAGATGAAACAATGAACAACTTATGAGGATCCTTGAATGAATATTTCATTTCAATAATGGCAGCCCATCCTTAATTGAGAGACTAGTGGGAATAATAATTATTCTTGCCACCCACATGTAGAGAGAATTTCGCAAATAGAACTCAATTAAATCACCGTCAAGACGAAGTCATTACCCGGGAACCCGTGGCTTCGTCCGTCCTGATTATGATTGATTAACAAAATTCCGATTGCTCATTGAGCACGTTTTCGACATTTCTTGGTCGAATATAATTTACCCAAAAGAAATAATTCAATCAGGGACGTTGCCATTGAGGTTTTATTCAGAGTTACACCTTTTTGCAGTGAGTTGCTGCTGCGGTTGGGGAGGACTGCGGTGAGTGTCTGGACATGGCATACGTGGATTTCTCTGAAGAGTCTTGCGATTTTTTTTCCAAAGACGTTATTAATAGAATTGAAGGGTGGTCGTTGAGGCAACACGTTAAAGGGGAACAGTTTCATGTAGAATCCTCTTCTCAATACCTGAACTGAAGAGGATTAAGCTTTGGTCAAGCATTACAGGAGATTTCAAGGAGTTAGATTCCCAAAAAATTATGTAAGACGAGGATAACGCGTTGTGATAGACGGCAAGGCATGCTAGGAATCAAAGTCTTCATGGAATGGCTTAGGTTTACCCAGCCTCTCTCTCTCTCTTGTCATACTGTCATACAGAAATGATGGTATGAGTAGAGTTTGGGGTATACACTTGGTCCTATACGAGACCATTTTGCAGAGATTCCAATATTTAGTTGGTTGAAAATTTAAACAATTTAGAACAAAGGAGGAAGTTCAATAAATCCGCGGGAGCGGTGTTACTATGGTTTTGCAAACCGTTGAGAGAATAGTTGTTTAGACATCTACTTTGAGGCACTAAGGCGTTGTGCAGGTGCAGCACTGTTTCTGGGTTCTCCGCGCTCATACAGCTTTTACAGAAATCATTCGAGGAAACACCTAGCGTGCTTGTCATTTAGACAGCGTCCGAAAATTCGGGTTTGGCTCCGGGTTTTTTGAGCGAAAGTAGCACTCAAGAGCTTTGAACTCAAGGAAAATTCTTATTTCTTTTAAAACGGATCAGACTCTCTTAGTTGATCAAGTGTAATACGTTCATGTGTTGTTGTAGCTAACCGTCTGGTACCTCTGCTTAGATTCTTCGATAGTAGTGGAAGATCTGTATGTATCTTATTCAACAGCGTATTAATAATAATAATAATTGAATGGCACTTTAGCCCACGAGGGACCAGAGCCAAGTTTTTTGCCGATTCTGAACGCTTTGAGTGTGGACAGCAAATAGAAAGAGGTGGTGCCGTGAAAACTTCAAGTTCCAAAATTGAACCTGGACCTTTGGCGTGTGAGTACTTAACGCACTTAACCACTACGAATAAAGAGCTGGCAAATGTTTCGAAGCTTAAGATAATATCGTATCCCACTCAAAGACTCAATACTGCTCCCCATCTTGGTCGCATATACTGCAGCTAGGGTACTGAATGTCCAATTATATCGAAATTGCATTTATTACGACATGCAACGTGACCCTTTTATTTGACTACAAAAGCAGCATCAACCTTTTCTTAGCAGTCGGTAATAGTTACCTGCAGCAGACTGTCATTGGAATACATCTTTCTATAGGATTTAAACTAAAATTTAAATGACACAGAATAGATTTACAAGAATAATACCCACAACCAAAAAACAGTACCCCTAAATACATACTTTAAAGAATCAAAGCTATTCCAGACGCATATCCCTTAAATAACGAAGGATTGGAGAAAAGGGTAGAAAATCAAAAATGTCCGAAATCTCGGAGAGCCAAATTTCCGAGAAACACAGTCCACAAAACGAGAGAAACATTTCAGAGAATTGAGTATGGTGTCTGAATGCTCCATGCTTGCGTCACTGTAGCATTTGAAGTAGGTGCATAAATTCGTATAATGGCAACTTCTGTTATACGAATTGTTTACAGTGTTTGACGGGATTATATTTACTGTGAGTTGGACAACTAAGACAGAGTTTCATATTATCGGCATATGTATGCCAAGAACATTGCGTAGAAAAAGTAGATAGGAAAATTTCCCAAAGTAGTTCTTACTTTTAAGCGTTTGTTGAATTTTGAAAGTGCTTAAGGGGTGTTAAGATAAAACAAGTGCTAAACTTCCCTTAACAATTCATTATTGGGTGCTGACCCATTAAACTCATAGGACGGAAAGCGCAATAGATAACAAAAATTTCACTTGCTTCGTAAAATTTCTAGCGATAGCAAATCGACCATGTAACCAACTGCAACGGTGTCTAAATATTGGTCACTGCGAAAGCACGAGAAGCGTGAATTCTGTCTGTGAGTTTTAGTAACACAGTTCGTTACGAAGACATGAACTTAACTTACGCTGACCATTTTTTTTTAGGAAGAGGGGGAGAAATCTAAGCTGAAGAACTGATTTACATAGAAGCTAACGCGTTATGTTAAATACTGTCTAATAAACCACACCCACCTTAATTGTGATATATGAAAAGCAGTTTCTGCTCACTAAGCTAATGTTAATAAGTAAGATGCATTGAATGGCACAATAAATTACGAAAAACCGGGATTTAACGTCTTCAGTAACTGTAGGATTTTCTAAAAAAAATTTGACAAATTATTTTTCAACTAAACCGTAAATAACGCATATTTTGCTGAATAAACAACAGATTGAGCTAAATTTGAGCTTTGCCACTGTTAATGATTCTGCGATAAAATTCATTATCTTGCCGTATCTTGTCCAACGCTATCGGAGAACGTACGTCGCTTTATATGGTGCATCGGCTTCAATCCTTGAGTCAGCTTCATCTTGGATGGTTTCACGGTCCTTACGCAAAATAAATCATAACTTAGATGATTTCGCGATGATGCTTACTAGTGTTGCACCTGCAATTGTTCTCTCACGAGGAGTGGGAGAGAGAGTTTATTGTCGATTCTGAGTGGTAAAGAAAAGAGGGTATCGCTAGAAAAATGCACGATGATCGTCCAATATAGAATTCCAACCTAGAACAGCAGTTGTGGCAGTCTACAAACCTACAATGACCTGGCGACCATCGAATGAGGATATCATTCCAAAATTTACTTTCACGGTCTTGACATGAAATCGTTCAGTGGCACCTTACAAATACTACAGGTAAGTTTTTGAATATGTATAAATATCAATAAATTTTGTCATTTATCACTGACAAAGGACATCTGGGAACAGCTGGCAGAAATGGTCCACTACCTAGCATAAGGACTGGTCCGCTGTACATAAATATGAACAGGCTTTATAAAATGTTGCTCAAATTGATATAAAATCTATTTTCTGCTCAAGAACTACAGATGTTATACCACTTAAATATAGTCAGCAACTCCTATAGACTTGAGAGTCGAACAGAAGAATTTCGAGTAATTAAGTCATTCTCTCATCATGTTCAATTCTACGTAGAGATGAATTAAGTTAATCAGTTTAAATTAAATTATAACATCAACAACAGCAATTACACATGTAAATGGAACAAGGTAATTTCATTAGACTACCATGCACAAATGCACCAACACCCAGGCAAACACGGATGGGACTCTGCAGGCAAATAATGAATTTTTAATGCTAAAAGGCCTAATTAACTTAACAATGACCTCTGGCACATGAGTGGCAAAGACTGCACACACAACTCTTTGTGAGTTAAGCCACCCACCGCCAACGCCACCACCACCACGACCACCTCTGACCATCATCCGAAGGTGGTGCTTAAATGCGTCAGCACCCTAACCACTTACTGCACGCCGGCATCGTCCGCTGGTCAGCCAACAGTCTTTGACCAACTGGCCAAAGGGTAAATTGATATACCCTATTTGTATCAATTAACAAAAGGGTTAATTTATAGCCCTGGTCAGAGTCCCTAATGAATGTGAGCACCCTGTAATTATATGGTTGCCGTTGCTGGTGGTGCCGCCCGCACTGCGTGCACACAACAGCACTTGTGCCCTGGTCAAGTGATTGGGGGCTCAGCAACTGGCGGTATCCCCGGTGAGAATCAGGTGTTTCCTGTAGCAATGGCTACTTGTAGCTGTCTCCCTCGTCGCGTCAAGCGCATTGTGTGTGATTTACATGAAACGGATACGATTTCGAAGAGCTGAGTTATTAATCACTTTATAGAGGACGAGAGCTAACTGCCAATTAGACGTTTTTGTTTGTCTCAATTCTCGTACAGTTCGTGGAACAAATTAATGGCTTCAAATTTGTGATTGAATACAGTTAAAGGGAAGGCGAGCATCAATGGGATGGGAAGTGGTGTATATTTCCGCAGGGATAGCATCCCCGTCGGCTTGTTTGCATACCGATGTCGATATCAAATTGATTGAATCAATAAAGGGAGACGATTGCGATGGTGGCAGCGTGATGACAGGGAATTGAAATCGTCCCCAATCGAGGAAATGTTTTTTGTTTGACATTTCTATTACTACGGGAGGAGTTGAATATCTGTCTGGTTTGCCTTCAAGGATGCCTGCTAGACATTTTTATTGCCAAGCAAAATATACAAAAATCTTGCTTGTCTGTCGAGAAGAAAAATGCGACATCTTCCGATTCTTTGACGCCGAAACAGTCTATTGAAAATATCCGAGAACTTACTCATACGGTCACACTCTCCCTTCACTTACTTAAAGTATCGATTGGGAGAGAAATTAGATCCATAATAGTAAGGTCGGCCATCCCATGCCAACATTTTCTTAGAAAACGACGACTTATGACGGCATGCCCTCAAATCATCATTGTATCAAAGATTCCTCCCCTTGCCCGTGTAGCTTATCAGTGAAGACAAATTTTTATAGTTCGACATAACAGTTTCGAGAATATTTCCTAAACTATAATGACTGCTTTAAGTATTTGCCACAAAACCGAGCAGCCAACCAACCCTCTTTCAAATACCCCTGTCCTGCCCTTGGGGCATTTAACTCAGGATAACGAAGGCAATTAGTTGACGTTTCTTCCATGCTCACCCGCACACAGAGATTCACCATTGCAGATACATTTTCCACAGCCGCATCCACTAAAGAGTTACACGGCTTTACCCCTTGTAATGGCTTCTCACCGCTAAGATAACAATTCCCGACTATAAACGGTAACAACGGCCAAACATTAGAGCGAAATACCAGAATAGATACGTGAAAGGCAACAACTTTCACAGCCATAGTCGACTAATTAACTGCGATTATTTCGGCCATTACGTGGGATTTTCCCGTTTGGTTAACATCTTGAATTTTGAAAATGCTTTGCGCGGCACAACCCTTCGCTACGGTGGCATATTGCCGTCAAGGACCGCAAGCTATTTGCAGAGTTAGACTAAATGAACCGCAACCCTAGGAATTGTTTCTCAGATGGTGGATAGAAATTAAATTCCGTCGGTTCGACTTCAGATTTTGTTTATTTAAGATTTTGAAAACACAAAAAAAAAATCAAACATACATTCGACGGACGAAACTCAATCGATATTCGCTCTCGAATGGGGTGAAAATCTTCGCCAGCCATCTCTCGGCGGTGGCTGGTCGAGGTTGAGGCACTTGCATAAGGTCGACCGAAGATTTATTGCTTACAAATTTTGTACCCGAAAAATCTTAACCACCAATTGTGCACACTCGTAAATCAATTTCATGGAAACTCTTGTTTCAGGTGGCACTGTGAGTGGAGTTGAGTCCCTTAGCGACCGGATGCTGAATGTTGGACATGACCAAAATGGAGAAAATTATGAGTAATGGTCCCGTACCGGGAAAAGATTAAATAATTCTTCAAAGGGTCCTTCCACAGTTGGGTTTCTCCATAGCGTAACAGTACTTTATACTGCTTCAGTTCTTGTATAAGAAAATACAAACCTTTAAGGGAGTTCAACATTTCTT
>OX122884.1:50370183-50450939 GCA_944738645.1 Eristalinus sepulchralis
GGGAAAAAAATTATACCCACATACATTAGGACTCAGCAAAGGGTATATTCAAATTGAATTTAGTCCTCACTGACGGAAGAGAAGAGTAAAAATGCAATTAAGTTTTAGTAGAGTTCAGTTCTCGTCTCTGCAGCTGCAAGATAACTTTGACACGTAGTAAAGATGGTTGTTGGTTCACCTGTATTTTGTTTTAATTTAATGATACCAGAGAAACATGGCCGCATATGGTCGCAGGCCCTTTTGTCCTGTTTTTGTGTCGCCACCAACGTTTGACCAACCATTTTATTTTCAAAACCGCTCCACTATTTCTATTTCTTGTTCGGTTTTTTGTTTGCGTTTTCATTTCGTTGTATTGCTTGAGTATCCTGGTTATTGATTTATTATTATATTTTTGTTTTTGTAGTATGCGCGGCGTTCTGTTTTTTTGCTTTGTTGCTTTGCCGTCGAAGGTGGAATGCTTCTGTTTATTAATTAGGCGAGCAAAAGAAACCAGAAAATAGGCAAAAGAAAGCCGAAACACACGACAACAATGCGATTGAAAGGGACATGTATGTGTGTGAGAAAGAGGAGCGGAATTAGGAGGTGGCCCTATCGCTTATATACACACTGTTGGTCGAATTGCATCCCCTTTGGTTGTAGGTTGAAAAAGAGGGGCGGCCCCGAATAAGAAGTGCTTTTTCAACTGTATATGGGAAGTACCATGGAATATTTATTTATGGGGCATGCGCCTTGACTCTTTCGGAGTGCATGCATGTAGGAGAGAGATCCAGAGCAGTCTGAGTACTTGTGAATTTCGGAGTCGACGTTTACAGAATGTTTAACAGACTTTTAGACTAGAGATGAAAATGTTAAGTGGTGGAATGAATTTCGTGATGTTGGGAAAGAACAAAGTATGATTTTTTAAATTATTTTAATGTTAAATTATACACAATGTATCGGACGTTAAAAAAAAAGCAAGCTTTCAGTGATGACTCGTGGAGAAATGTTTAAAATATAATTGTCTTCTTGTACTTAAAAAATAGTATGTTTATAGTAAACAGAGACAACTTTTAACTAAATTTAATTTCACGACAAGGGTGATTTTCTAGATAGAAAATAAAGCAATGTTTGGTTGAAAGTAATTTAAAAGCTGTATGTGTCCTTACGTTTTTTCGGGTATATTCGATTCTAGGCCTGTTTAACGTTTTAACGGAATTGCTAATCTTAGTATATATTGTTGTTCTCGGAGCACAATGTCAAATATTAATGAAAGGCAGTGTTCTGCATTGATGATTGAATGATTTAGATGAACTGAAAATAAAACTAAAGGTCTTGAAAAAATAGACAAATGAACAGTCGTTGTGCCTATTTTGGTGGTAACTGCAAGTTTGTACCACAGGAAATATCAGCTTTTCGACTAGTCGGAATTAAGGCACTCTCGAGTGAACATCTAAGACAGACCTTGAAGTAGAAGGCACGTTTTAATTACTTTGTATCCTTAGGGAATCTTAAAATGAGTGGGTGGCAATGAAGGATAATAATGACATGGAATGAATCGGTCAACGGCGTTAGTTCTCTAAATTCCATTGAAAAGACTTCAGCCTTGAAAATAGATAGACTTAGACGACGATGCTTTCTGATCGACTGTAGATATGACTTATTTATTCTTTCGGCTGCGATCTCGGACCTAACCCAATACCACATCAGTCGGAGAAATAGCGCAAATGTTTGAATGTGCCTTTTGAGCATGGATACTTACAGCAGATTTCAAGCTAATTTTCACTACAAATTCGTCATATTTTTCCCTACTTCAAGAAAGTCGTCGGAAAGAAACATTGATTCTGTGTAAATATTTGTATTTGAGTACAATGAACCAGTTTTTGAGTAAGAGCGCTCCAGTACAGTGTATCCCAACCCTGAATGCTCCAGTGCTGTGTATCCCAACCTCCAACAAAAAGAAAATATTTGTATCGACGACGGCACTACCAAGTCAGATTGCGTTTGCTCTCTCGTTTTCGAATCCACTAACGACTACCTTTTGACGATCTGTATGAACAATGATATATCTTTTAGGTAGAGAATCTTGCACTCTGTATGGCATGCTTCAAAAAGCATAATAGTTCATTGTGGCAAAATTCATTAAAACATTTATATGAATAGCCAAGTCTCATTCAAAGCACTTCACAGCAGCGTTGTGAAATTGTGTGAAAATCGGTCTTTCTTTTCTAATGTCTTCCGAGAACGGGTCCCAGGTCAACACGGTATAATAGGCGATGAAACAACCAATAAACTGGTTTCTTCGACAATGGAAGACTTAATTGCTATAGCAGCTCCAATACAGTGGAGTTAAAGATGTTGATTGATGTTGGAACACGAATTTGTCATGCTACTTAACCAAAATCTTCTGGCAAGTCCACAAGCCTCGAAAACGAAACTATTGCTCGCATTACTCAGAAACCAGCGCAGGGCTTTAGTGAGTAGTACAACAGCACGCTGAATAGTAGGGCACCATGCTCTTGGACTGATCTTCATTGATAAAGAAAGGATAAAACGCATACTCTGTATTCGGATTGGACAATGAACTCAGCTTTTGAAAGACGTGATTTTGTTCAATGAGAGACGTAGAGGCTTCAATTAATCCGTTTAAAATTTGCCCAAGATCTTATAACTTTTGCTTTAAAAGGAGTCCAATATTCAGTTAGAATCAGTGTTTGGTGGTTTTCACTAAAAAGCGACACGTTCTATGTGAGACCTAGCCACCAACCCCTAACAACTCTTAACTACAAGTATGTTCACTGACAGTATGTCATCACCTTGCATTCATGGGAAACGTTGAGAGCTACTAGCCAATAAGCGCTAAATGATAAGAACTCCGGTCCTAATGTTAAATTTACCTAATTTAAGGTTTTCTCAAATATTGAGTTTCCGAACCAATGGTCTGTATATAATTTTAGCACTTTTGTGAACAGAGGCGTTGATGTCAACCGATGTAGCAATTGCTTTTTAAGGGTTCGTGCCCCTCAAACAGGCTTTAAGGCAAACATCTTTTCAACTCAAGATTAGCGTGTGCTACTTCGTCGCTGAGCTTAGCACAATGATTTGAAATTGAATTAGCAGAAAATACAAACTATAAATTTAATAGACGCCAACAAAATTACGTATTTTAACAGACCTGCGGAATGAAAGAAAATTTAATGCTACTTCAGAATTTTAACTTTTGAAAGGTGAGAAACGTAAAATCACATCCATAATCAATCGGGCATAATCAACGGAACATCCAAAGAAAAGCACGGCAATTTAGTTTTCTTTATCTATGTATTGTTGCTTCACTTCTCCACCTCAAATAGTTTGCAACAAACACTTCATTACTCCCTGAACGGCCGCATCTCACAATTCCATCCACCTCATCCATTCTCAAAAATAAAGTCATACATTCCTCAAAATCTATGTCAAGGACACACAGACCTTAAATATCTCCTTACAAGGGCTTACAAAAAAATCGTAAAAAAACCAAAACAACCCATAAATAACCAACCGGTGCCCCACTTCAAATTCCAATAAGCACACGATTATCCCCCGCTCAAGGCACAACGAATGCGAGACGTCCTCGTTCTAGAACGGCCCATACAAAGGCACAAAACAAAATATCAATAAATAATTTTTCGTTGAACGTGTTTTCAAAGCCATAATTTCAATCTAAATCGAATTAATCGATTACTACAACTCTTTTTCTTCGGACCGGGGACAACCACCCTCCCTTGTGTGTGTGTGTTTTTTTTTGTGCCGCTGCTAGTAGCACGAGGAAAGAATTGCCGACTAGACAAGGGTCTGCACTTCGACAAGAAATCATAGCGAAACGGAAATCCTTTTTATTGCTTTATAAGGGGGTAGCGAAGACTTCCGTAAGATATATTACCAATAGTAGACACCGAGGGATAACGTGACAACATGCAACCCTTTAACATGAATGAAGAAGGGTTCCACCGAGCGTAAGACCTTTAACCCTGAATCTTACCACCAAGGAATTTCGTCATTCGACTGCAAGCAAACCGAGGGGAGCGCAGTAGATGGTGTGTAAGCGGGTGACTTGGTCGGTGGGCTTTTACATTTCCCTTGAATTAATGCGCTTTTAGATCAACTCACCCCCTGGTATGAAACTTGTAATTTCACCCTTGCACTGTGTTCATCACTACAATCTTCCCAACTCGTCGCTGTTGCTGCCATTGTCGTCGAGGAATCGCTGGCCTGTCGTTTAGTGGCAAGATTTAATGCGAATTTCTAGTGGTGTATTTTTTTTTAATCTACAGTATCGCTGAAATCTCAGTACCGGTCGCAAACTGGTCCCATTAGAGCTACTGATTCGTGCTAATTTTCGTTGTCACGACAAATCAGAGGGTGGCTCCGGTTCTCCGCAGTGTATGCGAAAATGCACTCTGCCCGGATTTGCGGGCGTGTTGGGGCGGGAGGACTCGACGAAAATGAGTTGATTTGCTAATGAGATTAAAATAATTTACCACACGAAATGCAGCAATGACAGTAAATTTATATGCGCTTGACAATTGACTGACTGTTGTTGTGTAATAATTTTAATGGGGTACCGTAAATCAGGACAGAACTTTTGTTTTCTTGTAAACAGAAGGAATTCGTTTTGGTTTGCCTTTGCCTTGTGGCACTAGAGTTCACGAAGAATCAGAGCTTAGTTTCCCCTTTCATGTTCAGGAGAGGGGACCTACAGTTTATTGCCGACTTTGAACGGCGAGAATTGAAAGGATTTGTACTGACAAATTTTCACTTCTTGGATGTTTTCAGCTAATTTTCCATTGACATATAGAGTACACCACACCCACCACCACCTTTGGGTTATCTGAGCCACGTACCTAAAAATTTAATTTTTTAGAAGAAAATTTCACCTAAGAAGACGTTGTTCGAAAAATCGGTGTTCACTAGCTGTTGTTCCAAAACCAAAAAAAACCTCTTCTACTGGGTTGTGAGTAAGGATGGAGGTGTACATCCAAATGCAAAATACGCAGTGAGGTGAACGACAAGTTCAAAGAGAGCGATAAATTCGGATCATCGGAAGTGTACCAGAAGTGCAGCAGTAATATTTTAGATTGACCATGTATAAAGATGATGATGACGCTTCCACGTACTTCAAATCTTTACACAACATTCTTTATTCTTTAACATTCTTTTTTTATTTATCACAACTACATACATCACGTTATGTGGGTAAACTGGTTACGATTGAATCACAAAGTTTGTTGTGCGGATTTAAAGGCTTAAAGCGATGTTTGATTATTAGGAGAATCATTATCGAAAATGGCAAGCAAGCAACTAATATTGCAAATGCACAAATGACAACTGAGCTTAGCTGGTGTCAAATATCAGTGCTAGTAACTTGAAACCACGTAATGAGCCTATACATAAATCATAAAAAAGTTAAATTTTTTGCATTTGTTAACCACCAAGACACATTTCACGATTTTACGTTACAATTTTATATTATATGTGTATCAAAAGTCGGTTTGAAAAGCTTTCAAAATGTGAAATGGGGCCAGGTCTTTAATTTTATTTTAAGGTCTTTACTATTGTGTGTGTGGTTGCCGTGGCTTAGTGGGTAAGTGCGTCGATTCACGCGCTAACGTCAAAAGGTACGATTCCCGGACTGAACCCTTTTCATTTTTTTTTTCACGGCACCACCTCTTTCGATTTACGTCACTCAAAGAACCGCCGCAGAACTCGAAAAAAAACCAAATTGTGGGCCGCCTCTACTCGTAGCAGAACAGTAACATGCATAACACGATTATTTGCTGAAGAATATCGGCCTTAGTCCATTGTTGGTAGTGTGACTCAATTATGTTCAATACTAAACTCAGAAGCACATTACCAATATCATATTACTCATCACAACTTTTCACGGTTGAATGATCTAATGATCTGACTTCTCTACGTCCTTTAGGACAGCACAAGGACATAAGCGTAATCGAGACAGGTAAAGCTTTTGCAAAGGAGGGTGTTCATATGTACTCGACGCAGGCAATCCGAATAGTCAATCCACCTCTCGCAAGCCTGTGTAAAAGGCTGAACATCAAAACCTATAGCTTTGCCGGTGGGATGTTTGCGATACCGTCAGGACGAATCAGTTTGACGAAAATATGCTCTCGATGTTGGTCATGAAAAGAAAACAGGTCTCATCAATGGTATGCCGATGTAAAGGATCTGTAGAACAATCCCCACTACATCAGTGCCCCTGGCTTCGGTCTAGATCATCTGTCACGGCCCAAGTCGAGATGTAGAGACATAGAACTTCTTTTTCGGAAACTTACTGTAATTGCAAATAAAGCTCTGACCTCTAGTCACAGATTCATAAAACAAAAAAAAAAAATGACAGGCGGCGGTTTACAAAAAGCTGCACTGCCTATCGGTGATGAAGTCGGTTAACGGTAAATAAGGAAGAGGTAAATGTTTTTTGTATCCCTTCATTGATTATTATTGCCTATAAAGGAACGAGGCGTCTACTTTACATGCAAGCAGGCAACCAAATGTCAAACAACTTGGAAAGTGATATGCGAATTAGGGGTTAACACCAGAAACATTTAAGTGGTGTGATGCATACTGATTTCCTGATGGCAGATCTGCCTTATCGAAAATATGTCTCTCTCATGATCTCAAAAAGGACACAGAGATCTAGTTGCGTGCGATAATATTTCATAACAAATATGACTGCTATGGTTTTATGAACATATAATTAGAGACATTAATTTTTTTAGCGTTTTTGCCTCTTTATTTGAAGCAACTTTTACACATACATAAATGTAAAGAAAATCACTTGTTTTAATGATTTCCGATGTCGTCCTATATCTCGACTTATGCCGTACCGCTAGAAAATGGTCCAGTCTACATTTTAGGAATTCCATAAGACAGGTTTTTTCTCCATTGTCGAATCAATGTCCCTCATATTTCTCAAAATGGAGCAGAAGTTCAAAAGAATTCAGGGATATATGGTTGTCGTGAACCTTGAAGACGTGGTCTTACCAGCCGAATATCCCCTTGTTTTAATATGTGAAACTCATTGTTCACGCACACGCTGGTGTACCTCTTGAGCATGATGCTGGTTTTGAGACATTCTTCGCCAGTTCGGAAGAACTTCCGAGTCTTATCATCTGCTTCAGAAACCTCGTGCGGCATCTTCTCTGTTTGCAACATAGAAGAAAGAAAATCTAAAATCTAGTTTTGAAAATGTTGATTTCACTTCATGAAAAATGCAGTGCCAATCTCAGGAATGCAAATCGGCAGAGAGCTCAATCGAATGGAATTTCGTCGAGCAAAAAAAAAAAAAAAAAACACACTCCCCAACCCAGTACGAAAACAATTCAACAGACTGTCCTGCAATCTGCTATTCCCCCGTAAGTGCCTTATTCCTAAAAGTCATGAAAATACTAAAGGTGTCACTTTCCGTCCCCAAAATTGGTAACACTCTTCCCACTACATCTTCCACTCACTGACCTACCTCACTGTGACCCAACTTCGTTTCAATTCAGACTCCTTTAACCCAATACACCTTACGTGCCAACCAAGCCCAGACAGAAGTTTCCCACTGCCCCAAATTTAAGGCTAAAGACAAAATCAAACTAACGATCCTCTTTAAATGTTCGCAAACACACTTCAACTGTTGCTGCGCGCGCATTATCGATGTTTCAGAACTCACAACTCAAAAGTAACTTTCTTAGAACACTGGGCAAAAAAACAAAACCAACAGGAACAAGAACAAACAAAACACACAGAGCAAAAAAAAAAAAAACTGAGGAAACTTTCGCAAAATTTTTAATTTTTATTGAGTTCAGGGTAAAGCATTCACCCCTGAACACAAACGCGCGTCACAACGTCCGCCTTCAAAAACTTAACTAGGTTCACAAATGAAAGTTGTGAAAATTATTCAAACTTTCCCGACTTTGGCGAAACTTTTTAAAACATTTCCGGTTTTAATACATATACATAAGGCACACCTCTACACTGCACAAAACTTTCGCTCTTCCGTTAACTTTCCCGCCTATTCCCCAAACTGGGATAAAATAATTTTCTAACACGATGTCTGGCAGAAATGTTGTTTTTTTTTTGGTTTTGTTGCCACTTTTTGACAAAACTCGAACTCGATACATAATCTCTTCGACTTCAACGGCAGCCGGCTGGGGTCTGGGTTAGGTGCGGGGGCGGCACGGCCGGGGGTGGTGGATGGAACAATTAAACTTCTCTTCGGCGAGACACTTTGCAGGGCGGTTTCGACGACTGTGTCTGTTTAGGAGTCATTAATCTGCTAATAAGCAAACATCGAGCAAGTTTTTGCCGGCAAATATGAAAAGGGAAACAGAATTCCCCAAAACTTTTGATTTATTCTCCCAACTCTGCGTCTCGTTCGCTGTGATTGCCTCGTTTTTGGCCAAAAACTTGGCGGGTGTGTTTAAAGTCAAGGGTAAAAGTTGATAACCTTGAATCAGGAACGCGACCCTACCCCTGGCGCTGTCGCCGTTGTTGGCATCGTCTAGCTCAGATTGAGGGACAAGAGGGACACGTTTTAAACAAACGTGTTTAATTCAACCCCCCCTCAACTCATTGGCGGCCAGGCTTGCAGCGGGTGGCGTTCCCATCTTGAGGTTTCTTAAATTTCAGAATTGGGAGAGAGAAAAAAAAAACAGTCAGGAAAAATTCGATTTTTAATGTGGAAAGTATGTGCAAAGTTTTACCCGAAAAGTTTTATTCTAAGTTTGGCAATTATGTACTTTTTTTCTTCTTCTTCTTCTTCTTGTTATCCTCATCTTTGTCTGCCGGTTGACTGTGGTAGGTTTACGAAGGGGCCGCATAGACTTTGTAGGCTGGGAGATGACGCGGCTGTGTACTGTCTGGCGTTTTGGTGGCTGCCGCTGCTGCGGTAGGAAGAACAACAGGGAAATTAGAACACCAAAAGTTTGTTCGCCAATCCTTAGACGGTGTTGTTCAAAACAGTGTTTGACCCAGTTTTTGAAACAGTTTTTAGGGCGTAAAGTTTATTAGTGAAGTGAAGAAGCATTGCATGAAAATCGATGGCTGGTGGTGTTATTATTAAGATTTTGGATTGTGGTATGTGTGTGACTTTAATATCTGTGATGGATTTGCTTCAAGTATTCCTAGACGAGACTTAAGAGAGTATTTATTCTGTTACATGAAAGATTTTACTAAAATTCGGTACGTTTGGATTGCCCTACTTACTGAAGTAGTTTCAGAGCAAATCATTCACCCTGGACTTTCAGGTCACTTGTTCCTCCGTCGTTTGCTTTAGTACTTCCGAAACTCTGACCAGCAGGCCGGTTTTTGTGTCTGGCCCAACCACTTTATTTTAGATGTGACAAGTAATCTCTTATTTTAAAATATCGCATTTAAGACACTTCCCGTTATGGATCCTTTCAATGTCATATTTCCAGTTTGCTACCGAAATTTCTGTTGAACCGTTTATGTGCTCAGATGGCTTGACTGAATATATGAATCACATACCAAAAACTGTTTGTTGTGATGATTCTGAGTAGTTTTGGGTTCTTGACTGGCAGTGACACTTTCAAAAAAGGCTGTATTTTGGTGTCAGAAGCGGTCAGGAGCCGCTTAAGCTTTGTTTCGAGTTGTCCGTGCGGTAGACCCCCTCAATATCGCGGAGAGCTGAGTGTTCTAAAGTACATTTGTTAAAATAACGGACTCAGTGTGGAGTTGCATTGAAACCAAGTTCTACGATCAATACAACGGCAGAGATGATAGAAGGGCCTTATTCACTAAGAGATAGGATGATTGTGTCTCAGGCTGAATAATGAAAAAATATTTTTTTTTGTTTTTTTTTTTTTTGATTTTACATGTGGGTGTATGAAGAAAATAACTTTTGATTTCGCTTTTTGCGTGTGCGAGCTAACCTCAAGTATTCTTAATTTCCACTTTTCATATCCAAGCTTTGGTGCTGAGTGACTTTGATTTCGCTCTTGAGCGAAACGATATTGTCATGTTGCAAGTGAGTTCGCAGTCCTTCTAATACTTTGTTAGTAATAGTTGTTTCAGACGTCACATGTTCCCGGTTTAAAAATTTGCTCTCTTTCCCAGGAATAAAATAAATAAATTCACTATATTTAAGTAAGTTGTTGCCGTGGTGTAGTGGTAAGTGCATCGACCGCAGCGCAGAAAGTCTGGGTTCGATTCCCGGACGGTACACCTAGAACTTTTTCACGGCACCACCTCTTTCGAGTTGCTAATAACACTCTTCTTCTTCTTATGGCGCTACAGTCCGGGGTAGACCTGGGCCCCAACCAACATGCCTCTCCAGCCAGCACGATCTTTCGCCAGCTGCCGCCAGTTGCGCACTCCAAGTTGGTTGAGGTCCTTCTCCACTTGTGTGCGCCACCTTATCCTGGGACGTCCTCTGTTGCGTTGTCCCAATGGGTCAGATTCGAAGACTCTTCGGGCCGGAGCATTGTTGTCCATTCGCTCTACATGGCCTAGCCATCTTAAGCGTTGTATCCGTAGACGCTTGACTAGGCTCATGCCGCTGTACAGCCCATACAGTTCGTGGTTGAATCTTCTCCTCCAGATGCCATCAACGCAAACAGGACCAAAAATCGCACGCAGAACTTTTCTCTCGAAGAGACCAAGGGCATCCTCATCCGCTTTTAGTAGTGTCCAAGTTTCCGCGCCATAAATTAGGACTGGGATGATCAAGGTGTTATATAAAGCAATCTTAGTCTTTCGAGAGAGGGCTTTATTACTCAATTGCCTCTTGAGCCCAAAGAAACAGCGATTGGCAAGAGTGATTCTGCGTTTGATTTCGGTACTGGACTAATAACACTCAGAGACTATTAATTGTCTTCTCAAATTTCGCCGTTCGGAGTCGGCAAAAAACTGTAGGTCCCTTCTACTCGTGAGAGAACAGTAGCATGCACAACACGAGTACTTGTTGTAGAAGCTAGGCCCTGGTCCGTTGTGGGCTGTAGTGCTACTCAATTATTATAATTATTATTATTATTATATTTAAGTAACGGGACACAAATTTGAGAATAGTATTGGTACCGTAAGTTCTTCGAATCGCACGAAAAACGTTTCTCGTAGAACGCTTTTTTGTAATACATCTAAAGAATGTGTGGTTCGGTTATTTCCAAATAACACTGAACGAAACGATACTGATACAACAAGATACTGACAATTTGATTGGAGTCGCGAGTTATCTTCCAAGCCATGCCTATTGAAAAGCATACCTCACGACTCCCATTTAAAAGAAAGAAACAGGGGACTGACTACCTCTGAGTGGAATTCTCTATTAGGAGGACAGTTCCTTTTCTTCTAAGTTGAATAAGTTGAATGGAGTTACTTGCGTATTTTTTTATTTTTTTGAACTAAGTGATTCGAATATATATACTACAACGATTTTTCCGCGTCTTCCTTTTTTCCTCTTAGGAAGGCCTATTACTGGGATTTCATTTAGGATTTCATAATTTCAAAATTGGCAATTATAAATGGAGCACTTAAGAAAGCTGAAATAAAAGTAACGAAAATCTTTCTCTATAAGTAAGCTGGAGATATAAGGAATCTGGCTACAGGTTAGCGGCAGGGGCAGCTTTGATCCGAAGGAAAGTGGTGGCGACACGCTAATAATCACATGCACTCTCACACCACACGTTTGCAGACAAAATAAGGCTATCTTAGAAAAGGTCAAATGACTGCCTTCTATCTCTTAAGGACATGTGGGTTAGGGACAATCTTACCTTATGCTAGGTTCTTCGGTAAATAAAAAAAAGTTTCCTGGGAAATGAATGAGTAGACGAATCACCAACAAATGAGACGGATCTGTCGACGGCAGCTAATCAGAAAGCTCTTATTTTAACAAAATACTAAAAGATGCCATCGAAAGTGCTAACCATGAAATGAACTAGATTTCAAAGCAATTATGGTCAAAATGCAGTCTTTTATCACCATCAGACTAGGGAATAAGGAGGTAAGTCTAATATCAGGTGTACTTACTGGGCACTGTCTGAGGGGAAGCCATGCAAGAAGGTAATAACTCTCATACAGGGACTTCTGTAGTAGTTGCAGCTATGAGGAGTTCTTCACTATATTGGACCCTTCGCACCTTTAATTGTCAAATATTTCTAAATAGACTTAAGTACCTTAATCTAGCTGAGTGTGAGTAAATAGAAGCACCAGCCTCTGCTAGTCCATTTTCTGAGGAACTAATTTTTGCGTAAAATTTTATGGATCTAATAAAAAATGAAAAAAAATCATGTTCTTCAGAGGGTCTATGCGATGAATCTCTAGTCCTTTCATGATACACTCACCAATTTCGCTCCCATTGAAGGGCTTAATTAGAAAATTGCATTTTTACAACTCCGGCTCATTAATAAGGAGTAAAAAATTTATGAAAATCACCAAGGTGTAAAAGCGAAATTCATTCTCAGCCTGACAACACACCGTGGGGCACTGCGAGAGTGACTTCGTCGAAAAGGGTAAAACAAATGTAAACAAACAAGGGAAATCATAAAAAATATCAACCGTCATTTTTCTTCCGTCGTCTCCTAATCATCTGCGTTCTTTTCGTTTTCCACCCCCGGTAGCGGCTCCGGCTTGAGACGTGGCTGTGGTCAAAGGATTTCACTTGCCTTGGACGCAGGACGACGTGTTTTGCTTGACTTTTCTCAGCAGTGCTATTTGGTTTCTTTTGAATAATTTCAACCCCAATAAAAAATGATGTGAATCCTTAATTAAGGATAAGAGAAGAGAAAACCCCGGGAAAGTGGAATATTTTATGTTGGTGCTTTCTGTATTTTTTTTTCTTTTACCGTCACGTGGGAATTGCATTCGGTGTAGGTTGTAAAGCAACAGCATCATTTATCCGGCTGCGCTGGGACGGTACGAACTGGACGGGGATGGGGAGCGGCAGAACTTATGGTTACAAATTGTGTGATTTTTGTATGAGCCGGGTTTTTTTTTCTGTCGAAATATTCAAATTGACAAATTGATATTTGCATTTAAATTGAAAATTACATTTGCTGTGTGGTCACAATGGTGAAATTTACTTTAAGCGACGCGACATCTTCCCTTGCAAAGTGTTTCGACATCTATTCATCAGCGCACCCCTCTGCGGGGGTGCATCATTCGGTGGGAGTGCGATGGGGATGGTGTTTCTCTCTGTACGTCGATTTTTCATTTTCATCTTCATGCTGTCATGCCGCCTCTCGGTGGTGCCTTTGTCATTTTCATAATTCCTTGACAGCAATCCGCACACAAACCCCTGGACCAAAGGGTGTAAATGAAGGCATTTGGGATTGACTCCATGGGACATTTGCAGCTAAGACGTTGTGCGATATATTAGTCGTCTCGGGAAGCAATTGTGGCGGGTGGGGGGAATCCGGGTATTAGTCATAATCTTATCATGCCCGGCCTAATGGGTGAATTTTACTGAATAGCCGGGCGTATAGTGGGGGTCGCACGAAGATGTTTTGTTATCCAACTGTAAATTGCTGCTAATTTAGTTTATTGCCACGCAATTATCCAAATGAACAGACTGACAAATGAGTCGTGATTTGACGACGACGACGACGACTTGGACGGCGAATAGTACACAAATATGTTTGCCTTCAGCGCAGGCACATTTCGATTGTCAAGGACCACATGTCGCTTAATGTTCTCGGTTGGATGGTGAGAGATAAGCTAACGGGCAGCAATTAGGGTTGAATGTTTTGTCTTGCCTAGCTCTCTCTTGTGATCCATGAGCTGGGGGGTTACAAATGCGATTAAGCAGAAGGACACTGGGATTAATTTCGCTGGGTTAACGTGGCGCTATTCATATCTTTCTGCAAGACTAAGGAAGTGGGACTTTTATGTTTGTTGAATTTGACAACATTCAGCGGCTGGTTTTAAGAAGAAATGCTCTCTTCCCGTTGATTCCCACCAAGTTCGTTGCTGTTTTCAAATGCAAAGCAATACGTCCACTTGTGCAAATAGTGGATGAAATGCAAAATCAATTCTACCTCAAATGACACCCAAAACCACCGTCAGGTAAATCCCAAGCAAGGGTGTTCAGCAACCTGTCAGAAAGTTTCGCAAAACTCCTTAATTGTTTCGGCTAACCGCAACACATAAATTCAGGCTACATCCCCCATCCACTCGAACAAGAGCGGGCACCAGAAAAGGAAACCGACCAGAAATACAAATCAGATTTGGTGCAATCGTAAAAAGCATTTCCATATCTACCACGACCAACCACACCTAGTTACCGCATTCACCAACGGGCACCGGCATCGGCACAACCACCGGCAGCTACATCCTCAATCTTAGCCATACTCGCTCGCTCTCACACTTCCGGGATACGGACCCACACTCTCGCCTCGCCAGCAAAATGCAAAAGGGCCAAATGAATGGCGCTTTAAAATGAAATTTAGTTTCCGTCCACCGTCGCCACTCGGCATCGGCATCGTTGTCGTAGTCATCGTCTTCGTGGTTGTCGTTGTTGGAACAGATGAGATGGGTTACCTTCTTACCCGCACTGCAAGCAGCGGCGACAGCACCAGCAGCAGCCACCAGTGAATGCTAAACATTCAGACAGGTTTCTAAATACCTGGCCAAGGATGAATTTATGCATAGTTGGATAGTGCCACCTTCGAGCAGTGGCAACGTCAAGTCGACTTACGTCCGACGTAAAACACAAATCCCAGACCCCAAACATTTTATTGGTTTTAAGTCGTTCACAGCACATAATGAAAGCTGCAAATTGCACGTAACATGACTGCCAAGCAGCCGGTGGGTACGGTGGCCGTCGGAAGGGTGAAGTGTTATGTGACAGTTTCACCACCATTTCAAATCGAAATTCGAAATGAAAATCCCAAATTGCTTTTGGCACTTTGCGAGATTTGAGAAATAATTTTCGTTTTCCTAACCTGTCACTGGCCCTAGTGCTGTCACGCGAAATACCAGCATCGAGTGCCGCACACGAGATAGGTTCCACTTAATAATTGACACTAATAAGCGACATTTTTAGTTGCCACCCTGTGCATTCTCAAGTTTAGTAATTGCCCCAAGAACTACACAAAAACAGCTGAAGAGAAAAAAAAACTGAATGTCAGATTTCGTATTCAAAATCACTTAACAACTTCACCCACTGCCATAACGGCCATCTATGTAATTCATTGGGAAATAAAACATACAAATCCAACCATCAATCTGAATCAATTAAAAAACAATTTGACTGAAAGCCCATAACCCTGGGAGCGGGAGGCAGGCGAACGGTGTCGTTACAGCTGTCAAGATAAGGCAATAATTACGAAATAAAAAAAAAAATAGGACATCTGACAGTTGGAGGATTTTTTCTTCGTTTCACCGTTTTACTGTTGACTTTTTTATTTCCTGGCGTGAGTGACACGCGATAAGCAAATTGGCCGCAACCCCTCGTTCGTCTGTTTGACCGGACACACGAAGTAGCACTTAATGTGTTTCGGTGTTAACCTGTTGAGGGATGTAATAGAAATGCTAATTACAGGTTAAGCGATATAAAAATTGACACCGCCACCCTCTGCTCGAGATCGTATCGAGATAACAATTGAGGTTGACTTTTTCTTTTCAATTACGAACGCATGAGGATAAAATTACATTTCGTGTGTCGTTAAGTGTGATTACTGGACTGTAAGTGGAGTCCGGGTTTTGATGATTATCTGAAAATGGATTTTAAACGGCTTGTTAATGCCGGACGGGCTTAAATTTGCACGACATTTATTACACAGTGGGACAGTTTATTATGAAAGGAATGATTATATCAGAAGAAACGTTTAGAAATTCCTCAGTTTCGACCACAAGTAGTAGTCTTAACATCAGTGGCGGAACCGAACCGATTTTAAGAAATCGTTCATTTGATGTAATATTTTAAATTCATCGAACTATTCATCTTTATCCAATGCGAGCTTAGAACCGACTCGTTGCCCTAGCTGGGAAAATGTTCTTGGGTAAATTTTACAAAAATTACAAACAATGAAGCCCTGTTCTTAGTCTCTATTTCCACAGACACCGAACAAATCAAAATCTATTCTCTGCATACATTTTTGTCAATTGAAAATTAATTTTATTGTGATGTATGCCGTACTGCAGGAAGCCTTATGTCTTCTTCTTCTTTTAATAGGGCTTTAGTCCGGGGTGGACCTGGGTCTCAACCAACATGTGTCTCCAGCTAGCACGATCTCTCGCCGGCTGCCTACAGTGGCGCACTTCAAAATGGTTGTTGTTCTCCAGTTGTGACTGCCATCTCAGAAGATGTCGTCTTTTGTGACGTTGGCTCAGATTCAAAGACTTTTCGGGCCGGAACAGTGTTATCCATTTTGCCTACATGACCTAACCATGTGTTGTATTCAAAGACGCTTGACAAGGCGCATGCATAGAGTTCGTCATTAAATGTTCTCTTCCAGATGCCATCAACGCAAACAGGGCCCAAACACGCACGCAAGACTTTTCTCTCGGAATGACTAACGCCTGTCTCATCAGTTTTGAATAACAGGGAGATTTATTTTATATCCTCATTAATTTTGAATTTTGACCAATTGGTTCTTTGGCCGACAAATTTTTCACCGACAAGAAAGTCACCAAAAAACTGATCATTAGGGGGTGCATTTGTCAATATTTCCCAACCAAAATCTGACAATGTATTCATCGAGGATAGTTGCCGTCTAACATTGTCATGACACTTATCTTTCGAGACAATTCAGGTCTGTTTCTTCATACAAAGCTGTGTTCAAGTAGAGGATTGACCGTTTCTCTTTCAATCAAAAAAAAAAAAAAAAACTCTCAAAATAGACTTGCTTTTCGTCAACTAGGTCTTGAAGTTGTTTTTTGATCAGTTACTGGTATTCGACCATGATGGCTTGCGTTGGATATTCTAGTATTTAATGTATTTTTCGTCGTCCATAATGAATCGCTTTGAAAATGTTTTAATTTCGTTGTGTTTCAGCAGTGTTTTGGTGATGGTCACTGAAACTCCAAACATGGACCTACACGCTTTCGATAATTTCAAAGTGCCATGTGGTTCATAATTAGTGCCTCTGCTATGTACTGAAGGAGATCTTGCTGCTTTAACTCCATCATCGGTTGCAAAATTTCCTCAACTTTTTCCAGCGCAAGCCAAGAGCGAAGCTTAAAATCTATACGGCGATATATTGTATAATCAAATGTGAAATATTTGAATACATTTGATTGTAGAGCCAATAGAGACTAACGCTGTTGCTTGGAGACGTCTCGAGACCAACCCCGCGCGGTAACGTAAAGGGGAAAAACTTTTTGTCTGATCAGCTGAGTGCAAGGAAATATAGGCGACTAGCTCGTGGTAGATGGAAAGTCATTTTAAAAGAAACTCAGTTTCCTCTTGATGAAATTTTTTAAACAACTATTTCAAGTAAAACATTTGAATTCGTTTTGCTAAGAATAATGAAGATAAATATATTTTAATTATAACTTATGGGAAACAGTGTTGTTGGCAGCTGTATAAAAAAAGCAGTATCATAATGCCGTTTTACACTTTATCAACTTGGTTATATATATAAAAATCTTAAATTCTTGCCATCTGATTAGTTGTGTGCTCTCAAAGGAGAGACAATTAAACTCTCTTATCTTCAAATTAAAACTGAACAAAGGCTTGGCATGTTATGTATTGGTATTTTTAATTTTTAAGAACGAAGCAATGCCTTTATTTCAGCGCCTTCCAATAATCTAGATGCTGTTCCATTTAGCTGTTTTTTGAAACCCATTGTGTCAATCACTTTACATTGTTTTTCTAAGAATAGCTACTCAGTTTCGAAGTTCAAGTGATTGTTTGCCACAACAGCAGATATTCTATAAATCCTTGTTTGTATGTGACGTCAAAATAAAATCACTAATCTGTGGAAACAGATCTGCTTAAGTCTAAACTCTGTTAATGACGATTTTAAGCTACCACCCTTTTCGCTTTCTTCGGAGGCGAGTACTGACAAAGAACAGACCCCTGGCGCCCAATATAACTTAAACTTTAAGAAACCAGGGCTATTCTCCTTAAAGCTTACAGGCGATTCCCAACGGAGAAATTTGATAAATTTAACTACCACAATTTGATATTAATTTTAGTTCTGTAAGCAAGTCCAAATAGGTGGTGCAGATGTGGCATTTAGTCTTTCGTGAATCAATTTCAATTTAAATTTTTCTTTTTGTGTATGGTGTTTCATTCGGTCCTTGTTGAAAGTAAGAACGGTGCAGTGGCGTAGTATTTTCCTATTGAAAACCAATAGTTTCTCCATGCTGGTCTTGGCAATGCTGTACCACACAGTGAAGCCATACGCTATGATGGGTCATATGAGCTGCTTGTATAGTAACAGCTCCGTCTTCTAGGCCAGTTCGTTCTCATATCGCATCAATGCGTAGATGCGATGGAAAGCGAAAGTGGCCGTTTGAAGAGTCACTTTGGAGTAAGGATTAAACTTCAACAACTCAGTGAAGTTCACTCCAAGATACTAAGCCTTGTAGGATGCTATTTTTAACATATATTTTTTTATTGTTCATTAACTTGTCCGATGTTGCTAGTGTTGGGCTACCCTGATGGCATTTTTTGGCTGTTCGGGAGTCTCGTCATATTGGTCTCCGCAGGCACATGAGAACTGATTTGTAAATATTGATCTGGATGCCTCACATCTGGTAATCTTCCACAATCACCTACTTGACAGTCTATACCGCGCCCACCATGTTCCCAAATTACGTGGTCACATGACCCGATTGCAATCAGTCTGGTCTGATCAGCACGGTAAATAATCTGAATCTAGCGAGTTAGCATGGTACATTTATCTCGGCTTTGTTTTCTTATTTGGTCGTTACACCACAGCCATCACAAAACTTCAGACAAGGGGGTATACAGCACGTTCAGTCTGAAACATATTTTCAGGGACTCCTCACCTCTCGATGAACCAGAATAGGGCCTCTGCTTAAGCTGTCACAACCTCTGTCACGTTCCCTCAACAACTAATAATTTTGGGAGCCACCCTAGCACCAAATAGTCCTTGGATATATCGGTGATTCCATTGACACTAATTAAAGTGTTACGGATATGCTTTTGAATCACAAGATTCAGTCACATTATCCGGAATAGGAGGAAAAATTTGAAGAGTCAAAACTAGAAATAGATAGAATACTCACTCTGGTGTGTGAGTTAAGGTACTTTGCCACTTCTCCACAATGGACTATATAAACTTTGAAAACGCATTTTTTAAATATTTCGTACCAGCAATGCATTTTCTACCGTTTTCTGACACATCAGTCTAAAAGCGTGTTTGGTTTTCATCTCAAATTTTACAGCTGTATATGTACTGGCTGACAAAGGAACTAGTGCTTTGACTTCTGTATTTATTTTGAATACTAACATGTCATACAAGCATTGGGTGATCCAGATTCCCTTTCAATATCGGAAAGAAACTTTAAATGCAACTTCCTCTGTTTTCCGAAAAATCACCACGTTTCGATCCACTTTCATCAGCAGATGCATTAAAATATGGTCCCGTCCCATCATCGCACAGTCCAACATTTCGTCACATTCACATAATCCATGAGATTACGTCGGCTAATTGGAAAGAAGACACCGCGGATGGCAAGTCTCCAAATGATGGTAAATCCTCACCAAAAAGGACAACATCCAGCGAGTGTATGATTTGAATTATGATTAGATGACAATCCCCGCCTCGACTCAAGTCATAGGGTATCAGGTCATTCTGTTATCTTTGAAGTTGATGTTGTTGATAATATTTATCCTGTCCATCATTATTAAGAATTCACCCATGGCCTCATGGAATCTGAACGAGAAAATCCCCAAAGCGAAGAAATCGTGACAAGACTGCAAGACAGCTTTCAGGCGACGACCGACACGACGCAACACAAGAGAATCGAAAACATATTGACGGCGCTTGATCGAACTATTTCAAATTAAATGTTGATTTTTCTAAATGAAATATCCATTATCGTGACGGGGGGGAGGGCTAGAGCAGGTGCTGCGCTTGGAGACAGGGTGCATTGGATCGCATGTAATATGTGTCACCCTCGGCAGTGCTTGAGTGTGTAGTTCACAGTTCACAAAACTCCCCTCCTAGCAGTGCTCAAATTAAAACTCCAAAATCATGTCTTTCAATGAAATTTTGTTTTCATTCGGGGGGAGCGTTGCTTTTTTTTTTGTCTGAATTTGTCGTCTCGGTTGGGATTGTGCAGTCTGGTCACGTAAACGTTAAAGCCACCAGATGTCATCTTGCGATTAATACGGTGTAAAGTAACATTTAATATTTTCCGATGTAATCTGTCTGTGTTGATGCGAACTGCATTAGTATTCCGTGGAGATGCGGCACTTTTGTTTTGGATTTCAGCAAAGGCTGTTAGCTGAATGGATTTTGAAGGCTGTTCGGTGGAAGGGTATGTTCACAGATATGCAGTAATAATCTTTGATTTTGAAATTTTGTAGAAATGGCGAGTCTTAGGTAATGATCTAAGTCATTCAAGCTAGTACTAAGAAATATCTGAAAACAACATACAAAATCGAATTTCTGTCGATGATGTAGATAGCACCTGAATAGATGGTCAAGACTTCGTGCAAGGGAAGGGAAACATCTTGACCCCATTTAATCGTTTTCGATTGAAGTTCCTTATTAATTGCAATATGAGCACCCATGCCAGCGTCAGCGTTTGGATACTTATCAATTCTACTCACCCTCTGTCACAGCAGCATCAAAAGTTATAACGTCCTGTCATGAACAATCTCAAATAGCAGGATACAGCCGTAACTTCTAAGGACCTTCCACCGGCGGTCCTCTCTCAAATGCATGAACATTTGCATGTGCACAACACAACCCACGGCAGTCAATTGAACCGCAAAAAAATTAAATAAAACAAAAAGGGATATAATACGAATATTTCCCAATATTAGGCATCCTTTCCACAAAGTAAACAAAACATTTTTGAAATCACGAATTCACAAGGAGTAAATATCGAAAATTTTGGGTCATCCATGGGGAGTGGGCTGCCGCTGTGGCCGTCGTCGCCGCATCCACTGATGACGATGGTGGTGATGATGGTCGTCGCCGTATGTAGATTGTGTATCCGCAAAAGAAGGACGACCACGACGACGTCAACGACGACGCTTTACTTCTGTGAAAATAGCCTGCGGCGAGTGTTCGATAAATTTTTTAAAGCATCCCCCCTGTCAACATCTGAGTATATTACAACCCTTCCGTGCAGACAGCACACAGCCTTAAGTGGGCTGGCGGGTGGCTGGTGCCGAAAATTTGTTCCTTCGACTGCTCCCGGTCAGACACATGAATACAAATGGATTCTCTGAATGAACCTGATTGATTCTTATGGAGATATTTATGGCCATTTTATTCGAGTTACAGTTTTTTCTTGTCGCTGTTCGCCTTACGCTCTAACCGCAGAGAAAATGTCCTAAGGAACATTGTTCCGATTTTATTTTTTCGTTTTGCCATGCGTGCGTGTGGACTCTACTCTCCTAACAAGGCGATCATGTGGAAAGGAAAGAAAATATAGAAATTAAATTTGCATAGATTTCGGGTTGGTCGAGAGCAATAATAACGCGCACAATGAATTCACATCGCGCGGGAGTGGGGGCATCCTGCCGGTCATGTGTGAAGAAAGTTTCTGGGTGAAGCTATTCTTTTATTGTGTGTATTTATTTGTAAGGAACATAAAATTTCATTCCTCATACAAATCACAATGAATGTACTCGGCCTGGGCTGCGCTGGCGTTGGCATTGGCAATTTGAATAAAATTCAATTTTAAATGAAAAACAGGCTCTCTGCTTTATACTCGCACACACTCGGCCATGGTCCATTGAATTTATGCATGGCTCTGAATGTCGATGTGTGTTATTGCTTATTGGTATTTCGATTTCAATTTCGACTTTTATTATATCCACAGGCATTTGCGATTCATGGTCTCTCTTGCTCAGAATGTCTTTGTTACTGTCCGTATGGAGCTGGTGATATTGTTGTTGATTCAATGATTTATAAGGCGAACAATTGAAAAGGAAACAGGAAACGAAATAAGGAAAATAAAACAACATTTTTTTGTGTGTGCGCTCTTGTTGCCTTTTCAAAATTTGGGAGTTGTGAGGTGGAGCGGACTGACGATTGGATGCTTACAATAGCCTCAAGTTTATGATTATTCAATGTGTGAATGTAAAGTTAAAAAAAAATTAAAATACGAGGAATTTAAGAAAATATTCGATTGGGTAAATTATACATTTTTTGATTGGCAGCGGTATGTTTGGTTAGTTTTGTAGGCGAGCCCACTTCTAATTTTAAGTGAATTTTTTATCGTTTCTTATTAAATTTCTTAGATTCTAGATAAAAATACTTAAACTTGATATTATTCAAAGTCTATTAAGACTATCTTACTAGTCCCTTATTTTTCTTCTTTCGATGGTGCTACACCTGGACCTGGGTCTTAACTAACATGCTTCTCCAGCTAGCACAATCTTTCGACTGCCTCCAGTTTCACACTTGAAATTGGTTAAGGTCCTTCTCCGCTTATGTGCGCAATCTCAATCTAGGCCGTCCTCTATTGCGTTGGCTTTATGGCTTGGATTCAAAGACTTTTCTGCCCGAAGCGGTGTTGTAAATACACTCTGCATGGCATACCCATCTTAAGCATTGTATCCGAAGACGCTTTAACAGCCGTCGTACATCTTATAAAGTTCGCCATTTAATCTTCTCCTTCAGATGCCATCAATGCAAACTGAACCAAAAAGACTAAACTGAGCTCTATGACTTAATTGGCTCTTGAGCCCAAAGAAACAGCGAGTGGCAAGAGGGATTCGAAGTTTCTGTTGCCTAGTGGTACTCTCTGTCTGAGACGTCGATGCTGTGTGTCCTTCCTTGATGACAGTCTTGCCCTAATTTACCGCCGAACCTATTTTAACCGCTTTGGCTTCAATGCCAACAAAGGCCGCGTTGAGTTTGCCCAGTAACGTCGACATCGTCGGCGTAAGCTAGCAGTTTAACGGATTTTTGGAAGATCGTGCCTCTGGTGATGACTTGTGAGTTACGCACAATCTTCTCAAGAATGATGTTAAAGAAATAACATGACAGTGCGTCGCCGTGCCTAAAAACTTTTTTGACATTTAAGGCTTCGAGAGTTCTTCATTGTCATTCTACATAATTTGACGAGTTTGGTAAAAATGCCAAAACCAGACATGGCACTGTATAGCTCGTCTCTATACACGCTGTCATGCGGCCTTAAAATCGAAAAATAGATGGTCCCTGTCGATTTTTCTTCTGGGGCCTTTCTCAGAATCTACCGTGAAGTGAAGATCTGGTCTATTGTGGACTTCCCTGGTCTGAGACCACACTCATAAAAACCTATCAAGTTGTTTACGAACGTTGCTTGTGGCCGTCCTGGAAACTTAACTCCTTTTCGACATAATAACCTTTTTTTTATTTGTAATAAAAGTTGGAGCGATGAGGCTGTAAACACCAGTAAAATTGCCTTTCATAAAATTGCCTTTCTCATTACTGTGAGGGCAGTGATAACTCCATTTAAATAAAACTGTCAGCTTTAACCCTCCCGACATTGTCATTGTATTGGACAATGCCAACGTGTTAGTTTCATACAACGTCATATCAATGTTTATGAACATCCCAACAAATCTCGCTATCAACATGGTAGAAAAAACCTTGGCCTGTCACAAGCCACCACACTAGGCTCAGCCAGAAGAAATTTATCGAAGTTTTAGAATTCATGGCATGCCAATGGGCAATCCACTCTCGCCAACCATTGCAGATTTGTTCTTGGATGGACTTCTTGATGAAAGGTTTGGTAAGGGAGACAGACTGAGAGCAGCTTTCAAGTATGTCCATTTTAGAGGAGCTTTTAATCAAACGTCTTATACTCTATGAACAACCTTAAGAGCCCTTCCTCGATAAGCCTGTATACAAAAACTTCAGGCAGAGTAAAGCCATATCGTCAATCTAGTTGACAGAGATTTCTAACTCACTTCTGTTTATTTTAAATCGAAAATTTGGCATAGAGATTTGCTTAGTGTGATCTGTTTTTGAATTACACTTCCTGTCCCGATGGGTCTTCTGATCTAAGCTAATGGAACAAGGCAACAGACGATGGCATTGTTTGAGATGGTGCACAACCAATTAGAGTGTGAAATTGGAGACGGATTGTGCTAGCTGGGGCGAAATGTTGATTGATTCCCAGGTTCACCCAGTACTGTAATGACATTTAAAGAAGAACCAGCTCAAGGATTTTTAAAATGTTCAGGTTCTTCTAGACTCCAAAATTTTCTTAAAAATTCTGCATAAATCAGCTAGAGATGGTGCATCATTTTAATTGAAGTCCTTTTAAGGCCTAGCGCTTCTACGTTTGCAGTGTGTCCAACGTTTTTGAAACTAAATATTTCACTATGGTATAGAAATGGATGCTGTGTTGGAATAAAATGAAACATCAACTGGTTATCTTCCCTACGTTTCGATTTTGGATTATTGAAAAAAATAAAAAAGTGTCTAACCCAAAGCTTTCAAACTTTCAATCTTAGCTGATTTTTCAGAATTTAAAGCCAAGAAATATAATTTTGGCTGCCAATCAAGTGCACATGATATGCATTTTTGAAATATTTAATCACAGTATTTCTTAAGGCAAACCATATGCTTTTCACATCTTAGAATTTCCCCTACAGTCACAACTCGACCCCATGTTGAATAAAAATCACCGATTTCGTCACCCTTACCGAGTGTAATCAATGAGTCTGCCCTTTTTAAGTCTTGTAAATGTAAATCCCTGCCACAGCGATGACTTTTTCATGCTCATCGACATATCACCGACGTAGATCTCGGGAAAGCGGCACACCAAGTGCCTCGGTAATTCGCCTGAAATCCTTGTAAAGTGCCAGCAATCCATCCATCCCCATTCACTGGGAAACGAAATGATAAATGATGAAAAATACCCGGATTTGCAATTGACGAAAAGTTTACGTCACGATTCCATCTGAGTCCTTTTTTAGAGAATATTATCGCGCTCGAAAGACAATAACGCCTTTCATTCATCCCTCGCGCAAGACGCACGGTGTCAACTTTCGCACTTTGTGTGCGTATGCCTGTGTGCCACTGGGGGGGGGACTTTCTCATTAGGTACATGTTCGTCCGCGATCTCTCATCTAGAACGGCGGGGTTAATTTTTACGCTTATCAGGAGTGACAAAAAACCGCACAGCCCCTGCAAGTGTATGTATCTCAAAAGGTCTCTGTGCAGTGACTGTGCTGATTTCGTGTTAATTACATTTCCGAATTGATGAAATTCCTTATCATTAAGAGTCTGTGTTCATGCAGAAAGGCACTTCAACTGCGATACGGAGCCAACCGGTTTCCAATTTGGATTTCATTAAAAAATTGTTTTCCAAAAAAAAGAACGCGTAATGAGAGAATCTTGAGGGCGGTTTCCAGACTTCGGTTATCCTTTTTATTAAAAACTTACAAATAGCCATTAGCAAATCCTTGATCTAACAACAACAGGAGAAAAAAGGGGAGAAATATAAATAGAAAATCATCTTTCAGCACCAAAAGGCGCTCATGTTGATAATACAATAAAAAAGAATTAAATATCTTAACCGTTTGCTCCTCCATCGCGCCCTTAAAACAAAGCGTAGCGCCGGCTCTGGCATAACTGACAATATGCGGCTGCAGTGCACGGAAAAGGGTTAAGGGTTAAGAAAGTGGCTAATCTTCATAAAAAAGCGGACCCCCGCCCAGGTCCGTTTGTGCGCGTCCCGGACAAAGGAGCAACCTAAATGAATTTCCCCTTCAGGCGACGAAAATACACCAACGTTCGTTCGGTCAAAGTAATTTCGAAACGTTTGCAATGGTCGTGCTCTGGTCTTCTGGCGGTAGTCGGGCACATCAAAATTAAAGTGTTAGTCCTTGGAGTTCGGTGGTGTGTCGTGTATTTAAGGCTCCGTGAAGAGAAACTAATTAAAGGAGGTAAATACATTTTTAATGCGGTTTTCTGCGGAAAAGGATACCATTTGCACTCGAGTTTCTATCTAAGCCCTTCCGTTAGGGTGGAGAGCTTCTTGTGTGGAAAGCCCTGAAATGGGAAGTTCTTGTTAATTGGTGGACCAGAGGAATTAATTCAATTCTAGAGTTTTGCTTGAATTGACGAGTACGAATCAAAACTAAATACAAAATATGATTTGATAAATTATTTACAGTGTATGCAGTGTTTGAGAATATTTCACTTGACAGGATCACAGGATGATAATTTTGTAATAATAGAGTTTCCCTACAGCGCCTACAATGGACCAGGGCCCAGCTCCTTCAGCAACTACTCGTCTTATGCGTGTTATTGTTCTCGCACGAGTAGAAGGGAGTTATTGTTTTTTGTGGGCTCCGAATGGCGAAAAAAAAATTAGAGGTGTTCCGTCCGGGCATCGAAGCTGGCACCCTGGAGTGTAAGTCGACGCACTAACCCTCTACGCCATGGCGGCGACTCCAATCTTACACAGTATACATTAGTTAAATTCTGCGATAGGCACAACTATTTGGAACCGAATCTTTTTTGGGGACAATAGCATGTTTTTTACGGCTATAGTATTGTTACAGCCCATCAAGGATCTGCGACCTTTTTTCAGTTGGGATGATCTTCCTCAGCTGCACACAGTAAGTTGGTTGAAGTAATTTGTTCACTTGCGAGCGCCGCTTCAAACAAGAACGTTCTGTGTGGTGGTGGTGTAGACTCTTAAAACGCATCCCGGCATTGAACACTCTTCTTCGAATACCATTAACACAAACTTACATAATCCATGTTTCTATACCATCAAACGCTTCTTTGCCGTCTATCTGTGTTCGACCAATTATATTGGCCGCATAACTCAACTCAAAACATTTCTTGTAAATTCCTTTTTGGCACTGACTATACTTGAAAATTCATTACAGATTTTAAGGGAACGAGGTTTTTGTTGATAACCTTACATAGCATTGCTTACCATCCAGCTAAACTATTCCCTAGAACCAAAAAAAATTGCATTTCAATGTCTACTTAGGTTAAGCTTTCTTCCGACTTAAGCTGGAGAATACACTCAACCGGATTGTCGCCAGCCGACTTTAACACTTTCGCGGACTTTGTTAGCGTAAGCTCGATATGAAATCAAATTTGAAGGACTTAATTTGAAGACTGTCTTCATCACCGTGTGAAACTCGACATACACGATTTTTCCCTAGAACTCACTGCGAGTATACCACCATCTTTATTGTGGTAAGCTTCGGTTTGAAATTTATATCACTAGTAGTACAGTGAACTCTCTCTTTTAACAGGCACCACCTTTTATATACTTAATTTAGAGGATTTCCACAAGCTGACTATTTTGACTCAAAATATTGGCTGAATTATGTGTCTTTATAATTTTGTGCCCTCAATATGATCGGTTCTAGTGTGTTCTGCCGTAAGAAATGTCTGAAATTATTTTGTAAAATTTTCTCAAAGAGACAAAATTCGAACTGAGGACTCATTTTCGGGTCGGATTCCCCAATGCTGCCGCACAGATTTCATTCGCATCCAGCTTTAGTTTTACGACATCGTCGTCAACTAATGATTTCGGTTTCCCTTTCCATGTGCTTCGTTTTCGAGAGTGATTCTCCCAAACAATTTTTTCTAAACCAAATTCGTAAAGTGTTTCAGTTTACTTTCACAAGTGTTCTTTATTGCCAATGACGTACATTATGGCTCGTTTAAATTGCATAAGAAAAGTTGATTCAAATACAAACTGGGGACCGCATGGTAAACATTTGTTGCAAAATAAAATAGACTTGTTAGGAATTCTAAATTTCCTACGTACGAGTAGATTTCATACAAAAAAAAATCGTCGAATGATGATAATTAAAGATCATGAGATTTACTTGTAAAACTATAAGCTTGCTTTAACAGTTTGTAGTTTCTCACATTCGTATTAAAACAGCAACTGCCACAGGATTAGAACAATACAATTCGTTTGTTCAGTAAATATTATATTATTATTTTAAAATTATTAATATATTTTGTTTTTATGAGACATCTTGACAATGTTCGTAAACGGTTTAGATGGCTGTCGTGGTTCGGCTCAGTCCTTATATAAATAATCCAGGTAATCAAGTTGTTTCTGAGGAAGGTTCAGGTTGTAGTGAAACTTTATTGATTGAACATAAAATGGTTATTGTCTGTTAAGAGAATAATTCATGCCATTTGCTGTTTGAAAATGATATCATGTAAATGTTGGCAAATATTCCTTTTTTCGGAAGGTTCAGTACGAATAAAACGTGTTATATTCCAAAACCAATATAATTCAATTCTAGCCAGCTTTGTCCAAAGGTATAACATCGCACGATCCAGGCGGCCAAGTAATCATAGCAAAACATAAGATCAAGTGCTCAACAAAATTATTTCTTAAGCAATTCAGTATTTCACGGGCTGTGTGGCTCGGTTCCGTCTTGTTGAAAGTAGAACTCATGAAGATCATGTGCTCGAAATTGTGGGACAGCACATAGGCTATTATCATTGCCCTACTACTGAGAACGTCGACGAATCGATTCGCTTCTATTTTCGCCTACATGATCGGTTAAAACTTAATCTAAGTCTTGGAAATAAGCTGGGACTCAAATTCCTGAATGGTATTAACAATAGTTAGTTGTTGTTGTAAGTGAACCGTAAGTTCCTCTAATTTCACCTAAAATATTTTGTACAGAATGCTGATTTTTGTAATGTAGCTGAACAATTTTATGATTATGTTCTGGTGTCACTATCACCCTTTATGTGTTAATCATATTTTGATCTCTTTCTAAAGACAAAAATAAACTTTTCCTACAGTAACTCCCCAATTTATCATTTTTATTCCGCGCTGGACCACTTTTGTGTGGACCACTTTTTAGTAAGCCTCAATTTTTAACATTTCCAAATTCGAAATTTGCGCTAAGTGTACAACAAAACGTACCTTCGAATGTAGGCGTTTTTTAGTTTTTCTAATTATTAGTATCGAAAAACTTGCAACCAAAAAAAAATATTTCATTTTGGGTAGTTTTTTTTCAATTTGCGTCGACAAACAAAAAATATTTTACTTTCGTGACTCAGAAACTCTACACGGCGTGATTCTTAGGTATGACATCTACCTTTTATCCCTGAACTACACTTTAACGCGCAAACTTTACTGACATCACTCAACACTTTGCCTATGACAAAGCATCTCTAATTTCACTTTCGGAGTAAGCTTTGAACTGAAGGTCTCTTCCACTCATGGTAGAATAAAACAACGCACAATAAAAACAATGACTAACCCTTACGTTAAACAATTCCAATAGGTCCCTATTTAAAGCGACTTTCTACAGTACAACATTATGCTCAATACTGTCTTTAAGCTTTGCGCACAAGATCCTTCTTTGCTTTGTGCTCAAAGAAATCAAATCAGAAATGTGCATACATCCATTCACTAAAGTCTCATAAAATAAAATTGACAAGACAAGTAAGCTTAATTACTGCTTATGTAAACAAGACAAATACAGGATATTGCAAAAAAGGATTCAGACATGCAGAAGTCTGCAGTTCTTTTTGACGAACGTTGAGAGCGGTCTCCATGACAACTTGTAATTTACGATTGCGGACGAGAGTCTCTGTTAAACAATTCCTAATTCAAACTCCGTTGTAGGTATAGAGTCCTCCTCACACATGCACGAGTTCCCACTATTTACCCAATCGGACTACATTGCCTCTGTTCCTGATGACTATAACTTTCAACCGCATTAGTTTGTCTCATGTGAAAGTCGCATGTGACATAAATTCACCGAAAATCGTAGCACATAGCATTCAAAAACAGAAAAAGTAAGACAGCTACTATTCTCTGAGAAAAGCCCCCATCTGTCCTGCCCCCTCCGCAGCTCATGTCACAATCTAGGACGATAATCAACGATATCACTATCGTGCACGTAAATCGTGTGTAATGCAGCAAATGTGAACAAATGTTGTCGCGAGTTCACACAAATTGAAATTCCCAGAGACGTGAAAGCGACAGGATGATGGGGAAGAAAATCAAGGAAAAAAAAAAGGAAGATACAGAAAACGGAGCAACAACATTCTACCGTCCACATCTTTCGCAGGATCAGCGGTAGAAATGCAATAAAAATTTAAGCTTTTTTCTTGTTTTTCGGTTTACTCTCTTCCCAATGCCTCCCCGGTGGAGCACGTGTATGTGTGTGGGTGAGTGTGTGCTGTGAGTGAGGAGAGAGAGAGAAGCAGCGTGCTATATGTACTACTATCCTCTGCCCAGAGTTTCCCAGTGGAAATGGGAAAAATATGTAATTTTCTTTCTTCTTTTTTTTTTCCTGTCGCTTCGTTCTTCTCCCAAGAGTTATGTACACATTTTTCTCTGGTTGCTGGGGTTCCTACATTTTTTTCGTCTGATTTTCCTTGTTATGTTCCTTGATTCCAATGAAATCAAAAAGGTTTGAGACGACAGGACCCGCCTTCTTCCGTTGGTTCACCTATCGCGTCGACTCAATTTTTTTTCCATGCTTCTCGTATTTTGTGTTCTTCTCTATGCAGGACATTCATACACATAGGGATACAGCTGGAGCTCTAGCTGTAGCTGTAGCTGGGGCGCACAGCGCTGTGGAAGAGTGCACTGTGCACAATCACTGTTCCATGTCCTATTTTAGGTTTGCCCTCACACAACACTGCACTCTGCTTTGGGGTTTTTGTGGCAGGGGGATGGAGTGGAGTGGTGGGGTGGTGTACTATGCCCCGCCATTAAAATAAATGCTCCTCTGTCGGAATGGAAATGAACCGATTGAAGAGGTAGGCCAAAACGAATGCAAAATCTTAATCAAGTATACAAGGCAAAATGAAATTTCGATATTTCCCTTAGACGGGGATCCTCGATGTTGAGATGCACTCACACCCGGTTGCTTTTTCTATGACTTGTGCCTGTTTTTATCCTGTTTTGTGGCGCAACTCCTCGAGGGCTTGCAGCAGTTAGTCAAGCAAGACTGCGTGTCGTGTCTTTCGCGTTCGTTTGAGAATTATTGCGGCTAAGGATTCTGCAAAAAGGAATACCTGAAGCGTATTTTCTGCTTCGTTTAATATTTTTCTTTGAGTAGAAATTCCTCATCATATTCCGGATCCTTTTTGCATCTGATGGCTGCTCTGTGCAATCATTGTTTCATCGTTTTTGCGCAATTAATTGACGAATGAAAAGTTTGCATTTTCTGTGTATGTACTGGCATGTCGGCGTACGGAACGAATGAATGACTGACATTTCAGAACTTATTCGAAGGGGGCTCATAGTTTTATAATTATCTGTTGTAGACGGTTGTGCTGTAAGTACTCGTACATACAGCAAATTCATTGAGAGATGAAAAGGACGTATATTTTGACTGTGAATAGAGTAGTTTGTACGAATTCCTTCCTTGAGCTTAGAGAACTGTTTAGGGGTATTTTGGTGGTAGGACGGTAAGGACCAATTGGTAGATTTTAAATTTCATTCTTTTCTTATGCTTTGCCTGGTAGAGCAGCTGTTTTTACCAATTTTTAAACAATCAAAATCAAGGATGTAAGGATGCCGGAGCCATTGAAAAACACATCTACGTCATGCAACGCAATCTTTGATCAAACCATTCTAAGAGTCTGCCCATTAAGTCAAAAACTCTTGCCAAAGTTTTCCAGAAATCGATATCGTGGCAAGCGTATATCTCAAACCCTCCCACTTTAAAGACGTTCACGGCTCACTTTAATTCACTTTCCCTTCCAGCTGCCTACGCCCTGGGAGAAGGGGAGAGAATTTTAATTACCAAAAATGTTGCCGAATCAAAAATTGACACATTTTCTTAATAGTCTCTTGGCGTCATAAATTGTTTGTTCTTCATGACCAAGGCGATGCGATGGAGAGAAATTCCTTCATTTGTTCACACCATAATCTCTGACGTTGTCGCGTTAACGTTCTTCGGTCTTGAATTTATTTCACCCCACCGCCGCCGCAGCAGCAGAACACCATGACGGCAACAACTGTGTCCCCTTAATGCAGAGCGCGCCGCCAAATTGACTGGGGGGTAGCCGCGACGCGATCAACGCGAGTGAGCGGGGGACAGTTGAGGAAAACACCAAGCAGCATAATCAACTCATTACGAACCCCGTCAAAATATTATAAGAAAAGAAATAATTGCGGATGCGAATTAGCGAAAGGATTTTTATGTCTTAGCAGCAGCTACTGGAGTGTCTAGCAGCGGACGCAGTTGTGTCGCACCATCCATGCTCGTGGCGCTGGAGACATCCAAATGCTTTTAATGTGCGATTGCCTGGGAGATGAGAACTCATTGCCGGCTTTGTCTCGCTCGCAGGGCAAATAAAGGAGGAAAAAGTGTTTTTGTATTGGAAAGCGACAAAGAAATTGGATTTCTTGTCGGTGTGCTCGACATGATAAGCTCCTCCAGGAAGAATTCACCACAGACTCAACCGCAGCACGCACCCTCGTGCCGTGAGGTATAAAGTTCTTTTCATATCCCTTCTCCATAACCTTCCGTTTAAAGAAATCAAAAATCTTATCTCGGAAGGGTTAAGACAGTGGCAGCGTGGAGGAGAAAGTGGGTTGGGGCGCTGTGTGGCTCCCCGAGCGGCCTGAGTGGCAACTGGGCGTGGGGAGGGGGAAGAGCGCCGCGAAACTGTCATGCTGGAGTGCACAAAAGACACTTAACACCAGAATTTTGGTTTTAAATTAATCCAAGTCCTTAAGGTTTGCCGAGGAGATGCTGCTGCCTGCGTTGTGTTTCGTCCTTAGTTTTGTTTCGTGGTATTCCTTCTCGGCAGGATCTTATGTGCATGGTTGTGTGTTTGTGCTTTATGCGTCCTGATGAGGTTTGAGGTTTCTTTTTTTTTTGTTTTCTGTCTCCAAAGAGACTCCTCGGCACTGGATGTGGTGGAGCACCTTCGCTATTATGGAAATGCCAGGAACCACGAACGAAACCACTTGCGGAAGGGGCACGGGGTTGGGGTGAGGGATGAAGTGCCGTTCTTCATTTTCATTCAATTTAGTTTTTGTGCCGCAATTGTTGTTGCTGTTGTGCTTGCCGCGAGATGCGGTTGGAAATTTTTCATTATCCACCAACACAACGGCATCAACGTAAGACACATGACATCAGCAGCGCAGCAATGGTAGCACCACCACCACCACAACTACCACCGCCACCATCGTCTTCAGCCAGAAGGAGTTAAGATCTTCGTGACTGTGTAAGGATTACTCAATTAATTTAATTATGCCCTGTCAATCATTTTGTATGCTAAATGCGATTTTCAGTTGATGGCATCTCTGGTTTTTTCGTCTAAGATCCACTCCCTCCCCAGCGCACCCTCTCTAATGGGTATTCAATGGAACGGTGAAAACCTTAAGGCGACGTCAAGCTTTTGATTAATTCTGTGGATTTTAATTATACTTTGACTTTGCTTTGGTGCAGTAAGACTGATGACTTTCTGTGCGTACCGAATGCGGGTGGGAAGAGGAACATGGGACGTGTAGTGAATAAAAAACAGTTTTCTCCTTAGACTTTGGTGGGAAATATTATATATTTTTATTTAATTTTTGTATATACACATTTTTCGTACATGAAGTTTGTTAACTAAAAATATAAAAAATACAATGTTTTATTGGTTTTTATATATTTTATTTGAAGTTAAGATATTTTAAAGTTGAAAAAAAAAAAAATAAATAAATAGATTCATGAAATATTCGTAAATATAACGAACGTTATGATTTTACTTCAAATTTGCCTTGAAATTGTCATGCTTAATGTTCTCAATGGGATTCATTTTTGTTTTTCAACTCTAGATTGATGGCTATCATGGTGCTAGGCATTTATATGAACAACTCGGCAAATAACGTTGTCAGTGAAATATTTTTTATGTTAGTTCTTCGTAGCAGGTAGGGGTTAGTAAAAATAATTTAAAAACATAGAGTAAAGGTGATAAGTTTCCGCTTTATAATAGTTGACAACTTCTTTTAAAAAATATTTGTTAATGCCCAATTACCTTTTTACTTACTTTCACAAATATGAAGTTCAAACGAATAAGTTACAAATTGTTATATATGACATTTGGACAAAGGAAAACCGACAGACATCCAAAGTCGTTCCTATAATTTGATTGGCCCTAAGTTTCGCTTACCGCAGAGCAAATTTGTTGCAAATTTGTTGTGAAACACGACAATTCCCAAATTTGTATGTCAAAAAATTTCTACTACGAAAATATTTTAGTATTGCATCTGAACTCCATTCTATAGTCAAAGTAAAAGGAGTGGTCACATCCCACGAAAAAATCAAATCTATGAGGGAAAAAGAAAAAGAAATTTGGTCATATATCAAAACTTCCAACTGAATAGAAACTACCTCTACTCAAAATATTCTCCTCACGCTTACGACACTACGGTCTGTGAAATATCAACGTCGACTTCGACATTTAAATTGATTTTCGCTTTAAAGGTCTAAGCTCAACCGAGGGAGCGCAACATTCAGATTAAGGTATCAAAACAAATCTAGGATGGTAGTCGACCCAAAACAAATCTAAAATATAAAGAAAACGTTTTCCTCTCTATTCCCTTGGTCAGAAATATCTGTGCCACTATTAAGAGTTTACAGAATATAAATTTCGGGATGTTGAAAATGCAATTTTAAAAACAAATCTGTTATTTCAAAATCAAATCTGTCTAGAAAAATTTTAAACATGTTTTTGAATTTTCTGTCCATTTGCAAATATAGTCAGGAAAATAAACGATATTGAAACTTGTCACAATGTTTTTGAACCCAGGGAAAGATGTGAATTAAGTAAGATTATATTAAGTTGAAAACATTTGGTTACTACATTGTTACACATAAATTGATGTTGTCTTGGATTGAATTCCCTGCTTTCCATTTTGATTATTTTATCATATTTTTTTCTACTATTGCAACAATTATGTTACAGTGTGGTGAGGAGCGTAAGCATTCTTTTGAAATGTTTGGCAGGAACGGTAAGAGCGACTAATTATTTGAATTTTCTTTAAATTATGTCAGGCTAAATGCATAAATTAATAAACAATTCGAATTAATTTGTATTTTGTGTTTAATTTAACTTAAAAACTAAGGGTATATCAGAAAAAAGTAAAAACAAAAAAAAATTAAAAAGAAGAAATAAACTCTTTTTTGAAGGAATTTACTGCACAAATGCTTCGTAATAGTTTCCAGCTAGTACAAATTGGCACCCCACAGCTGCACATGTGTTCCAAGCATGAGAATATGTTTTTACATTTCGCTACCTAAAGTGTCTGCAAACAAGAACCAATGCCTGTATTCAGACAAAATAGAAATACATTTTTATATTTATAAAATGTTTAACGAATGTTTCAGAAAATTTCGTAAGCGTTTATTTTCTAGATTTTCTCCTGCTGTTTTCCCTTTGTCTATACTTCCACAATAATAAAGTTTTTGTTATTATTTTTACGATGTTTCAATTTTCAATTTTTCAATTCATCAACTCAATTCATGTGAATTCAAAAATTAAATTGTTAAAATATAACAGAATACTGAACTAAATGGTCGAATATGCATTTTAAATCTGAATATTTTTGTATTTGAATTTTTACGATTGTAGTTTAAATTTAAAAAGTCACAAAAAATTGTGTGTAAACTTTGCAAGAGAATCAAAGACCGTTATTAGGCAAAGAAAACATTTACTTTTGTTAAGTTTAAAATAAATGTATATATTTGACATGTATGTCTATGCTATCTATGCTGTCTTAAGGCTTATTATCCAATTATTTTTTTCCCTGATTTGGTTAAAAAAAGTACCTATGTACATATAGACAACACTTTCGCAGAGAAAAACTTGAAAGCGATTTGATTTGGAAGGAGAAATCAGTTTTGATTACACTTCAAAATGTAAAAGATCTGGGTAATTGGAATATCAGTTGACTCATTGAGAGGTTTGATTTTTAATAGGCTTTCTTAAGGCACGCACACGACTCCTATCAAACCGCTTTTTCGTTTTTGTTTAGTATTGTTTGGAAGTCATCATTGAAAGGCTTACAACACAACAGCGTCTCGAAATGGTTTAGCTGTATTATGAAAATTTGTGTTGTGTCCGAAATGTTTTTCCTGCGATTTAAGGAACCTACGGTGCACATGAAAACTTGATTTGCAACTTTGAGTCCAAGTTTACATGAGCGAAAAATATTTGATCGGTTAGACCACATCCAACGCGTAGAAAGGAGACTGAAGCAGCTATAGTTATGAGTGCATAAAAAGGAATTTTAGACGCTGCTACGGACCATATAGAACATGGAATAATAAGCTTGTGTAGCAATCATTTTGACGTGCAATTGAGTTCATTTTCTGCTACCGTAAATTGGCCACAAAGATCGTGAAATATCACATCCTTAAAATCCAGGATTAATTTAACTACGATTGACGCTTTGAAAGGTAATACTGCTCTTGTTACACGCGAGGTACCAGTTGATATGCTCGAACAAGCCGTTCGAAATTGTACCTTCCAAATGAACCACCTTCGACTTATTCGTGGCCACAATTTACATCATTGTTTCCAAAAAGTAAATGCCATGAATTCTTACTTTAAAACTAATAACAATTTTATGCAAATATACTACATACAATATTTGTATGAATGGAATTAACTTTTTTGAAATTGTTTTAACTCGCGATGATTGTTGAATAATATTTAAATCTCAGAACTGTAGTTAAGAAAAAGAAATTTAAAATATAGGAATACAAAATTATTCATATCCGGCAATGCCTTATTTTTTAATGATGAGGTAGAAATTACAAATAATAAAAAAACGTAAATAAATCAATTTAATTCTTTTTCATAAATCAATTCTTGAAAACCACAAAAAGTGAATTTTTTGAAAGACAGAGATAAATTATTTTGCAAAATTTTTTCTGTTGAGAACCTTACACAAAACTGAGTTTAAACGTTGTTTTTTCTTGTTCTCAAAACGTTAAAATATTCGCCATTTCAAGACAGAAATGTGTAACAAATTTTCAGAATGAGATAAATTACTCTCAGTACTGAAACTGATAATTTGTGTAAGTCGCATGTTTTTGGAATTATCTTGTAATTGAAATATTTATGTTATGAATTCTGCTAGTTCCTCCAATTATTGCGGTCGTTAGTTGCACTTATAGAATTGATGTTTTCCGATGTTCTTAAATAGACTTCACAACTTCAGACTTTTGCACAAAAGTTAGTGGGGAAATGTGAAACTTTGTGTTATAAATTAAGATCACTGGCTGTAGGTTTTCTGAGAGATTTTTACTTCTTTACATTTTAATGAAGGCAAAATTATTGTCCTTTCTGTTGTTGCGACGGCAATACATTCAGTGCTTTGAATCTTATATTTTTGTTATCTAAGAAAGACACAGGTTGCAACGCTGGAACTGCGTTTCCTATTTGTCAAAATATAAATCGGAAGAGTCTCAAAATCATGAAAGAAAATGTCTTGTGAAACAATTCTATGTACGAGTATGTTATAAAACAAATTTTGGATATTTTAAAAGAGAACTATAATTGTTTTCAAATAGAGTTGGCTAATTGTCGTTCTTAAATATTGAAGTATCTTATGAGTATTATCGAAGGCGAAAGTTAGGACTGACTGACCGTCGGGAATGCCATAAAGACACTTCTCATAGTTTTTAAGCCAAAAAGAGTTACTTTCTCCACAAGTCAAATACAAGACATGTAAGTGAAACACAGGCTAATGAATAAAGAAAGAAATATTAGACATAAGGAGAAAAAGAAGGATTTAGCGTTGCTAACTGCGATGATCATGATTTGAATTCAAAAAAACAAAAACTGACTTTACAAAATATAAAGAAGTTAAATTAATATTATGCAAAGGGATCTATTTTTTTGCAGATTAAGCACCACAATCCCACACGACATTATAGAAGGGCAAATTAAAACAAAATAATGCAGAGAAGAATGAAAAGAAGTAAAATGCTAATAAATATCGCTTATCCCTTGACCGGCAGTAAGCACAAAAAAATAACATCTAAGGCGGTCGCTGGTAAGCTTTTTGTTGAACATAGAGATAAGCAACCATTGTCCAGTGCATGAAACACAATGAATCACACAGTATAACTCCCACATACAAAAAGTACACACACATCCCAGAAGAAAAAAAAAAAAAACAATTTTTTGACGAAGAGCAGCAGCAGAACATCCTTCATTTCACAGAGCAACAGCAGCTGCAGATGCAAAACACTTGTCGTCCTTACGAAATCTCTTAGTCTCTCCATGTAAGGGAATGATTTTATTCAGACAATCAACAGCAACAAACCGTTCAAACGAGCCACATCACCGTCAGAATAATAACGGAGAACTGAGTGCCACGAAAATGAAATAAGAACCAAAAGAAAAGCTTCCAGGCCACGGAGGAAAGGACATGGAAAGCAGAGAAAATCGCTTGCGCACGCAGCAATCGCCTCTCTCTGTCTGCCTGCCAGAGGACATGCAATGTATTTGTATACGCTCTCCGAATAAGGTGGTTACAATGCACACCACCCCAGCAGTGTTTTGCCTTTTTTGTTCATCCTATCTCGGTTCCTTGGGACTTTTTCCGTTGTTATGCTTTGTCTCTCGTGGATTTTAGCTTTTTTTCTTGTGCTGCTTCTCTCATTTTTTCTCCTTACACCCATAACAACACATCACACACAACATATGACGAACAGATGAACACACTCACACATACGCACGTCCTTACATATCCTGCCAGGGCACACACAACACAATCCTAAAAATCCAATGCGGAGGGGTGACCGCCCCCTTTCTCTCTCTCTGTTTATGGGAACCAGCCAGGAGCAACCAGCCAGCCAGCCAGGCAACCAACCATCCAGGCAGAGCAACAACAAAAAAGCAATTTTGGCTGCAGTTCCATCGTAAAGTTCGACAACTTTGGAAAACTCCGGGTAGTTTGGTGCCAGTTAGCTACGAACTTAGTACAGGTAGAGACGAGTTTTCTAAATTTTTGTCTCGCCCGTGCGATATCGGTTCAGTTTTGTGTACAACAATAAAAGGGATAACCCGTTGCAATATACACATATAATTACACACATAGACACTACTAACTTCCGACTAACTTCTGGCTCTCTTACTAGTGTAGCTAACCGATCTCCGCGAAAGAAAGTATTAAAAAGAAAAAAAAAATAAATAAAATAACTTTTGAAGAACAGAAAGAAACTTTGTCAAGTACAAGTCATAGGATAATAACCGACGACAAAGACGACAGCGGTGACAAGAGGACGATGACGACAAAGACGAGACCTAGTCTAGCTAGAATTGTGAAAGAAGTTCAGCAGTGACACAACTTTATCATCGCCGTAATCGCAAGCTCGACGGAGGAAGTGAATAAGATAAAAATAAAGAAGAAAACGCATAACAGAAATATAAAAAAAAACTTTCTTTTATATCGAACTTTGTTTTATTACATGCATCAGTCGGAGCAGACGAAGCGAGAGAAAAAAAGTCGCAAACAACCAACTTCTTGGCCCAAAACTTCATTAGACAGTGAAATTTCATCAAGAACATCCGAAGTGTGTCTGCGTTTTCTAGATCAAAGTCAAATGAATAATTTTCGTTTTATTACTTTGCCGGTTCTACATGTGTTTTGAGTGCAGAATGCGTTCGCGAATTCGGTAAAAAAGAATCAAGTGCAAACAGTTTAAACCGGAAACGGAGCTTCGGAAGCGATTATAAAAATTGTTGTGTGTTAAGTGCAAGGAAATTTTAAAACAAATTCCCCGACATTGTCTTTCAATCGAAATCCAAATAATAACAAATGTTTATGCAGAGTGAAACTCGATGACTGACTTGTTTGTGTAGGTAAATTTCATTCTATTGTCGTAAGGTAACAAATTGCATTCGAAATTGAGTAATGATGGTGTAAATATGATTTTGTAAACCTTGATTGAAAAGTTGGCGAGACAGAGAATACTTTTAGGCGTTTCATGGTTGTCGTTAAGAAATAAATAGTGTTATTTTTTTTGTTTTTGACAATAATGTGTATAAACAATTTAGTCGTGAAGATAGTCCTGTTAACCTTAAGAGATATTAATGCCCCTTTTCAATTCTAGAGCATAGACCAGATGTAAGGAATTAAAGTGAATATTCAGAAGACCGGGCCTATAACGCCCTTATTATTTCCAAACCCAAACCCCAGCTTTTGATTTTGTGTTTGATGTCAAGTGGCGGCCCGATATAAGAGGAATTCTCAATATAACTTGCCTTAAATGTGAACGTTGCAATAGTCAGGTGCTTAACACAAAAATGTGATAAATAGAGACAAGTTCTTGTGACATAAATCCCAGTTAAGGGTCTTGGAGCTGCTGTTCGATACTTTAATTGTGAAACTTCGAATTAAGTCCTTTGCCCACTGTTTTCGTTGGGCTTTTACTTTACTCAAAAAGTTTCAAGATTGGCATAGTTGAGATAAAATTACCGAAGTGAATGTTAGGAGCTAACCATTTGTTGGTTATTTTTGATACTCACATCTAAAAAAATCAAGTACAATTGTACCTTTTTCATTTGGTTAGGAATCGAATCATTTGCACATCAATTGTCTTCTTCCTTAGGAGTAGTACCAACTTTAGACACAAACTCAACATTTTTAATCGAATTGCACAAAATAGTTAACTATTGAGTTGATTTGAAAACAATCCATTCCATAGAAAAAAAATAAAATCAAAATACTTTTAAAACCATTGCATTCCACGAATACAACGCTTTCCAATTTCGTCATGAAAACACACAGAACTATTGCAAATACGAACTCCTGAGAATGTCTACGAATTGGCCTAGTTATTTCAAGAACTGCTCATATTGTTGGTTGAAGTGAACGAGTAAACCCACAGTTTATTGCCAACTCCGAACGGAGAGTTCAAGTCTTTGTTTTGTTGACAAATGATACTCTCTGAAAGTTGTCGCTAACTCAAAGGACGTGGGTTTGGTAAAAAAAATTCTTGAAATGAGTGTAATATCCCGTAAACAAAACTAGTCTCTTCTCCATGTGAATCGAGTTACTTACAAACACATCATTCCCTTATTACGCATTTATTTAGCTTAAATATTTAGCAGAGAGTAACACAATGTACCTTCGGTGGAGGGGCGGATGTCTTTTAGTCTTTTGCTAACGGTTTTGTATGTCACTGATTTGTCTAAGAAAGGTTTTCAAATCGGAACACAATCACAAAGAAAAAAACTTGTGCGCTATTAGCTGTGTAGCATGTAGCTGTGTTCATAAATATATTCAATTCTTGGTTCTATGGCAATCCACTTAATTTAAAAAAAAATCTTGTTTTGCTAGTCCAACGTGTTTTGTTAAGATTTAGTTTCAAAATTTAAGACTCAGGACAGTTTGGTCTTAGGATATGAGTGCCATAATGTTTTCACTAAGTTTTGTTTTCTGACGGCAGTGTTTTGTAGTCCCAAATTTTAATTCAAATGTGAAATCTAAAATCTGAATCTATAGCACTGAGCAAACATTTCAAATAAATGTTTTCATAATAAAGTAGGCATCATGAATCTGGCTACAGAATTTCGACATCGCAACTTTAGCCTACATGACACTGGCCTTATTGCGTTTGGAATTATTTTGTTGTCGCTTCGATGAAGAACTGTTGGCTTCAGCAAACAGGAGCGTTCATTTTGCTTCTTCGCAAGAACTTTCTTTATATTTCCGTGAAAACTCCTTTCCTTCTAAGCATTGCTGGTTAGAGATAAGTAAACATAAGAAAAAAATCAATACAAATCTCGCAGTTTTTTTTAGTCATGTGAAATTCCAAAATCCAATGATTAGAAGTTGCTTTAACGCTGTAACTACCGTGCGATAGTAGGTAAGTTTGATTCAAACGTCGATGGTTGCAGGTTCTTATCCGCCTTTTGCACTGCAACACATTTTTCCAGTTGTTGACAACACATTAAATTTTGCCGATAAAAGTCCGAAATACACTGTGGTTCAATATACCCGTGATAATATAATAGCGCGTATAACACTAGTGCGAGTGAAGCTAATGAAAAGCTACATTCTGATCTCTTATTGGCGGTATTGCCATGCAATTTATGTTTTTCCAATCATTTGTGAAATCGACAATTCTGTCCATCCATTTCTTTGTTCCTTTCTGGGGAAAATTTAATGGAAATATTTGCAAACGTTTCAGATCTTATATAGCAGAAGCAGACTATTATAGAAGTTAGGCTTCACAACAAAAAATATCAATTCAACGACAAACAGCTTCAGTGTGACTTAAATAAAGAAAGTCATCCAGTGTCCAGGTAGCGAGCCACGGGCATGGTATTACGAGGAATAAACATATGTGCTTACTTGTTCGAAAATTGAGTGGTACTAGAGCTCGCAATTTGCCAAGGACTAGGCCTTATCACAAATCAAAAGAACCCGAACAGTTGTTACTAGTATTTGTCCCAGTTTAAATATATTTGCTGAAAATCGTAAAACAAACAGTTTGTTGTGTTGAAACAATATGAATGAAAGTTAAGGAAGATATAGGAAATAGAAGATTTTCGACATTTCTTAATAAGCTTATCTTAACAAACCGAAGGAACACAACACAAAGCAAAACACTGAACGTATCATATTACGTTGTAGTCCATTTCAATATCAATATCAATATATCTCGAAAGGCATTATTCGAATTTAGAGAAAAATTCTCCACTATTCTCAAGGACATTCTGGGCCTTTGTCGAGAGTTCTTTCATTTTTTTTTATGCTCGAGAGTGTTTGGTAAAAAAAACTAAAACACTAAACTTGACTATTTGATAATGTACTGATTTCTATAAAGGTCTAATTGCACTGGTTTTAAATAGATTTTAGCGTCGACTCACAAGCAGAAAGTCCAGGATTGAAAGATTCACAGTTTTTCACGGCACCACCTCCCGCGAGTTGCTGTGAACATTCAATGAGCACTCACTTTGTATGCAATCCTTTTTAAATTTCGCCTTTTGGAATTGGAAAGGTTTCCACTACTCGTTTGAGTACATAACAGTTGAGTTCTTCACTAGGCTCAGGTTCCTGGTGGACTTTGGCGGCGTCAAATTTAGAATAGAATTCCATTCCTAAACCATCCTTGATCAAAAAAATGCAGACTTTAAGAAATAAATCAGTAGATTTTAATTCGAAATAAATTATAAAGGATTTAAAGTTACAGGATATGATAATCGTGAAAGTTGACTAACACAGTGATCAGTTGTCTGTTTCGCTGGAAATACTACTTCTATTATCAGCTAGACTTATGGAATATACTCAGAGTGTCTATTTTTCTCTGTTTCTATTTGCTCTTTTCTATTTTCAACTTATTTATATGTTTTTTGTAATTTTAAGCCACAATGTCTGGAGTCAAAAATTACCAGTGACCATTGGCCGATGACGTTAATTAGTGAAACAATAGAATATGAAGAAAAGCAACAACTAGAACTTACCAAATTTAATTATAATTTAATAATAACTATTTATTTAACGTACCCTTTGATAATCTGAACTAAAGTGTTGTGCGTTAGGCCACATTCAATAGAAAATAGTTCTCGCCTCATATCCAAGAAATAGTCACTTTTAATTTATAGAGTTAGATTTACGTATACCCTTCCATTACATCAAATTCATTTGATTCCATCTTATTGCTCACAAAAGAATCTCATCAATCTGTGATCGTGTAAATGAATTGTATTTGAAATGTAAATTTTTATTTCTTAAGTCAATTCCCGAAATGATGGCATTATCAAAGCGACCACTATCCAAAGATCTAATAGCCGAATCAAATGTGAAATGCGAAGATCAAGAAACCGCAATCAAACGTAAGAAACGCTCCAGTCGCGACGACGAGACCAACTCCATGTGCAACAATAACCAAGCAATAAAGCAAGAGAATATTCTGAACGACAAGAGTACACTGCCACAGAAGAAACGATCCGTAGCTCCACCGGTTATGAATGGCCGAAGCAATACCCCATCATCGGTGCAGCAGAATGGTAAGCTCGCATGTGACGATCAGGACGATGAAACGCTGATTCGTGAGACACAAGCCGCCCTCAAGAGTCTGTCGGGAAGTTGGCCAGATGCAAGAAGCAATTTATACCGCCTGAACGACCAGGATGAGAACCCACCATTTCAGAATTTGTTCGAAGAGCACAAGCACAACGGGTCGTCGACGATGCAAAAATACCCAAAGTATGATTCAAAAAGTTTAATGTGCATTCGCCGTGAGTCCGATAATTTCTTGTATTTTCCTAGACAAAAGGAGAACGATCAGGCTAGGCTGAACTCACAATACAAGTCATTGACGTCGCCCTCGTCAACATCGTCTTCCTCGTCGCTGGAGTACGGCTCTGAGTCGAAGTCTGAACTGCTCGGCACTGACATGGACTCAAGGAAGAAGATTCCATTCTCACAGGCCTCGGCGTTCAAGCCACCGACTGACATAAAACGAAACGGGATAATGTCTTCGGCATATGGAGTTCCTTCGATGGCGCCCACATATGGTAATGAATCGACGTCGGCTTTCCTCAGCTACCAGCATCAGCTACCACCGCCTCCAACACCGACAATGGGACTCACCGCTGTCAGCGATGATGCCAGCATCAAGGTAATCAACACAAAATCCCTTAAGGACAATGAAGATGACGTTCAGAACTCAAAGCATCACCTCCTCCATCAACAGCAGCATCTGCAGCAGCAACAGTCACATTTACATCATCAGCATCATCATCAACAGCAGCAGCAGCAGCAGCATTCGCAGACAATGGAAACACCTGACACAAAGCATTACACCATCCTGCAACCAGCTGGCGTCGGTAGTCGAGCAGCATCCGTTATGCAGGATATTGCTCGTGAGGGTGTCGTTACCGTATCGGCGGTGAGCAGTAGCAGCAGCAACGGCAGCAACACCGTCAACGTTACCATAGCCAACAACATCGGCAGTCCGGGCATGGGAAATCTTGTATCCTCGACGACATCAAATGACAAAATTGCCTTTGAACAGGGCGTCGCGAATCAACCATCATTTTCACCTGGAAGCCTAAGCAGAGGTAAGCGTATATACTTCATATGTTTTTGTGATGAAGGATTTTTCCTCCCCCTTCGTATTTTCCCCGTTGTTTTGTGCTTCGTTTGTCCTTTGTGAAAAAGACTTTGTCTCTGAAGGATACATGGGTAAAATTTTAATTTACTTAATGTTGTGGAAGGTTAGACATTTTTTTGAGGCTTCAGTGGGTTAGTGATTATTTGTAAGCTGGCAGGTCATTGTTTTCTAAACCGGAAGAGACTCTGTCGAAGATGGTTTTGAGTAGAAACGCCTAAAAGTATTCGTTCACTTAAAAATTGATTTTCCAAATTTTTCATCATTATAAAAAAATTTTCAAAAAAGAAAAAAAGAATTGTATGCCAAGTGATTTGGACAGAGTTTGAGAGAATAGGAGAAAAGTGGAAAACTACAATTTTTCGAAATGTGATAGATTATGAAACTGCCTGATGGATTTTAAGTGACAAAGCCTCGTTTAAAAGTTTAAACTGTTTTTCAGATAAATTTACGTTTTTAGTCCAAAATGTGCAGAGTATTTGTATTGTCAGTTAAATGGTTCAAATCCGTCGGCGACACTGATCATGATGATGTAAAGAAACCAAGTTTTTCCTCAGTGAAGTGAGTGAGAACACTGACAAAAACTTAAAACGTCACGAACACATCAAGTCCCAAAATAAAATCACTACACAAGAACGTTTGAATTTATCCTTAGCTAGTTTAGAAGAACGAAAACATTGAGGTGCATCTGCATACAGAGGAGCACATTGCTATCCTTCAAAACTTATGTTTTGGAGTCTTAGTCGAACTTTAATTAGAGGGTTTTTGAGTTTTGGCAATTTTGAGCAATTAGTGAACATTGAAAGCACAGTGTGTCTGGGGATTGGATTAGGGTGTGTTTTAAAAAATGAAAGAGTGTTGGAAGTAGGAGAGCCTAACACTTCTTGCCATCTTAAATTTGCAGTTTGAGTTTGAACTGCTCTCATAGATGCTTGTGTTTAGTGAACTGCTTTCTGCCATTGAAAGATAAATTGCGTTCAAAAAATATGTTTTCTAAAATATTCCGCTAGGATAGTTGCCTTTGATTCCCCAAAACCCACAAAATATGTCCAAAAAGCAATCAAAAATCTCCAAATCCTAACAATATTCGCGTCCCGGTTCTACCTTATATGAAATTAAGTGATACAAGCTCACATTTCTAGCACAAATAAAGACACAAACCATTGACATATCGCCGAGAATGTCATGTCGCAGTACAACAGTCTCATCCATCATCAGACCTCCCCACTAAAACACCGATTGAGTGAGCGATAACTGGAGGGAGAACTTCTTCAGTGTCTCTAACGTGACACACACTTTACCGTGTACCGTAGGCCCTTAGGCCTTTTTATCCCTATTTGCATAACAAGTCATTATGATCCACAAGTGCCTAACAAAGATGTCGTCTTCGCTTTATGTTTTTCATAGATTATAATTATTTCCCCATTTGCTCGACATTCTAGTTGAAGTACACTCACTCCTTTATTAGATCATACTACACGCACTTGTGTGTCGATGTCGAGGTCGATGTTGATGGTGGTGCTGTTGTTGTCTATTGTGCGAGGGACTCCTTTAAGTAGCATACTAGGGGAAGAACATTTAAAATAAACGTCGAAACGATGGGAGGTATTTGTTTTGTCATTAGAACAGTACACATGCAATGTGAGTGTGTGTGACTGAATGGGTTTTAAATAGTTCCTTGTAAATCCACGACCTCTCGTGAATCTCTGCTTCTTCGCAATGATGGAAGACATGAGTCGAAATTTGTTTAATTTCAATTTTATCTCACTGATAACTTTAATTCGAGGGGGCTTGGTGCTTTGACACACATCCGTGTAAGTTCTTATGCGGAAACGACTAAGGGGTGGGACTATCCGTAAGCCAACTACGTTTTAGTGAATTTTTAATTAATTTCAATGTGTCAGGTAGAGTTGAAGGGTGCATACTTTTAAAGTCACGTTGAAATTGTTTAATTTTAAAGGAGAAGCATGTGACAGGTGATTTTTAATTTGCAACTCGTTCAATATTCCCAAAAACCATTCCCTGTACGGGAATCCAAATTTGTTACATATGTCATTCAAATAAAGATGAGTAAAGATATGACAAAAAATTCAAGACTTTTATATTTTTAAATTAAGTGCTTGCATAAAACAACTACGCTTCGGGATTTATTCAATTCTTCTTCTGGATGGAAGGAGGAGGTGAAATTAGTTCGAAAAATAAATGGCTTCCCTTCGCAATGTGAACTTGATTTTCGAGAAAATTAATTCAGTACCACATCTGGTGGCATTTTTATTTCATTTTGTGATTCTAGTTGCTGGCATGTGTGGAGTTATTCCAATTTGCATTTAGTTAAGAAAAACATCGTTCTAATTTAAATTTATGCAGCAATGCAGTGTGAAATTAATTTTGTGGAGCTAGAGAGTTTCCTAGCGTCAGACGGTTAGGTCCTTATTTTTTTTGCAAAATATACATTTTTTTTAAATATATATACTTCTCCTACCTAAATTGATATATTTTCTTATTGTTGAATCCTTTCAGATGGAACAAAATGTCCGACACCAACTTGTAACGGTCAAGGACATTCGACAGGATTATATTCGCATCATCGAAGGTGGGTTTTGTTTATAATATATTCTTATTAATAAGAAACTAACTGACTATGAAGATAGAAATAATAAATGTACACCTGTGAAGAAAGAAGTAACAATGAAATGGTTTATATTGGCCGTTCAGAAAAGCTTTGAAAAAAAAAACAGTCTGTGACACTTTCTTATAAGGGAGATAGATAGAGAATCAAAATATGAATAAAGGGATTGATTCATCGTGAGTTTTGAGTTATATATACATAAACTTGCAAGCGAACTTTAAATGTGAACTGTCGGTTAAAAGAACATGCCAGGGCGTTTACTTTATGAAAAGTATGTTGTGTAACAGGACAACAGAAATATTCCATTCGGATGGCCGAACTTTAGGTGACTCATTCGATCGAAGCGACTGGTGTCTCACAAAAAGTCCATCATGATTTAAGCGGCCAATTTACCCAACCAAAATATAGAATTATGTGCTCAGAAAAATAATTTCTCAACAATGCCATTGTTTCACGTGCTGTAGTTTTGAATTTAAACCAAAGATCATCGAAACCATGTGCTTGAATTTTAGCAATCCCATAGTCAGTTAACATGTTGCTTTTACGGATACCATTAAAAGCATTCATTCTTTTCGCACTCTGATCTACAGCTGGATTAATCTCGCGGGGAATATGATCTAACCGGTCGAGTATCACCCTCTAATGTAGTTACCTCTAATTCGCACTTGATATTGGCAAATGTCGTTTCAGTAGGTCGATAATGTGTACCGATCTTAAATTATTGTTGTCTAACTAAATGAAGCTAAATAAAGTTGTCTATAGTGGTTTTTAGTATAAAAACAAATTTTTCCAACGACATGAAATTTATTAGTATGTTAAAAACGACAAAAAGGAATTGATTTATTTTCACCAAGCTGGATTTGTGCAATTAACTGCGAGGAAAAGGCGCACAAATTTCTCCAAAAATTACTCGTATTGTGCTATCTCAAGAGTGGAAGGGATCAACAACTCAATGCCGACTTCGAACTTCGGTTTTGAGAAGTTTCTTCCAGACAGTTCATAGTCCCGGGATGCCGTTATTCAGGAATTATATTAGAGCGTCGAAATGGACGCAAGTACTCTGTACGCCACTTTAACCACATCGTAGGTTAAAAAGCATTTGTATCGCTGTTTTTTTCATCATATTTTCGATTGATTAGACATAAAGGCAGGAAAAAAAATTGTCTGCGTATAGCCTTGATTAGGTGTAAACACTCGCAATAAACGCGTGTTTTTGATAAAACAATTTGATAAAACAATTAAAATTGTTCTGTCACTTGTATTAATTATGCAAATTGTCAATTATTCTAATACATGCAGCATATGAAAGCATAGTTGCTAAAATCGTGTTTTTATAGGCAATGAGTTTAGAATAAAACAAGGAGTTATAAAGAAAACTGAGACTAATGTCAGTATTGTAGTAAGGGATCATGGTATTAGTCTATCACGCCGTTTCTGGTTCAAAATGTGAATGCGGACGACGTAATAAAATAATTGAGTATCACTATACCCCACAAGGAACCAGGGCCGAGCTTCTACAACAACTACTCGTGTTGTGCGTGCTACTGTTCTCTCACGAATAGGAGGGACCTACAGTTTTTTGCCGACTCCGAACGGCGAGATTTGAGAAGCTTTTCATAGAAAATTGATACTCTTTGAGTGTTGTCAGGAACTCGAAAGAGGTGGTGCCGTGAAAAATGCGAGGTGCCCTATCCGGGAATCGAACCTAGACTTTCTGCGTGGCGGTCGACGCACTTACCACTACGCCACGGCGACCACAATGCGGACGACGTGTTAATTTAAGATTTGAACGTTCATTTTTTACGGGGGACAATTAAAAAAATAATTTGGAATTGTAATTGAGCATGATTTCGGTTGCAATTTTTTTTTTCATTTGCCAGTGCTACGACTTTCCACGGAGTGTTGTTACATGTGATTGAAACGAAAACAACACACTTGAAATGCATCGTCACAACCTATTACAATTGTCCCCTTACCACTAAAATATAATTTCACATAGTAGAACACCAAAAAAATATATTGTCACTGCTATAAGTGCGCGGCTTAAGATAATTTAGAAGAAATTACCCTCTAAAGTAATAATATTAAATTTACAGTTTGTCATTGCAAAAACTTGAACTATGCAGAATACTTTGCTTAGATAAACTTTTTCTCCTTAAGGCTAAGAATAAAGACATCTGCTTTTTATTTAAAAAAAAAAGTAAAATATAAAAAGGAAAAAAAAAGTAAAATAAACAAAGGGCCTTCCTTGGCCTCAGAATGCCCGTGGAACTTTTCTTTCTGCCTTTCTTCACACCTTATAGTAACAATGTATAAAAATTACAGAAATTCCAAATTTCTTGTACAGACAAATGTATGTTAACAGAGAATACAATTTATACAGAGATTCACCACAAAAACTATAACACAGATTATATTTCAAGTTTGAAAGGAAAGGCCATAAGGAACCCTATGTTCCAGCACGAATGGCGTTATGTACCAAAGATAATAAATGAAACACGGCGGTTTAAAATAAAGAGTTCACAAACTAATTTCTAATTTTATTTCATTTCAAAGCAAGTCAATATTAAGAATCATTGTGAATTAAATCAGAAGCGTGGCCGAACGCTGTGAAGGATCGAAACAGAAGGGTCGCATTTAGTTCTTTCTACTTTTTTGGCCTTTTGTTCTTGGATTTTTGGCAAAATGGTGATCTGTCAGATTGGATAGAGATGCGTTGAATTTAGTTATCGAACAACTGTATTACTTTAAAAGAACTTATAATATTTGATGATGTTTGATTTGAATGTCTAGGTTTCAAAAAGATATACACGTTTAATCTGTTAATTCAAGTATGTAGTCAAGTTATAACAAAACGCAATTTAATTTAAAAAAAAATACAATCTTAAAATTTTTGTAATAGCTTCCTTTTATGAAACAAAAACCCGTTGAAATATTTTGTAAATAAATTTTACTTTAAATTTCAGCCTTTCTGGGTGCCCCAAACGCGATAAAGTGACACCTGAGCGTAAGTACCCCCACCAAATGAAATACCTATCAACGTCCTTAGTTGCATTTGCATGTCTATGCAAAAATTTGTGCATGCTATGAAAATACAATTTTTCGATGTCTTGTTCTTTTCAGCGGGGTGGATATTTCTTTATTTTTTCTAACTTAAAAAAAAACCTCTAGCTTTTAATTTCTTATATATATCATTATCAATTCATTGTGTAAGGAAGTGTGAATAATTTTTGTAATATCAGAACTTGGTGAATATTGAGTATTTATTTTTCGTGTGCATATTGTGTATATAGATAGTATGCAGCATCTTAACTAATCTCTTGACCGAATCTATCCTATACTGTATCTTGCCCCCCGCAATCACTTTCACCTTATCTATTTCTTTCGATTGAAACTTAAAAAAAACACTCAAAGTAACAGCTATGCCTATAAAAATGTAAAAACTATTGTGATGTGGGTTGCGGAAATGTTTTGGTTTGAAAAAAGTACAAAAAACGAAATTAATTGGATGTAAATGTTTTGTTTTTGCGTGACTCAATATTTACCAAAGAGTTTCAACAAACCCGCAAACTAATCAAAAATTATTAACATTTTTTTTACCACCCTACAACGCATTCGACACACTATCATTAATCATAAACCTTCAAAATTCAAAAAAATGCACTACTTTTCTGAAAAAAAAAAAAACAATTTGTAAAAATAAAGTTTTGGCGATGCATGAAACAATTTTGAAATGTCCAACGCCCGGCTGCAATGGTCGCGGTCATGTCAGCTCGAATCGTAGCGTTCACCGAAGCCTATCCGGTTGTCCGAAGGCGGCTGCCAAAAAGGCAGCAGCCCGCGAGGCAAAATATCAAAACGGACTAATTACCTTGCAGCAGAAGAGTGCATCGAAAGGTTTGTAAATACGTTGTCATCCGTTTTATATTTTCATTTCTTTGGATTATGAGAAAAATTTCAAAGAAAAACCATCTGCCCCGCTTAAAAGTTCATAGATCACACCAATTTGATGTTGTTCCAAAAAACCAATAAATGTCACTCTCAACCTTACAGCGGTATCCAATCAGAACTCACCGTCAATCAAATCCGAAATGAAGAGCCTCTACCCACTGAACTCGTCCAACGCCAATGATGTCATGGACAAAGACCACCACATGGGTGATAAAATTAAAATCACCTCGAATGTCTACCTGAACAACAACAACTCAAACTGTGTGAACAACAACAATTCGACGAAGTGCAACAACAACAACAACAACAACATCATAATGGGCCACTCGACTGCAAACCCCACCAATTCGATGCCAATAATCAAATCAGAGTTCAGCCCGTCAACGGTGCACATTAAGTCAGAGGCGGGGGTGGGAATTGGTGGCTATTCGAAAAGTCCCAATCCCCATGGCCACAGTCACTCGGTGATGCAGCATCACCCCTACTTAAGTGGCAGTGATTCGAATTCAACGCCTGGCTACGGCACATTGGACAGTCAATCGAAGGCGTCGATAGCGGGGTCTGCCAATGGCAGCGGTGGGGGTGGGTCGCAGCAACCCCAGTCGGCAAATAATCCGAACAACAATGACAGCATGCATTCATCACACTTAAATAGCAGCAGCAACAACAACGGCAGCAGCTCTTCGGGTGGCAGCAACAACCAGAGGACAAATGATGTTGTCCTCCGAAGCGCTGGCAGTCAATTGTCATCCGGCGGAGCAGCACTTCAGGCTCAAGAGATGAATGGCTTTGTTGGTCTGCAACAGCAGCAGCAGATAAATGAGCAAAACCCTCAAGAGAATCCCCAGCAAAGAGGCACTTTTGAGGGCTCCGCAAGTCTAATGAGCAACAACAGCAGTAATGGGACTACATCATCGCAAGCACAGGCGCCCTCTCAACAACAGGGCGCCAATAACAACAGCAATAATGGAGCGAATCCGGCAGCGAATCCATCGCACTTGGGCTCCATGGAAGACCCATACGGCAGAGATGCGGCCACGGTGATGCGGTACTCCCACATGGGTGATATGGTGAGTAATGGATCAATTACGAAGCCATCAGCCTCGTACGCGGGGAGTGATATGCTAAATGGACACGGCGGTGGGGGCTCATCGGACTCGATAACAGCCTCCGGCCGCACCCCCACCTACGACACCTCCAATCGTCCATCTTACGAGCCGAATGGCATGTCAATTTCATCCACCGCCTTCGAACGGTATGACCCCAACAACTGTCTGACGCAGAGGACCCCGACGAATATGTACCACTACCTGCCGCAGTCGTCGGCGGCAATGGACGACCTCAATCAGCAGCAGCAGAAGTACCTTCAGGAGCAGCAAATGGTCCACGCGAGCATGCTGAAGGCGGAGCACGACGAAAACAATGGACCAATCTACCCCCGGCCGATGTACCACTACGACCCCAGTATGGGCCCTCTCCCCCCGGGCTTTTCGGCGATCAATCTCTCTGTGAAGGTGGCGGCAGCACAGGCTGCCGCTGCTGCAGCCGCCTATAACAAGGGCGGCGCTGGCTCGCCATCACCGACCGGGCCTGTCATAGATCTGTCCACATCCAGTGTGACGTCTTCGAGTCCCCAGGGCTTCAACTCCCCGCATTATAGCCAACGAATCGGCGGCAGTCCGCAGCCAGGATCAAGTCCACACCTAGCCAGCCCCCAAGTGCCAAGTCCGCAGGGACAGACGCTGGATCTAAGCGTCACTCGCCTTCCTCACAGGTAGTTTGTTTGCAACCTGCTTTGCTGATTTTTAAGCATTTGTCTTCTCTTCCCCTCTGTGTGCAATCGTGCAGCATTATCACGAGTCCCCAGTACGGTACCCACCCAGACGCCCTTGGACACCCACACGGCTTTGGCAGCGCCCCGCGATCACCACAGACTGAGCCGGTCGACTTCAGCGGACCCCCACGGCCGTTGGGCTTCGGCCTGGTGGGACACATCGGCGGTCCGGGCCCCTACAGCCGGGAATCGACCCCAGACAGCGGCGGCTCACACTACATCGACAGTTACAGGGACCCAAGTGGTACGAGCGAGCTTATAACTTATCTCCTCCCAGCAGTCGTATCGAATGTGAAACATTTTTTTTTTTTCGTTTTTGTTGGCGTTCACTTGCAGGCTACAGCCCACATCCCGGATATGGAATGGTCGTGCAATCCGATTATCCTCCAGCTGGTTATCATGGCTATGGACCGGCCGCATATCAATGTAGTAATCCGTATGCAACTGCTGTTGGTCCCGGCGGATATCCGACACCAGTTTCAGGTGGTTACTCACCGAGTCCAGCGTCTTGCTATTCAATGCCACCGCCGCAGCACATACCCCAGCACGATAAGACAAAGGACGGGTAAGTGTCTCCTCTGGCGTGTGTGCGTGTATGTGAAAATTTTGCTCCAGTAATTATCGGCACAGACAGGATATGAGGGTGGCGGGTGGTATGTGTAATGACTTCTCCAGGATCTCATCATATTCCGTGAATTCGGAATTAGTCATGCACGACTTGGAATTTCCTCTGGGTGTCTTGTGTGTCTCCTGTCGGATGGTGGAAGGCGAAGATGTCGAATTGTAATGCATTTTGGGCATCAGGTCGGAATGAAAGAAGTCAGAAAAGAAAGGTTCCAGTGTCACGTCCGGCGGGGGAAGCGGTTTTCAATTCGAGTCAGGTTTAAATTTATCCTTAAATTTCACCAAACCGTTCCACCTGCAGACAACGTGGCGACGGCCACGACTTACCACACGAGGACGTTGTCTGCACCCCCGCACACATTCGTGCCGTGTATTGAAAATGTGTGTGCAACCCCCACATTAATGGTTCACTATTTAACTTCTGGGGATAACCTTCGTTAAGATTTCACCTTTCAACCCTTTTGCGCTTCTAATGAAAACTCTTACGTATTCCATGTGCATAACCGATTTCGGTCAGATGCGGGAGTGGGTGCACACATAAAATCTCCATAAACGAAGCCATCGCCAGTCAGCCAGCCAGCCAGCACTTAGACAACGAACATGTACCCACCCCGGCCACACACCCGCATCCGAGTGCAGGCATCGAATCCCCAAAAGATAAGAGCCTTGAGATTACCCTTTTTTGGTTATTAAAATAATTAGGTGCTTTATGAGTCTGCTGTTCACTTTCGCATTCACTCACACGGAAGTGAGCGTACACCTTGGAGTGTGGCTGGCGTAGTCTGGCGATTGCGGTAAGGAGCTGCAAGGGCACATCCTTGATAAGTTCTAAAGAAAATTAAATGATATATGTGTCCCCGTCCTCGTCAAGGCGCCCATCCCTTACACATACCCCGAGCTGTGTTGGGTGCATTTTGTGTGCTCGTATGTGTGGGACGTAGGATGCCTCAATGGTAATTAGCATCTTTCCCCAAAAGCGTATTTTATAATCATCAGGAGCAGCAGAGATACACAGACACAGTTGCAGCAGCTGTTTGCTTAAAGCCAGTCTGTTCACTGCACCTGATGAGGGGTTTTATAATGCCCGCATTAGAAACTTTGTCTAAGGTCTCACCGATGTTGAAGAAAAGTGTAAGATTTGCGAAATAAAAGAGCGCCACTGAAGCACCCTTAGTCTGGTTCGTGAAGATAAGTTAAGGTGGTGATTTAGCACATTTAATCCACACGCCCTCACCAATGCAAAATCACACCACACCAGCAGTGACCGGCGACGATGACGCAGGGGAAAATGGGGATTGGGATTTTCGCATTTTTTTGTAGCTCTTCCAATGACGAAGGGATTGGCTAAGGATTTTCAATTAAAAAGTCCACTTTTGCTCCAATGAAGGAGAAGAGCAGATAAGAACTCTCAAGTATTATAGACACTCCTCGAGCACTCGAACACTCTCTCCAGAGTCGCTCTTGTTCTATGTAATCCGACTCTGAATCAAACTTTTAATTTTGCCCCGTGATTCTCGGTCCTTTTCTCTTCCAATCTTCTGTTCATTGGTTGGCATTAATCTCTTTTAAATTGATTTCGCTGGTTTTGTTAATATTTTGCATTGAATGGATTATCATGTCTATTGAGGTGATACAATGAGCAACTCCGATTATTGGGGGTGGAGCGTCTTCAAGTGTGGTAGTCTATTGGAGGAGTCAATGACTGGGCAATGTTAAGGGGGTATTTACACGTGTACTTGAAATTTAACGTTTTGATTGCCTTGGCTTAGTTGGCTAAATTTAATCCATTTTCTTATGTTGAAAGGAGGACATGGGAAAACAAGTTTTAGTGTCTGTATGGTGATGTAGCAGAAGTTGTTATATCAACACAAATTCAGAAATTTGGGGCTCGAAATAAGCAAAGCACGCAATAGAGCAATGTAAGTCGAACTGAAAAGAAATAACGTGGAAGTAAGAATAACCGCACAGTCTCTCTCTCTTTTAGTTACGAATATGTTAAGCGTCCTAAATTGTGACACTTGAAGTCGGCTCAAATGAATCTCAATTTTCTATTTTTATTTTTTATTTCATTGGTGATGTGTGATGTGATGAATCTAGTTTTTCTATGACAGGAACATTTTTCATTGCGAGATGAATTTTACTTTGTTTTGAAACGCGATGGTGCGGTAGGAACTCAATATTGAGCAGCTACTTTTTCTGATGGAAAAATCTGTGTTTCTTCGGTTTGGTCACATGGCGTGCCTTGTGATTCGTGGGAGGTGGTTGAATCATGCAGATTAACTCGCCTGGATGTGCTTGGTAGTATCTCCTGATGAGTTAAAGTCGATGGAGGAGTATCGAGCTGCCTGGACGTTTCTCGTGCGTGCATTGGCCCCTCGATTCCTTTTGAGGAACTGTTAACGAAGAAGAGGAAGATGACTACCAGTCTGTACCTTGTTCCCAATACTCGTAATGGATGCTTTACGACGGAGGAGAAAAACTCAAATTCTAGTTTCTTTTTTTTTCATTACAATTTCGATATGTTTGTTTTTCCTTCTTGTTCATCATATTTCTAAATTTGTTAAGTGACTTGAATGAAATATTTGAATTCGGTTCATTTCAATGAGTAATCAAGGTGACCAAAATATGGAGTGGCTACGGTTTGCACAACCAAATAAAATCGATTCTACCCACAATCGACTAATTTTTAGAAAATAAAATGTGGTTTCCTTTCATGCTTCTAGATTTGAATTACCGTCACAGCTCCAAAGTTAAATATATCGTGTTCCCTCCACCACCACTTTCAACACAACATGTACATAAAAATTTAAAAAAATCATCAGTGAAAGCTATGAAAGGGAACGCGACAGTTCTCATATTTTTGCCCAAAAATGATTTTACATTAACATGTGAATTTTTATAATTCAAACTCCATGTCAGTGTCAAAATAAATAATAATTGAATGCCACTACAGCCCAGGATTTGGCTTTTACATCAATGACTCGTGATGTGCATGTTATTGTTCTCTCACGGGAAGAAGGAAACAAACGTTTTTTTTCGTAGAGATTTGAGAAGCTTTTTTATAGACAATTGGTATTCTTTGCGTGTTGTCAGCAGCTCAGAAGAGGCAGAGCTATGAAAAGCGGGGTGTTCCGTCTGGGAATCGAATCTTTGCCACGGCAACCACTGTCAAAATGCATGGTCAAAAAAATGCTTATTCGTTTTGGAATCTTTCATCACTTCAGCAGGCAACAGAGTGAATTTTGTTTCTTGTAGAATTTAATGCCTATTAATCGGAAGCTTCGTAAGCACTCATTTAGAGACAGAGAGCACATTTGAAGGAAACCGACACTTAATTGAAACGATTATTTCACACATACAGCTCGTATTTGTTACTTGCACGCAGTCACTTACTGATCACTCATAGCCCCAATATGAGCAAATGCACACAGCTAATTCAGTTCATAAGTAGATTTCATTGCCGTAGGAAATACAGAAGAGCTGTCAATATTGCACTACGTTGACAGCTTCTTTCCCATCCCCAATTGGCATCGAGGATAGCCGTGTTAAATATCACAGCGTATGTTGTGAATCGTGTCCTTTTAACCGAAAGTTAGTAGGTATACCAAGGAAAGTGCACCTAATATATTTTACAAGAAGATAACAGGAGGAACGTGTTCTTTTCATATTTTGCAGAATTTACATCGTTGTCCTTATGCGTGCTATATGGGCTTTGGCCTTAAGAACATTATTTTAATTGTAACGGGCGGTAACAAATTACTACGAGATTCTTCTCTAGACATTGGATGTTGCCAAAGATCTACAATAGTTTTGCTTGTGAGGATGGAAGATACAGCGGAATATATATGAAGTTGACCTTCGTGTTCATTTCTTTGAATAGTTGTTGTAGTCATTATCACATCGCATTCTTCTTTTGCATTCAAAAAATTAGACTTACAATTTTTTCGGAAAACTCACATAAGTCTCATCAATAGTCAAAATTCTAGGACCTGCGGTCATATTTTATCTATACCAAAGCTTCTTTCAATTTCTTCTTTTTCGACTTGGAGACTGGCACAAAGACCAAAACTCTTATCAATTGTTCAATTGTTTGATTTCGGGATTAACATTTACTGACATTTGCTTGATGTCTTTGATTGACTATAACCATAATACCATACCATAATAATAATAATTGAGTGGCATTACAGCCGACAAGGGGACCAGAACCTAGCTTTTACAATAACTACTCGTGTTGTGCGTGTTACTGTTCTCTCACGAGTAGAAGGGACCTACAGTTTTTTTCCGACTTTAAACGGAGAGAGAAGCATTTATATAGACAATTGGTATTCTTTGCGCGTTGTCAGCAACTCGAAAGAGGCGGTGCCGTGAAAATATGCGAGGTGTCCCGTCCGGGAATCGAACCTAGACCTTCTGTGTGTATTGTAGAGCCGACTGCCGATCCTGCTTGACTGCCGATCCTTTGAGCCAAAATTGTTGACCTTAGGTTAGATGGAAGTGGTTTATTTAAGGTCGAATTCTTTGCCTCTTTGTGACCTGAAATTAATTAAAATTCTTGTGTGTCCATAAAAACAGCTGAAATAGAGTCAAATAAAAAGACGCATCTCCATTTCCCCATATTGATCGTATCATTGTTTTCTTTTTTCTGCATAGATACATCTATCTTTCAACCAAAAACATTGTTACATTTCCGAAAAACAAAACAGCAGAAAAAGCTAACTTTCCTCTACTCATGCTCGTACGATATTAACGAATAATGAAGACACAAAGAAATTAGCCCCCCAGGATGTACACGTCCGTTCATTTGCATACATAAATAAAACCTTCAAGATATCCCAGTGAAATTGTGTTCGCTCGTGTAGAGCCACAATCTCCAAACAAAACAATGTCCCAAATGATACACACACTCCTCCACACTGCCTCATAAAACTCTCCTCTTATCTCGTTTCGTTATTAAAGCGTTTTTTATTTATAGGAGTATGAGTTTGAGATACACACGACGAACGACCATACACAGATCTGAATGTAATGAAAATAAAATTCGGAGAAGAGCAAAAATCAAGTGTCTTTGTTTTTGTCATGATTTTTGGCAGTTAATTTAATTTATTTTAAGAGCACACGTCCCTTACCCCTTTCTGCGGCGGATGCTATCTTCACGTGCATGTACACATTGAATTGCCATTTGTCTGCAAACTTCGGAAGTACACAGTCTTTAAGTTACATTTGCCAAAAAATTATTTCGTTGTGAAGTGGGGTCTGAGGGGCGGTTTGCATAATCAAAACTGCAGTTTGATTGTTGGAAAGTTGATACGGCGTACCAACCGCACTTTAATTCAATTCTCTGTGTCTCAGATGGTGGTGGAGTGGGTGTGGGAGTGGGAGTGGAAGTTTGCTCTGCGAATTAAAACATTTGAATATATTGTTTAATTACAGCTTAACGGGCTGTCCACGTACGGATAGGAATCATCTGCAGTCCCATTCGCAGGAGTTGAAGTGTCCGACCCCAGGCTGTGATGGTTCTGGTCACGTAACCGGCAACTACTCGTCGCACCGCAGTCTTTCTGGATGCCCCCGTGCAAATAAACCGAAAAGTAAGCCACGTGATGGTCAGGATTCGGAACCCCTGAGGTAGGTTTTAATTGTAATTTTTACTTCAACAATTCTTTCCCCTCCTTTGCGACGAGCAATTGTCATGTGCGGACACTTTTATTTAATGTTTCACTTGTTCCAACGAACCATGTGTGTATTGCAGATGTCCCATACCAGGATGTGATGGCTCTGGACACTCAACGGGAAAATTCCTCTCCCACAGAAGGTAAAACTTTAACGCATTCCCTTCACGCTGACTGGAGCTTAATTAACACTTATGTTTGCGTGTGTATTTTGCATGCAGTGCGTCCGGATGTCCGATTGCGAATCGAAACAAAATGCGGGTCCTGGAGAACGGAGGTACGGTGGAGCAGCATAAGGCAGCAGTTGCGGCCGCAACTGCTATGAAATTTGACGGTGTGAATTGCCCCACTCCGGGTTGTGATGGCACCGGACATATAAATGGGAAATTTCTAACGCATCGGTCACTTTCAGGTTGTCCAACGGCAGCGCAAGGCATCAAGAAGCCCAAGTTCGATGAGGTCACCATGGTCTATCCAAAGGGATACTCAGGTTAGTATCAGTTGTTTTTTCCTTTTATTTCTTCATCTTTTCTTTTATTTCGCTTTGAAACATTCTCATTTTGTGTTCGCGTTTCTTATATATTCGTGTATGTGTGTGTGCTAATAACACTAAATTTGAGAAAAATAAAATAACAGTTCACAATATTCAAAATCGTTGTATATAACAAAAAAAAAAAATCGCTTAAAAATTTAACAAAGCAGAGATATGCATTCCTTACCTGTTTATTCTTATTTGTTTTTCCTGTTTATTTTCATTCAGATTACGCGACGTTTTGTATCGGCGCCGAATATCTTCTCTAAAATTAAACAAATCAAAAATCTTCCCGATTTTTATGCAGGTAAGATACATTTTATTTTATTTAAGCAAAAACAAAAAAACAAAAAAAGATATTCTCTCAAGTATTGTGTTTCGTAAGGGATAGTTGTTTGGTATTTTTTTGATTTGTTTTTGTATCATTTTTGGTTTCTTTTTATTCACAAATTATTTTGTACTCATTGTTATTGTTATTGGCACACACACCAGATAAGAATGTCGTTTGCTATTTTTGAGTTGGTTTTGTTTTTTGTTTTAGATAGAGGCATGTAAGCGTGTATATTTACATAGAGATTTGAAAGTTGAAATTTTTGTTTTCGGATTGTGGCAGTGCGTTAACAGAAATGAAAGCAATGATACACGTGTAAATTCTTTGCTCTAAAACTGTTCAACACTATTGTTGCTTGAAAGAAGGCCAGATAAGTCATTTTCTCTATTTAATTTAAAGGAATAAGTTTGTCCCAGTTTTAAGTCAGCTACAGTGGTTTTCAATTTGTGCAAATGATATCCCTGAGTCCATTAACGAACAACACTTTGAAAATAAAGGGTTTTTTTAGAGGTCTAGAATTTTGAAATGGAATCGAGTAAAGATGATTTTTTCAAGTTGACGCGAAACTTACACAATTCAAAACAAATTCTTTTGGCATTATAGTTTAAACATGATCTCTTGTATATAACCGCCACGGCTGGGTCAAGCGTAGTCTAATCTGCAGGTCCGATTTCCGATGATTTTTGCCGTATATCAGCAAAAACGCGGCGAATGTCGTTCTCCAAGTGATCAATAGTTTGGGGTTGTCCACCCAGAAAAGCGATTGCACATGTCCCCACAGAAAATAGAAAAATAGCGATAAATCGAACGATCTTGGTGGCCAATTCATGAGTCCGTAACGTGAATCTATGCGACTACCAAATATTTCCTTCAAAAAATCAATCTTGTCACGGGCTGTGTGACATGTTGCGCCATCTTGTAGAAACCAAAAACATAATGGCTTATGAACAAAAAAGTTTGTAATCACCATTGACTGTAACTTTCTGGCCGGCATTGTTTTTAGAGAAGTACCCATTAAGGACACCAGTCAGTTTTTGTGGATTGATCGATGTCATACACTCACTTGAGGATTATCATCAACCCATCGACCCCAACTCGCTCCCATTGACGTATTCAAAGAAAATACCAAAAGTGAGTTTCATCGCTAAACAAAATCCCTTCTGAAAAATGGGTACAACGGCCAAGATTTGGAGGCTGGATGTTGAAATGCAAAATCCTAATGCCAAACCTTACTTCGAAGCTGCACAAATTGTGGCCCGTAAAAATAGTGTTGTCAACTTAAAGATTTATGTTAAAAAAATCACCCGTTATATTTAAAATAAGTTTCGAAAAAATTAGATTCCCACCTGACTGATAAATCCTAGTTTTGAGGTTTCCTTGATGAAATTCTGCATATCAACAAGGAAATTAGATTTCGTGAATATAAGTGGGACATCCACAATATAAGCTAGACCCTGGTCCGTTGTGTGCTGTAGTGCCACTCAATTATTATTAATTATCCACAATACACAGTGACGGGGCAGAACTCTTGGTTTAAGATGCACGCTCACTAGTTTTTCATGTCACACTATATTCTGCAATTCCCTCCCGTTGGATGCCATTTCCAAATTTACTGCACGGAATAGAAAACATCCTTTAGTGATTAAATTTCTTCAAAGTTGTCTCATCCTTTCTCAAGAAAAAAAAAACCGCCTTGGAAATAGTTTCTTATCCTTGCAAATATTGTCTATCATAAAGGATGTAAAATTTTCGAAAAAATTAAATTAAAAGTCTCAAACACAGAACTACACTTTTGTGCATCTTCAGGCAACATCATCCCACTCCACTCCAACATTCGGCGAAAGAACCACCCTTCCACTCAGCTCATCCCTTAATTTTATGAATCGCCTCAGGTGTTATCAGAAATGGCTATTTGAAAGTGTTCTCAGCAAAATACAATATTCATTGTCACATCCTGGTGCTTCGTTGCCCTCAGAAAATAGTCAAACTGCAAATACCTAATTTAATTTGAAAATCATTTGTGCTCTATCCGAGCGCACTTAACTGATATCCGTCACTGTCCCATTTCACAATTCAGTAATTCATACCGCATTGGCGACGAGCAGTAAGTTTAACTTTCCTCCATCCCCCGGTGCGCGCTAGTGTATCGGTGTGTGTGTGCTTTTGGAGTGTAAATCCAGTCGAAAAATGAAAACTCATCCATCGTACTTCGAGATTTCTCGATTCCTTTGAATGGCAAGCCAATTGCTGGTGGGCAAATAATTTATTACTCGATGTTTTGTAGGGAAGTTTTAATGGTTTATTTGCGTCTGTCAGATGATGGTGGTCGGTGGCGGTGAGGTTTGCGCCTGATGGTGGAGTGTCATCCGCCATCGTGGGTGGCTGGAGCAAGGGGGGGGGGGATGGAAATTGATTAATCAAGTGCTCTTAGTCAGCGGTTTACCTTTAAACCGTTGATTTTAAAATATTACCAATTGTTTGGATGTTTACTCTCAGGATATTGCAGGCACTCTGTGACGGCGGACATTTTAGTGATTTATTTTGTGTTTTTCTTTTTCCTCTCCTCTGTTATCCATCAATATCGGTGAATTGTGTGGCGCAGTAGCGGAGAGTTGAGATTGATTGATGGATTGAGTGCGGTGGCACTTTTATGGCATTTTTCAAAACGCGAACATTGATTCATTCAAATTTAATGACTTCATACCTCAGTAATTTGTAACGACTGGGGGAGAGAAAGGGGTTGATTGCAGGGGGTTTTGTTTTTTCTTTTCATGTCTTCCCTCTCTCCGCTCAATGACACGATCTAAATTGTGATCCTACCTCTCTGTAAATAGTGATACTGCGTAATAATCAGAGATTATCATATGATTGTCGTGTTCGAATATTTCACTCTGTTGAATTACAGGAACATCTTATTTTCAATTTCTAGTGGAGCCTCAAAATTTGAAATACAAGAAAACGCAGCCTTCTAGTATCTGCCAAATTAAAGTCGCAGATGGTACATCTCGACACGTTTTCTGACTGCTGCTGCTATGATTAAAATTCGAAAAATAGAAAAGTGAATGAAAAGTTGAATGAGACGGGTTGGGAAGCGGTGGTCCCATAAAAGGGGTTTGAAGGTGGTGGTGGAAACAGCCTCTTTTTCGTATTTGAGTGAAATTAAAAATTCACGCCGCCCGTGGCTGGCATGTACACACATTACGTCTTCCTCCGCGTAGTAAAAAATATGAATGGGTATCTTATATCCTCAAGGAATATCAGTATCTTTCAGCCCCACAAATTCCGCATTATTCGTTTATCACTGGCAGCATCTCAGATACAGGAAATCGATGCTGCCACTGATGATAATGATGATGTAGAAGATGGTGAATGGGGTGGTGGTGGTGCGGGGTGTTTCAGTTCATGTGCCACAGACAAAATTAACATTTTATAATTTTAAAAGCATTTGGCATCCGTCTCTTATGGTAGCATTTGTTCGATTTCTTTGGATGGGGTTTTGATGAAGATTTTCAAATTTCTCCTAAGTGTCGCATAAAATATTTACATTATTTTGTTTTTGTTTTCGATTTCTCATTACAGGCATGGATATGATTATGAATTCAGTTGGTAGTGGGACACCAGCAACATCAACTCCGGGCACAGCATCATCCCTACCACCAGGACCATCGAACAATAGCACCAGTGCATCAACGAATAATAACACATCAACAAATATGCCTCAAAATAGTGTGACCACCAACGGGACCGAAGACCTAACAACCTTGGAAGCGGAAATCTCCGAACTGCAGAGGGAAAACGCGCGCGTGGAATCTCAAATGCTGCGCTTGAAGTCGGACATAAATGCAATGGAGTCGCAATTGAATACCAGCGAACGGGTACGTAGGCTAAGGTTGGTTGAAGCACAAAGCAAATACCAGAGTTAGCAATTTTTATATTTTGAATGTTTATTACAGAATATATATGTAAACGTCTGCTCGAAGTTTGCAATACAATTCCGTGAAGTGATTCGAATAAGTGTAGTATAGTATTGCTTCTTATTATTCTTCTTTTTAACAGCCGCACAAAGAAATTGATTTGTTGAAAGTGTTTTATGTATTAGCAGTGATCAATAACATGGGAAACCTACTCTAAAATGAGGTACCTAAATTTTTAAAAATAGATTCAGCACAAAGACAAACGCGCCCCGTCCAACAGCACGAACAAAAGTAAAGCGGCTTAAAACTATTCAAGCGTTCAAGCTTTCGGCTTCGTGTCCTATTAAAAAAGAAAGTGTATTGTCCAAATAACATTTCCGGTAAAATGACATATAAATAAATAAACGATTCTCAAACAAATACCTAATGCTAGACAACTTGAGTCTGTTACATTAAAGTTGTCACTTATATATTTTTTTTCTTAATTTCACATGAGAATTAGTCGTATGTTCTGGATTCTTGCTTATATTTGTGCGCTCATTACTTTTACATATTCTCTCCGAAGTTTAGAGTTAGATATCTACCTTCACGCAAGTATTGCCAGTTGCAAATAATACTTCTAGAGTTAGGATGGACGAAATTGTTTGAATAACCAAAGCTTTTGTTACAATCTTCGGCATTGGAAAATGATTTAGAAAAAATCTACATAGAATGGTAAAGAATTGCGGTTATGCTGATGCAAAACACAAACGTTCATGTATAGACACCCCCAGGTTTCAATGAATCCGTTTTGGTCCTTGGGACTGTTTCGAGTTATATGCAACTAATGCGAAAAAACACTTTGGCTAAATGGGGTTGTAAATAAATGTTTAGACTCTTACACGGAATGCTTCATTACGAATCCTGAGTTGGACTTTTATCATTTATGACCGTCCATCTCACATGATGGGCAGGCAGTAGGACTGTAGGTCCCTTTTATGTGTGAGAGAACAGTAGTACGCACAGAGCGAATGATTGTAGATGAAGCCAAAATCTCTTCTTCTTATTATTAAGACTAGTGAAAGTTAGCATTCCTGCAGCTGATTTCACATACGAGTACTTGAACTGACAAATGCACAAAGCTTTCAATATCTGCGAAGATGACTGAATTCTTGAGAGCATGATACACAAACATATGTTCTTTTTTTCTACTTCCTTCAAGACAATATGTGGTTAGATTGAAGAAGGATATGAAGTTCTCCCAAAATATATCAATTCAATAGTAATTCCTATCAGTGTTCAGCCCTAAGAACATAGTTTTAAAATTGAACTAAAACACAAACACCTAGACATTACCTCCAGCAACACTGTCTCATCAATATTTTTTTAGTTTTGTTAAAGTTTGCTGCAAGAATGTAATGCATGTGTCCATTCTAAGATTATTTTTTGAAGAAAAATCAACAACAGAAGATTCAGTGAATCAAAAGAAAGCGTCTGATTTGACAAATATGTTGTAAAATTGAAATACTAATAATTTGTGTCACGTATGGAAAAATATGCTTTTAAAGACATAGAACAATTTTTAACCCTCTATCTTTGAATTATGGCATACATTTAAGGGTACTCAATCTTTTTAAGACCGCCTCAGAAGTCTGTGTGAGGGAATGGAAATTACGCCCGAGACTACGTCTTACCAAACAAAATGCGGGCTTTAATGTTGAATTGAAAAATTTGGCGGCCTTACGGTTAAAAAGCAACCAGAGCCTACAAAGCAACTTCTCGTGTTGTGCGAGGCACTGGTGGCGTAAAAAACTTGCCAGATGTTCAGTCCTCGAATCGAACTTTGAACTTTGAGTGTGTGAGGCGAGCTTTCCAAATTATTTATTTTAATTTGTGCCAGGCAAACAATTCTGATCTTTTTGGTAATGAAGGTAAATTACTGACTAGCTAAAGGCCCAAACAAAACAATTGCATGTACATGACGCCATGAACTGCACACCAAGTTGGTTGGGGTACTTTTCCCTTTGTGTGCGCCATTATATTGCAAATAATTTATTCGTTTCAATTGTGGAAATTTGGATGTTAAGCATAATCGACCGATCATCAACCAGAAAGAAAACGGTGAAATTTTGTAGCTGATGGAATAAGATTGGCAATAAAGTTGTCAGCAGACTGCGAAGGCAAAAACATCAACTGAATAGCAGTTTGAAATCTTCTAAAATTAGCGGTATACTGAAAGTAGCTCGTAGCAAAAGGTAGAGAAAACCTCAGTGGCTCTTTACCATATATGTACATATGACATGATATGTTTAAATATAAATAAATATTAGGAGTGTTACAAAGTTTAACCGAAAATTTCTTCATGATTAGTTTCAAAAATTGCGTAGTAAGTCGTTTAGCAGCAACTCTTTTAAATATGGGAGCGAAATAAGCACTTTTCGTATGAAACAAATTTGGTGAGTCCAAGAGATTTTGTGCCGCCATAGCAAATGGCAGTTACTAAACTTCTCTAACGGCATTATGGATAATTTGAATTGTGGCCATATTTCTTTTCATTCAAATTTTATTAAACAAATTTTTATTGTACCTTTATTATGTTTATTGGCGTTGACTCTGATGTAAGGGTGGGTTCAAATTGCGAATTGGACTTTCGTAAAATTTGTCTCGACTTGTTAAAACCACTCAGGTACTTACTTACTTATTAGGAAACGACCTATGAAGGGTCTGAGCCTGAGCTTTAGCCGCCTTCCATTTCTCATGGTCCTGGTCACGTTGCTTTTAGTTGTCACGACCAATCTCTCTAGAGTCCACCATTACTTGGTCTCTATACCAGAGGTTCGGTCTTTTCGGTTGGGATTTAAAAACCCGATGTAGTCGTAGATTTTTTGCCCTTTGTACTATATTCACGTGAAGTTCACGGTTGTATCTTCTTCCTATATTCGCCTCCTCCCAGACAAGGCCATATATTCGACGCAGGTGCTTTAAAATGAAACAAGAATATGCTCTGTCCAACACTCAGAAAAAACACCCAGGTAGCACATCTTGTGCCCCATGAAGGGCGTTTGTTATTTTTTAGTGGCGGCACGAAATTGTAGTCCTCCTCCATTAGGCATTGCACCGAAAAATTAAAGCCTTGGTTTCCCTGTGGAATTGTACAGTCACTTAATTATTTTCATTATTTTGGTTGCTTTGGGCTTGAAATACATATTTTATAACACAAAAAGGCTGTCTGTGCGTCTGACTTTGATACGGGACACAAATTACTTATAGCTGGACAAAAGAAGACTTAAAGGAACTATCAGCACCTATGTTGCGAACTTTTATGTTTCCTAGTTGTTCGATAATCTCCTGTTTTTACGCGCCCCAGTGTTTAGAATACTATAAAAGTCTGCCTTGTCACTCTTCAGCATCATCCTCCCTTTTGTTGCCACCCCTTATCCTCCCCGTGTGTTCTCTGTAGATTCAAAGTGCCCTTTTACTGTTTCCTATTCACTATACTTATTTAATAATATTCTTGGTAAGATGAAGAAATTTTATGTAGGCTATGGAAAGTAGCAAACTATGCCCCTTGCCAGTATTCTGAAAAAACACTCAATATTGGAAACGCCCCAGTGTCGTCATTCTTAAAGAGCAATTCAAATGTAGACATGGCTCTACACAAATGTGTATAATTGAATATATTCCCATGAAAAAATCATCAACGACCTACAACGACCCAGAATACGAAAATACTGGACAAAAAAAAATGTATTCGAATTTAATTCAATTCACCACAGATTTTCCTCCCCCCGTGGTCTGCTCCATTTATTTGAGCGAATTAAAATGTATGAGCTATTCTTTATTCCCTCTGACATTTTGCCAAGAATAAATGATGCTTCTTACCAAAGATCCATACGTCCAGTGTTGACATTACTTTTATGGCACAAAGATTGCCATCATTAGGCAGCCTAATGGAATTTTTATTTATTAGCCAAGCATTCTATTCCGTTTTGATTTGTAATTCTCTCAAATTCTAGGTGGGCAAAAAAAATGTTTCAAGTCTCAGCAACGGCGTAAAAGTTTCATTCATCCACGAACACAACGTCGAAACCAATGAAAGTTAGAATAAAAGAAAGTTTTAAAATTAATTGATAAACTTGTGGCGCTGTGGGAAACTTTCCCGACGACGACCTTGAAAATGATGAGCTAACGCGTCTCACAAACACTTGCTGAATGCTTAACTTTCTCACTTTTAACTGATTTTCAGACTCCCTTACAAAAACAACAAGAGACTGGGCAGAAAACAAAAATTGTTTAAGCAGTTAATGAACTCTTGGTAAAGTTGTGGCGAAAAAAAAACGAACAGACAGAACTGTGCGAAGTGCAAAGTTGATGGACTGGATTTTTTTTTTCCATAATTTCGAAATGGTTGATTGAGTTTTCAAGTCTACCTGGGCGATGGTTACAGAAGACTGCAGGTTTTCGAAGTAGATTTTGCATCGCTCTTAAGGCCTTGTTTGACTACGGATTGCAGGAGAGTGTACAGAACTAAAGATTTCTGCTTGTAAATTTTTTTGGCTTAGGTGCTTTGTTAAACAACTTTATGCAATAAGCTCAGCTTCGGGAATAGTCTACCAGGTCATCATCGGATATATACAAATCCTAACCTATCCTTCTATAATTTGATTTACTTGAAGATCTTTCCGCAAAGAAGGAGTTGGTGTCCTTGTGTGGAGTAAAGAAGCAATTTTCCAAACCTTCCTGCAAGCTCATATGTTGGAGGAAAACCTTTTTCAAATTAAATTCCCACCCGGTAATTGATCCTAATTAAAAGCAATTATTTTCAAAGAAAATATGGGAACCCTGGGTTTCATGTGGGAAATGTTTACTTCTCCGGCTTCATTAGAGATGAAATTCGACGGCACAACAAAGCCGAACAAAAGCATTACGTTACGTAAGCTAAAGCGCAGGGTCTCCTCCAATCGATATTTGATGTGATGATTATGTGACAACGTACACAATGTATAAGTTCTTCTCTCGGTCTATGTGGGGGCACCACCTACAAAGGGATGTACCCACGTGATACTTATGTAAACACACACAAACGTGCATCCGTATATCGACCAATCTTCGATTGACGTCAATCGAATTGGATACTGAAACGAATCAAATCCTTACATGCCATAAATAAAATCGCTATATGAAATGCTGTCAACCAACCCTCCCATAAGCACTACCCCCCCCCCCCCCCCACCTTCCTTTCCACTCCATGGAGAGCAGGATCTGTGAATCAATCAAAGTCGTAACCGAAAAGCTCCAGTGAGCACTTACGTTGACTCTTACGTAACTCATTTCTTTCGTATAATTCATGCGCGAGTGTAGGATGTGTATTTTGTTCTTTTCTAGGCTCCTCCGTATACAGTATTCGGTGTCCTTCCTGTTTGTCGATGTTGCTCGGTCTCTCTCCGGGCACTTGGTCCTCGAATACATAGCACTGTGCTTATATCAATCACGTTTCCCATGATCCTCGTGTACACCTCAGTCTTCTTTGAAGTTTTCCTTTTTTTTCCTCTCGTTATGTTTGTTTCGTTTTATTCTTTGTCTTCGCCGTGCATATCCTCTGGGAAATATATTATGTACAGTGGGGGTATTTTTTTTTGTTCGGAGTCGTGTTTTTCTTATACTTCTTTTTGTATTCTGTACTGCTCTGATTGGGCATGAGCATTGAATTTGGCGCTGTGGCCATTGGAAAGCATTAGCTACGCCCAACTCTAACTCCTGTCGGCGTTTTCACTCTCATGTGCTCCACACAGATCCTGACTGGTTGGCTGGTTGGCTAGGCAGCGTGCTCCACCGCTTCGTGTATGTACATAGACGATTTTCCAACTTTGAAGGCGGCGGCGGCGGCGGGACTTAAAGGTTAGAACAAGCGGGGGAGAACGAGAGACTGAGTGGGAGAGAGAGAGAGAGAGAAGTGAAAGAGAGTGTGTGTGTGAGTGAGAGCATGAGAATCAGCAGGGGTGTATTTCTTTCGTCCGTTGGGGATGATATGTTTGGGGATGGTTGGGTGGTTGATTCGATGGAATGCAACTTGCGCCGTTGCGGGGTTCTGTAATCATTTGGCGAAAAAGAGGAAACATCTCCCCAATGACGACGACGGTGGCGGGTGGCGACGACGGCGGAGACAAAACGTTGGACAGTGTAGGTTGTACATTCGGAATGAGATATTGTGTGTGTACATACATAGCCGGGCCGGGCAGAGGATATTACAATTCAGCGCCACCATTTATAAAAGTGCATTATTCAATTCAGTTGTCACGAACAACATGGATGCAGTGGAAAGCAAATGAGAGAGTACAAGAGAAATATCCTGTCTCCAGAACGCAGGCATTATTGCAGCACATAGCAGCGGGCTGGAAGCACTTGTTCGAGGCTTTCATGCAAATGATTGCACTTGGAAAGTTAATCGCCTGGAAATGAAATTTGCTAGTTTGCATTGAGCACTGCAGTGGGTGGGCTATGGCAATGGACAGATGTGGCACTATCACAACTTACCTCTGCTGCGGACGAATGCAATTTTTTTTGCCTTCTAAGTGAAATTTATGTTATTCTATTTGGAATGGTCTTACAAGGGGCTTTTGCTAGGGATGTGAGTTTTTGCGGTCAAGTTGTCAATTAAATTTTTAATTTAATTTCCGAGGTACTTGTGCGGTCTAGGGTCTACACACTGGGGTCAACAGACTGAATTTATATAGTTTTGGAGAGTTTGGAAATCAATTATGAATTCATCGATTTTTTATTTTATTTATTTCGGAGAAAAAGCTGAACTTTTTCATGTACAGCTTTTACTTTGAAAAAGCAAGCTAATAGTGTCATATTTCTTTTGTTTATGACCTTTTGTGGTAATCCTTGGCGCAAGATGGTTTATTGTAGCGAAGGGAAATGGTATGCGACCCTCTGTCACAAATGTTTCCGGTTTGTTAATGGGTAAAAACATATTTCTTACTCTTTACGGGGACAAACTATTAGGTGTTGCTTTCAAACGTCAGAAAGTATTATGTACAAACGGCTCCTTAAACTCGCAAATCACAATCGGAATTAAACTTTCAGTATCCTTCACCTCGAGGGTGAACAATGCCATTCCCAACCCATGTGGTTGCTGATGAAGCTAAGCCAATGTTGAGCACTTCCTCTGCCTGAGTAGTGTTCCTTTTAAGCTACACAGTTGTCCAGAAATTCAAATCACACCTTGACTATGATGTGTTCAGTTCTGAGCTCAAATTGTCAATCTTCGATGATTTTATATCCATTGAACTTCACAGCTTTATCAACCAAGGGATGTATGAAAACGAAATTTAATCTATAAGCTCTTGTAAAGATGTGTGCAGTCGTTTTACTTTTGACAGCTATTTATATTGGTCATAACCGCCGTCAATATGTTCTCTCTATTCAGCTAAATTATGTGCGGTATGCACACACTTCGATATTATCTAGACACACAACTTTACGACGAAATAAATTTTCCTCTCCAAAGAAAAATTATACTTACATTATAGAAACATACCAACACACTTCTCCGAGATATACATATGTATGTATATGTACACATTCGTCGCTTTATTCCCAGCCTTGTTATAGTTTCGTTCACATTCCCGTATCACTCCCATTTATAAAGCTATTTGCATTAAATATTGGCACAATCCGCGATAATAAATATGAATGGAAACCGAAACCATCTTTGCGCGAGTGTAAGTTGCACTTGCTATCTTCTTGCCCCATGAGAGATATATGTATAATTATAAAATGACACATCTGCTATCATGTTCTCAAATCACATTAAAGTATTCACGGAATCGGGCATGTGTCTGGAAATGTTCTTTACTTTGACTTTTCTGGCATGCCTTAGAGTTAACAACCGGCTATCAACATTTTAACAATTTCATACAAAGACTGTCAAATGTCAGAATAAGGAATCACATGCAACACCATTTACTATGAAAAATATTTTGAAATTGGTCATGGAGACTGTGTGTCTAGGAACACGGTTTTTTGGTAGAGGTTTTATGTCGCCGGGGCGTACTGGGTAAGTGCGTCGACCCACACGCCGGTTTGATTCCCGGACGGAACCCTTCGCATTTTTTCACTGCATCACCTCTTTCCAGTTGCTGACGACACTCAAAGAGTATCAATTGTCTATGATAAGCTTCTCAAATCTCGTCGTTCGGAGTCGGCAAAAAAACTGTAGGTCCCTTCCACTTGTGAAAGAACAGTAGCACGCACAACACGAGTAGTTGTTTTAGAAGCTAGACCTGTCTTGTGGGCTGTAGTCCCCACTCAATTATTATAATAAATTCAAAAATTCAGTGTTTCGACCACATTTCAAGGACTTACTTCAAGCTTTGATTTTCTTATTCTTAATAATTGGGTACTTTATTATTGATAGAACTAAAAGTCTGGGTGGACTTGGGCCTTAATCACCTATCATCTCCAGTTAGCTCGACCTTAAGCTAAATACCTTCAGTTGCGCACATTTTGTTGGTGTAAGTCTATTTCATCTTGCGTACACCACCTACATAAGTCTGAGTTTTCCTTTACTAAACCGTACCCCGAAAGTGAAGTTGAAGATTTACCGGGCTTAATTTATAAATTCTTTTTTTTTTTTTTTTCAAGAAGCAGCTATTGGTGGTTATTACTCGTTTGATTTCGAAATCAGCATCATTGTCCGAGTTGATTGCGATTCATAGACAAAATCAGCGACCACCAAGTCCATAATTGTCTATTGTGACGTTCTGTTGGGCGTTGAGTGTTCTTTTTCATTGACGGCATATAAAGTCTCGTTTACAAAAGTTTCATTCTGCTCATACCGCGTTTCCATATGCGAGTAGTTCAATAGACTGCTGAAACTTTGCTCCTCTCGTGTTGTCGTGAATGTTTTAAACGATTCGTTCAAGACTGATGTTAAAGATGTCCCATGACAGCGCGTCGCCTTGTTTCAATTGTTGTTTCACATCATGTCCTACTGCAAAATTATATTACATTTTAACTGAAACCTCTTTTGGAGCCATATACTCAGTTTGAAGGTTGAAATGTCCAATGTTTTGTCAATAATTTCAAGATACTAGTGCCAAGTTTTTTTTTTCTTTAAGAGTGTATTTTTGTTGCGAAAGGAGATGATGCGTTACAGACTATAGACAAACGCCACTATGATCGATTGACGCTAACATTCGCTTACGTTGATCCGGGCCAAAGCCAAGCTTCCTGAGCAACTATTCGTGTTGTGCGTGCTATTGTTCTATCACAAGTGGAGGGGACCTACAGTTTATTGCCGACTCCAGACGACGGCTACTCAGTCTCTAGTTTGTTAGAATGGCATCGGTCGTAAAAATCAACAAGAGTTTTTCTTTCATCGGAAAACAGTCTGCTTATATCGGTTTTCACCGTTACATATTTTTTTTTCATCTGTACAGCTATCAGCAGTAACTAATTTTCCCATTTAAGTTGATGTGCAAACAAATATTTGCGGTTCATTCAAAAGCGCGCGGTTCGAAAAATAGTTCAAGTGCCTTCAAACGTAAGGAAAAGCTAAAAAAACAAACAAAACATCGTTTGATTTCAGTCCCCTACCAATCCCAACACCACATTCCTTCTGTGGTGAAAATAGTTTAAATTAAACTTTTACTGCATCTGGGCGTGTGCATAGTTATCCAAAATTCAAAGGAACGGAGAAAAAAATCTGTTTGTTTTACAGCTAATAAAAATGTACCCACTCATCCCGCATTCTAGTGTGCGGTCACCTATGCTACTTACTATCCTCCACTTCAAATGTGTGCTTAAGTAACCTTTCAACCCCTATTTAGCGATTCCGCCCCCATTCCAGCAGCACACTCCCATTCGAAGACACAATTGTAAATATAACAAAAGTGAATTGATCCTTTTTCTATTAGGCAATCCAGTCGTACGTTGGCATGAGAACAAAGGGAATAATTGACCAGTTGAGCAAATGTTTGCGTATTTGAGTGAAAACCTACATGCTGTCAGTAGTGGAGCTTTGGGATTTTTACAAATAGTTGGGACACATTCCGGTTAATGGAATTTGTCCTTCTTTTTTTTTTGTGTGTGCTCATTTTCCGAATTCATCGTCCTGAAGTTAGTTTTAATGAATTTTCACTCTGAAAATCATTTGGGTGGTGGTGGTGGTGGTCAAATGTCCCTTTTTGAGGCCAAAGCAGTCGGAGGGAGAGTTGTGTTCTTTTCACAGGACGCTAATTAAATGCCGGCTTAAAAGAAGGTGCCCATGAAAGTTTTTCTGTTTGAATCATCAGAAATGACTAATTAAAAACTACCCTCATGGAATGGAGTCACTCGTGGATGAAAATCCGCTTTTTGATCTTGATTAAAGGGCATGGACTGTTATGATAGTGAAACGGTGCAAACTATGCGTTAGTTTTGACTGACGTTTTTTCGCATTTTAGACTGCAAAGTGGTTTAGAGGGATACTCGAAAATATTTTAATCTCTTAATGGAATTTATATGGAATTTGGATTTTCTAAAGGTGGATTCAGTTTTGTTTAAAATAAAAGCTAAATACAAGCTTTTCGTTTTTTTTTGTAAGTTTCGGTCTGTAGTGCATGTTATTGGCCTTGCTTGAATCGTTTAGGTCCTTCACGGTTCACCACAAAAAAAGTTAAACGTGGTCAAATCGCAGCTTCGAGTAGGACATAGCATTCACTTTGGAAATAAGTTTCCAATACTTTCCGCTGTTGTTCAGCCCCAAATGACTGATTCTCTGCGAAGATATAATAGTGACTTTCTGTGCAGATTTTCAGCAGGAAGTAGCTGTGTAGACTAGACTAGACTAGACACATATAGGGTGGACCATGAAGACATGAAGACCATGAAGACATGGTCCACCCTATATGTGTACAACCTTTTCTTTAGGTGATCCATATATTCCACCACCACTTTGGCATTATATTAATTCTTAAAACGAACCAAATTCGATTTCTTCTGTTTTGTTTTAGCTGTCTCTACACTTTGATACTGAATAAGCAGCATGACATAAATAAATATTTTATGAACAAACATCCCTCATGCAAACTTTAAGAAAAAACTCTTTAATTTAATCGTGATTATATTTTTAGGAGGCTTCTCCATTAAATACATCCCAACGCAACACCAACAATCCAAGTTCGCTGAACAACTACTACGAGAGTCTACGCAACAATGTGATCACTCTCTTGGAACACGTTCGTATTCCGGCGAATGGGGTTGCTCCTCCACCGGCGCCAGGCGCCAGTAGCCTTTCGTCAAGTTCATCAATGTCTTCGACAGTGAATCATCATCCCTACTCTCATGCATCACTGATACCCCCTGGACCATTGACAACAGCAAGTATATCGCAAGCACAGTCTGCAGCTGGAATTTATGGTCCACCACCGCCACCACTGCCACCTAGCGCTGAGAAAATCACAGCCCACCACCATCATCCGCATCATCATCCACATCATGAGCACTTTGACAGCTACATCTCAAAATTACAGTCACTCTGTGTTCCGCCGGATGTCTATGCGCTGCCGGACGATAATCGACCCGTATACGATACAGTGAAATCATCCCTACACCAAGACTACACTGTCCTGCCCACTCCCATTTAAATAGCAAACAACTTGTATATGTGTACGTAAGGCTGTAAATATTTACATTTGTTTTGTTTCGACATTTCCTTGATTTTGAAAATACACAACAAATTCTAAGAAATCTAGTGAACTGCAAGTCCTTGCACGGCGGTGTCTCGCGGCAACGTGAGCGTTAGGAATATCCGCAGGACATCCGCTCTCTGTAAATACGATCGTCGTTTGGACGGTGTACCTAGCGATAAGTCATTACTACAGGTATAATTATTAATAATTGATAAGCTAGTAAATACAGTGTATTACCGTTAATGTATGTAAATTTAACTTAAGCATAAAATCAAGTTCATTCGAATAGAGCTGTAGGAGGTGAAGTACGATGGACGAGTGTCAATTAAGCCGTTAACTCGATGATTGACATCAGCGCAAATTATCTGCATTGACTTGTAAAATTACACACTTCACGAATAAACACATACCCTAACCAGAAAATTTGTAAAAAGACTAAAAACCAAAAAAGAAAACCATTTTTTTAAATGTAGTTCCGTTTATTCGAATTTAATGACAAGGCTCCGAACATAGATAAACTATTAAAATACTAGACTACCTAGCTAACACTAGCTCTAAGTAAATAAATTAAATAATTATTATATAAAAACAAATAAAGGATATGTGATTACGATAAAGCAAAAGAAAAACCAAGAAAAACAATATTTGTAATAAGTCTGTTGAAATTTCTGTTTGACCGCGTTTTTTGTTCTGTTATGAGTTTGTTTAGACTGTTCTGTTTATGTTTTTCCTCTTCTCGTACTTAGCAAATGATGAACAATTGTGAAATCAAAACTTCTGCAAACGAAGAACACGCCCATGCAACAGATAAACGATCGAAATCGAATTCGAAAAGGTGCAATATAATATTTTTATCATGTAAGCTTTATATGTTAAGTGAGAGAACAGCAGCTGCGACATACTCCTATTATTTATCAACTTTTGTTTATTTGTGAGCTTTAGTATGATTATGGAATCATATTATATATTTAATATTACACATATGAAATTTATAATTGATATTCGGAAAAGAAGAAATCGAAACAAAAAAAAATGCTAATCTACTTTAAATATGCAAGCCAATGAAGTGTGGAGAAAATGAAAATAAATGTTATGTTAAATATTTAACTTAAAACCAATTAAAAGAAGGATGGGTTGTTTTTATTTCTGTGAGACTGTGGCGGTGGGAAGGTTGATACTACGATCATTCATTACGATAGCCATATTACGCCATGTTCGGAAACGACCGCTTCATCCTGGACGACGCTTTGTAAGCTTAAGTGTATATCAAAACATCAAGTTAAACGATAGAAGGGGCTGTGAGGAAAGGCGGATTTCATTTTCAGCAGCGACATTCACGTCACTATCGAGAAAGCATAGTGACCAGTTAAAGTTCCAACAGAAGTTATTAAATTCGCTACAGTTGATTTTCTTATAGAGCCGCACAGTTCTTCTATGAATTTACCCTTGAACGTGTGTGGGGTGGGTACGAGAAAATGAATGATAGGAAAATTCGGTCGGACGAACCTGGGGGATAACAATATGACGATTGCATATTTTTCAAGATATTCTAACGTCATATCTTGAAAAATAATAATAACAAGTCCAAGTTATTGGCGGTGTAATCTATAATGTCGGGTATTCATGTTGTCTCTTGGATTATCTGACATTCTTCACTTCTGATATAAATTGGATTGCGGTTTTTGGATTTTGGAATTTTTCGTATTTTTGGATTTGAAAATTTAAAGTTTTTTTCCAAAAAAATTTCATTGGCGGAGTATCTTGCGACGTGGACATCCCACATAACTGCATTTCCCCCCGCGACTATTGATGATCCTGATGAATTTTTCCAAATCCCAAGAAAAAAAATCCAAAAAAAAAAGTCAGGAGGACGATATGAACGATTCAAATGAAAAATCGATGAAAAGCAATCTTCACAGAAATGGTGCAAAAATGTATCCACTTCATCATTCAACTACAATTCATAGGTGGACCTAGGCCTCAACCAACGGTCATGTCGGGCAACTGCATCCAATTTCACACACCAAGTTTTTTCACATTTTTCATTTCAGTGCATCATTTCAGACGAAAACGTCGTCCCTTGCGTCGTTGCAATTGATCAGATTCAAAGAATCTTCGGTCTGGAGCTTTATTGTAGCGGTGGCCTTAACATCTTAAGCGTCATATCCACAGAGACCGTGTTTATAGTTCGTGGTTGAATTTCCTTCCACAGATGCTATCAACCTAAACAGAAACCTAAAACGCACGGAGACGTTTCCCCTTTCCAAGGGTTTCTTCAAACGCTTTTAACAGCGTCTATGCCCCAAAGGGCAGAACTGGGACTGCAATGATCAGTAAGTTGAATGAAGCGATCTTGGGCTTTCAATTATGGCTCTAGGGCATGCAATAAAACACTGGTTAACAACAATTGGTACTAATGGTGTTCCTCTGCCCATCTCTATCCTCATTTCTGAGGAGTCGATTTAGACGATGTACGTACTTGACCTGGGTAGAAGTCTTGCTATCCATTGTGACGCTCTGTTTGATACATGGATGTTGTGTATCCCTGCTTGATAACAGCAGGACTGCGCTAATCGGAGTATTGTTCAAAGCGAGCTTGTGACGGCTCTTATTTCGAGAAATGCCCAAAGAAAGCGATTGATCAATTCGATTCTATACTTGAATTCGGTGGCGATGTTGTTCTCGTTGATTATTGCTGATCCAGCAATTCACTCATTTAACGGATCTCTGTTTTTGCCCAACAACATAAATGTCGTCAATGTAAGGTGCCGCTGTACGAATTTAGAGAAACCGTGCCTATGGAATCGACATATGATAAGAACCAAAAAAAAAAAAAAAAAAATAAAGATGCAGAAAAATAAAATAGTAATCAGGAGTATGTATGAGAATGCGTTTAGAGAAGAATTCCATATTGCACATAAGCGGACGTCGACTAATCTCTAGATGACGTCTTTGCACGATGAGCTCGAAGACAGAGGTATTCTTTTAGAGAGAATATTTGCCTTATTCTTAGTAAGAACCACACAATGAGCCACGGATCATCGCTTCAACTCATCCTATTCTAAGCAAAGATAGACACCATGAAGAAACTTACTATAGCCGGCAACTCCTCAATCCAAAGCAAAATGTTGTCTGCTTTTAAGTGTAAGAATCTGCCCTGAAGACAATATTCAAAGAAGCACTTTGAACAATCATTATCCTACTAATCGCACAGTAGCTGTGGCATCACTATGAATATACACTACTCGAAATAATTTTAGGACTAAACTAAAAATTCAAATTTTCTTACAGCTGCTTGCTGTAAGATGATGTTTAAATAAAACTAAATTAAATATCACCAAAAATACTCCATGGATTGAATGCTATTTATACGTATTGTAAAATAAATAAATACGTTGCTCCAAAGGTTTTCGATAGGGTTCAGGCCAGGACAGCATGCTGGCAGTTCAAGAAAGTAATAAAGCACAAGTGGAACAAAAATCTTTTGCGGACTTTGCCGAATGGATTACAGCGTTGTCCTGATGAAGAGTCCACTCATCTCCATATACGAGTATGTACGTTATCACCAAAGTCAACTAGCACATCAATCAGCAACCGGATGTATTAAGTTGCATTCATTTTGTTTTCTAATTGGGGTCTTCCATGAGATGAGATCCATGAGAGTTCCTTAACCAAAGCTTCTAGCCATGTGCTGTTGTTTTCCTTCCTACCTCTCACGCAAGTATCGTTAAAATCTGCCTGCGCCGTCAAGATTAATTTTTTTTGTCTGATAATATTACTTTGGGCCAATCACAAAAATTGCATATAGCAATCCTTGTAGCGTGATGTTAGCCTTGGTTTTAGGATACTCGTTAGGATACCTTAATGTTGCTGTATTCGGCGGGTGGTACATCGTTGATCTAGAATTCGTTGAATGTCTGCGGCACTGAGAGAACTATTTGTTTGCTTGTCGATTTTTCCTCTTACCACCCTTGGAGATATCTTCGGTTTTCTTCATCACACAGGGCGTGACTGAACGATGTCAGCAGGGATTTGTTGTCACCATCAGTACTAAAAGACAACGCTTTCTTATTGAAATTTTTTAGACGATTTGTAGGCCTTTTCCTGATGTCTTTAATGCACACGAGGAAACGTCGTTGATCGCATACAACAAGGCGAGCTGCCAACGCTTTCTTTGCTCGTGCACAGATCAAGTAGCCATCATAACATCCGTTGTGTGGTGAACCAATGTATGCAGAGAACACCTCTGGCCGACCGCTAAATTATGGGCCTGGCTGGTAGGCCTGTGGGTTGTGCGTGATGCTAACTCCCTCAGCACGTAAAGCAATTCGAGTTCAGAAACACCAACTTGCCTCTGATACGGACGGACCTAATGTTTGTTAAAGCCCAGGTCCACCCAAGACTGTAGCGCCTATAAAAGAAGAAGAATTGACACAAGGACTCCACTGT
>OX122884.1:52251139-52491806 GCA_944738645.1 Eristalinus sepulchralis
CGATGTTGTTCTCGTTTACGGTCTGTCTACCCTGTGGCTGCCTACCACCTCCCAAGCACAAAGGCGCACGGTTGAGGAGGATTGCCAACGAGTAGGACGAGCAGTCTTTGTTCACGGGAAACCTTGAAGAGTCCCTCCTGCGGTCAGATGATAGCTCATCAGCAGTTACTTCTTTGCGTTGCATATTAAATTCACGACCGCGCTCGTGGTTTGTCGCCATGTAACCCAATCGATTTGAACGATATTTGCATACAAAGGCGATCGGATCGGTGTTTTCATAGCAAGCCACTCTATGACAACAGATGTTTGCTTTTTCTGCGTCGTCGCCGGGATGTGAAGTGATTGGTTTCAAATGTCAAATAGGGGCAAACATTTTTCATGCCAATGCACACCGTCGATGCTGTTGAGTGGGCTGCTGGTTCTGACACCATCACCGGACTCAAGTGATGGTGGTGCGGGCAGCCCTCGCTATCAAATTTCAAAACACTACACTCAAATCCGATACAGAGGAGTGCTTAGATTGCTGGAGTTTTGTTTGAGATCTATTTTTTTCGGTGTGTATTTGTTTTCCTCAATTTTTGTCATTTTACGGAAACACGTGGTGTTTGGAGCACCATTGTTGCTGGCACATCCTTCTCGGAAAGCACTTGAGCCTGGAGACATTCGCCAAGCGAGGAGGAGTGCAATTTGAGATGCATAGTCCAGTGGAGATGGGATGAAATATGTGTCTGCCTTTGGAAAGGCTAGTTGCAGGTGGAATGGTTCGAGAGCATTTTGTGTGGCAACGTCAGTCTGTTGGCGTGTGGCTGACTCTGAGACTTGTGAATTTGAGAAAAGCGTCTACGAAGCCTCGAAAAGAGTCAAGACATTGAATTTTTGGTGGCGCCACAGACGCAATGATTAAGGAAACTGTTGAGTGCGATGTAGAGAGATTTTTCTCCATACACGACTCTTTTCTGACATCCAGACGATAACAAGTCCTCAAGTAACACATTTGGAACGCAGAGAATACTTGTCTCTGTCTCGATGAAAACACAGGGCATTTTTTTTCCCTCATAGCCGTAGATTATAATTTTTGAAGACATTCTCCAGTTCTTCTAAATCTGTTGTTGGAAAGCCTAATGCTGGCAGTTCCTTAAATCTCCAATGATGTGGACTTATTTTGATGAGGGGTGCCTTGAAAATATGGGTTGCAGCACCCTGTTACAATGCACCTTCCCACTCAGCTGGGTAAAGTTCCCAGAACCGACTGGTGTCATCACACCAGTAAGTTCGGTACTACACACTGACTGACTCGAACTGCAACCAACTTCAGGCTGCAATAATTTTCAAGCTGACAGTGAGCTCAAATTTTGACATGTGACAGATAACTTTGATATTTACAAGGCTCTCAAACGATTTGCCTATCACTTATGTTGAAAAATTTTCATCCGCGATGGACTTCAAATGTGATTGCTTTATTTTTGGCTGGAAAGCCACAAGAAACTATCGTTAAAGCCATTGAGTTCCTCAATGTGAATAAATCACATGTGTCTTGAACCATAGCTCGTTGCCGTGATACTGAAGCGTTGCGAAACGCTATAGAGGTGGTCATAAAAAAACAGAAACGTCGTCAGAAATGGTTTGGAAAGTGAAGGCTTGATTTGAAGGAAATCTCCGCCGAAGTGAAAGAGAAATGACTCGTGAACTTAACATATCGTTGGACCGGATGCAACATGCACTGAAAAATGAAGTCATTGAGGTTAGAAAAAGCCATTGAGGTTACACCGCAACAGAATAAAGTTAGAGTCGTAAGAGCTAAGGATTTGCAACGCTTGCGCGAATGAAAGTGAGTTGCCGAACTTGTTGCTCTCCAATGAGTCGTCATTTGTTATTGAGCAACAGATCAACAGAACGAAATGATAGAGTTTACTGGTAGGGAGGCCTTTCGAAAATTTAAACCTTCGAAGCACAACGAGGAAGCAGTCAGCACCGATGGTGATAGTTTGAGCCGCAATAACCGCGGTCGGTCGCTTTTTGCTCGTATTTTTGAACCGTGGCGCCAACGTTAATGCGACCGTAGACCTGTCTAAGAGGCATTTATGAAATCTTAGGCGAACAAAATGAACGCTTTCGAATGGTCACTAGGAATGGTCACTAGAAAGCAAACAAGAGTCCATGCAGTGGCATAAAAAAGGAACCGACCCTCCGAAGAAGTTCAAAGTCACTCCGTCTGAAGCGAAGCCCATGGCCACAGTATTTTGGCACTCAAAGCGAATCTTGCTCATTGAGTACAAAAAAAAAGTGAAACCATCAACGCCACATCCTACGCTTCCGCTGTGCATAATTTGTGGGAGGAAATTTAAAAGAAAAGACGGGGTAAACTCGCAGCGGGTGTGATGCTTCTTCATGACAACGCTCCTGTTCACACGGCGCGAGTTTCCAAGACTGCTGCGCGAGATTGTGGTATCGAAGAAATGCAACACCCACCCTATAGTCCAGACCTTGCCCCTAGTGATTATTTCATGTTTTCGGATTCGAAAAATGTCTTCGTTGAACAAGATTTTCGGATGATGAAGAAATCAAGTCAGCAATAAATGGCTATTTTGCAGAGAAAGAAGGAATTTTTGTTTAGAGGGTTTAAAAAAGCTTATCTCAAGATTTAACAAATGCATTGATGTTAGGGGAGATATTGAAAAATAAAAAAATAATTATTGAGTGGCACTATTGTCCACCACCAGAGCCTAGCTTCTACGACAACTTATCGTGTTGTGCATTCTACTGTTCTCTCACGAGTTGAAGGGACCTACAGTTTTCTGCCGACTCCAAACGGCGAGATTTGAGAAGCTTTTCATGGACGATAGAATGTTGTCAGCAACTCGAAAGTGGTGGTGTCGTGAAAAAATGCGAGGTGTCCTGTCCGGGAATCGAACCTAGACCTTCCGCGTGTGGGTCGACGCACTTACACCCTACGCCACGGCGACCATTTAATGTTACTTATGTGATAAAAACTTAACATAAACCATACTTTGTTGAAATGTCCTAAATAATCACTTTCCAAAGTTTGTCTGTGGGGAGACTCAAGTGCACTCCCTTTTAAGTTCAACATCAATTTTATAAACTTAGTCTTCAAGGACTGACGTTATGAATGACAGACAGCAGTAAACAGAAAAATTTAAATCCTGCTATTAGTTTCGAATGTGCTTTATGTTGAAAGCAACTAGTCATTTAAGTCTTAGGTTCTGCATCCAAAACATTTGATGTGGGTAAAAAATGAGAAAGTAAGAAATATCCTTCTTTCTATAGCACTTTCACCCTGAAAGTCACATTTCTAAGATCGCCCTTCGTTAAATATCATGCGCTTAGTAGCTCCAAGCTAAAGTTACATTCAATGCAAAGCAGCTTAAAGTCGCATTTGAGTTTTGGTGGGAGTAAAGGGTGACAATGCTCTGACTCAGTGAATATAAGCGATGTAATTTGCATCACTAAACAGTAGAAATTTTAACTGGGAAAACTTAGAGTGTGTCGGACAGGCAAAACAAACTTGCACACATCCAATAAGAGGTTACAAATACATTTTGGGTTGCTCAACGAGCCAATTTTGACCATTTAAATGCGCTGGGAATGGTCCAAAAGTTAGGACATTGGGTGACGCTAGCATTGAAGCTAAGAGACGTAAAAAGAACATTTTTCGCATGTCTTCGAAGCGGCACTACTGCCCACAAGGGATAAGGACCTGGCTTCTTCAAAAATTATCCGTGTTTTGCGTACTATTGTTCTTTAGGGAGTAGAGGAGTCCTACAATACCGAACTGCGAGATTTCAGAAGTTTTTCATTGAAAATTTGTACTCCTTGTGTGGTGTCAGGAACTCAAATTAGGTGGTAGCGTGAAAAAAAATTCGAAGGTCTCAGACAATTAATCAAACCTCTGACAATCCGCATGAGAGTAGACACCTTTACCCACAATGTCGGTAGCGACTGTCAGCAAAGGTTGCTTAAACTCTGTAAGAAAAAATAATTTTTGACTAGGATTGTGACTGGTTGTGAAAAGTGGGTTTATTGAGAAAATCCAAAACGTCGCCTGTCGTATGGATGTGCTTCATCGTCGATTACCGCGTCTCCTATTACCGCGATTACCGCGTCTCTTATTCATGATCATGGGGTTATAATTGGCATTTGGTAGGATCAGCTGGATCTGGTGTGTTATGAGCTGTAGCAAGCAAATAAAATGATCAAAGAGGAGGTCTGTAGAAGTCTTAGTTTTGAGTTTGGTATAGAAAGTGGTCGCCGTGGCGTAATGGGTAAGTGCGCCGACCCACACGCAGAAGGTCTAGATTCAATTCTCGGACGGGGCACCTCGCATCACCTCTTTCGAATTTCTGAAAACACTCAAAGAGTACTAATTGCCTATGAAAAACTGTTCGGAGTCGGCAAAAACCCCTAGGTCCCTTCAACTCGTGGCAAAACATTAGAACGATAACAAGAGTAGTTGTTGTAGAAGGTAGGCCCTGGTCCCTTGTGGGCTGTAGTGCCTTTCAATTATTTTTATTATTATAGAACGTAAGACGTTTGAGCGTTTAAGCCTGGCATAGAAATTAAAACGGTCGCAGGACACAAGTTTTATGCACTTGTTGTAAGGCCAGTCGCAACATCTTTCGGAGCGCTGAAATGGGAAATCATAAACTCCCATACCGGTTGTCAGTGATCGTAAACATTAGGCCTCCATATCAAGTTCAGCTTGCTGAAAGTAGTTGAATCAGCATCATTGGCAACATGAGCAGTATCAGTTTATGGATACACTGAAATGCAGTAACTACAAAGGCTCCCGCGTTCGAATCGGTAACAAGGCTTTTAATGCGAAGAAAATTTGTTACGCTAGAGAGATTTGTTGGTTAAGAAACAAAGGAGGACCATGATCGAAGACTTCATGCGTAAGAGTTCTCTAATTGGCGAAAACTTACTGTCGGACAAGCGATATTTCACTAAAATGTTGTAACTGCATTGAAGTTTCTTCATCTTTTTAGTTAAGTCAGGTGTTCGAAGACTCTAGAAAAAGACAAACCTCCCCTTTGGTCCGCAAGTTTAGAGACAATATTTTTTGATTCCACGCGACGTTGCTGTGCGTAGAATCCTACATTTGTCTTCAAAGTACGCATTAGGTTCATCGAATCATAGAGTTGGAGTGTCACACACTGCAGAAAGTCATTCCTACCCCTCCTCCTTAATTCCATTTCTTACTACATAGGACAATACAAAACATCAGATAATCCCTAATTAAATTTGTTTCCTCTCCTCATTTCCAAAAAAAAAAAAAAAAACTTTTGGTCCTTCGAGCCGCATATTACTTGAGTTTGTTGTTTCAGCATGTGCCCACTAATCCCTTTTGTTGCCCTTATATGCACACGCACGAGCATAAGACCTGTACGTAATAACTGCCAAATGTTTTGCGAGTCCTTAATGCCAACATAAGACTTCTCCACACGCGCAGTCTTCGGAAGCGCCGCCCCCCAAAGACCGTCTCAAAATTTTCTCATAAATAACGTAACCTTACCTCGTGTGTGTGTGTCCACCCATACCCAATACCCCCAACAGCACCTGTCCGTTGTCATCGCCTCGTTCCACTTTCTTCCTCACACGGCCAGCTCTAGAAGATTTCCCCCCTCCCCCCCACCCCCACCCGGAGTACGTTGCGCCTGATTAACTAATTAAACTTGCTTAACGGAGTGTGAATTTTTTTCTTCTCTCAGCAACTCCTCCCTCACGACTTTCTCATGTTTCCAGTTGAAAGTGAAAGCCCACACAGTCTCAAGGAAGGGCGAACGACGACCCCCGCGTCTTTGCGCGAGGGTTGCAAACGGGGGGATAACCATCGTTTACGGCACACATGTGGCTTCTTCAGTATTCTCCTCGCTCCGCCATGGTGCTTTGTCTGGTCGCATTGAACGCGCACGTCTGCATTCCTGGGTGAATTTCGCGAAAATCATCACAATTTGACGCAATCATTGTCAGTTATTCAAAGGATTAAGGGGGGCGCTCCACCCGCAGTCCGTTTACACAAAGTTTCAAGAACTTTGCAGTTTCGCTTAAGTGAATTCCTTAGTCCCAAAGTAATCAGGAATTATCGTTGATTGCTCCTTTCTTCTCCTTGTGCCTTTCCGAACTGTAGCGGGAGCGGGATGATGTGTGTGAGGTGCCACTGCTGCTGGGGAACAATGCCCGTAGTCACCGAAGGTCTGACGATAAAAGTAAAAGTGAAAATCCCTCAGGACCTCCTGTCGCAATTGTTGCGCTCGCAAAATTAAATGACTGCCGGAATGTTTTTGTTTCCGTCTTCGCAGTTTTTTTTTCTGCTCTTTGTTCTGTCAAAGGGTTGCCCCTTTTCAATTTTCCATTAAACGCCGGGACGGAGCGGTTTTTTTTGCGAACGAAAAATGAATACAACGAATTCGTGACTTTGAATGGACTCATTAGAAATTAACGAGATACTTGTACCGTTATATGTGTGTTGGGTGAACTCATTTTAATTAGTTGCCAATGTCGCTTACGACAGCTGCAGACAGCGGAGGGATGGCAGACGGTCGACTTATTGTTTTGCAAAGTTTACGAGCCGCTAGCTGTTGGCTTCAACCCTGTTGTGGGTGAAAAGTATCTGAGTGGCTGTGGCAACACTTCGGAACCTGATTAAGCCCTTCTGCAGGGGGGGACTGGGGGTGCTTACATAATTTATTGATTGCGGCAACTGGCATTGGCTTGATTGTGCAGAGTTTGCGGCAATGACCATTAATTAGCTTTCAACGCGAACGAGAACGAGAGTGAGAAAGTCGATGTCTGCCCAAAGGCCGCGGCTGTGCGCGGCGCGAAGCTCATGACCTCATGGAAAAATGGATTGGGGCTAGCTTATTTGTTTGATAAGAGCCTAATCCAAGCGCGAATTTGTGTCGAAAGGGGGACGGCATCAAAGGCAATGGGAGTTTTCGGGAGCCTTTCCGACGGATAATTAGTCGTCAGTTCATTAAAATTTTAAGAGCTGCCAATAGGCTTTGGATTTTTGAAGCAGACTTAGAAGGGATTTGCATTGGAAGGGAATTTATTTCAAGAAATTTATTGACATTCTTAAGCCAATTGGATTTTGCGACGATCCCCTTGGCTTTCAGCAGGACTTCTGAGAGGGAGAATGTCGTGAGTGGACTTAGGGGCGGTTTTTGGCCAATCCCCATCCATCACAAGAGCGGTCGGTGGGCTCCATTGTCGTGTACAGTTCACTCGAACACATCAACCACAAACCGCTTCAAACAAAAATTTGCTACTGTTGCAGGAAATTAAAATCGATTTCTGAGAACTTACAACCCACCCACCCATCCTCGAACAACTCCTCGCATAAATGACGATTAATTCCGCCGAGAGAGAGAGAGACCATTACAATTTCTCACCATCCATCGACCGATAAACCGCGTTGCAGTGTGCGTGCCGTAAATGTCTTCAACTTTGTTTTCACACGCAAACCGGGAAACAGCCAACAAATGTCCGCTCCCTGACCACACTAGTGCAGCGGGCACTGCGATCTGGAAACCATTGAAGCGCGATTCTCTTCGCAAGTGTGAAGCGTAGGAAAACAAAAAGTAAAAGTTATACGCTTCCTTTTGGGTTGACCAGAGTGCTCGTGGGCACGGTTCACGGCTTCACATGTTTCGAGTGATTTCTTTTGTTTTCACTTTTGCCGCGTGTTAATTATTGCATGAGAAGGGCCCGTGCATCACGTCAGACGGCAGCCCGCTTGGTGGAGGGGTGCGGAGCTTACAATGGTTTGCTTTTTAAGATAAGGTGTGCGTACGAGTATGACAAATATTAATGGCGAGCTGCATCGCAAAAAGGGATTGAGGTGGTCCCCGGCTTATGAATCAATTTGGGCGGGCTTAAGTCACTTACGTCGGCCGCAACGTAAACCGTCTTGAGTCCCAAATACGAATCATATTTGGGAATATTTTTCATAGGGGTGGGTTGTATTGTTGCAGGATATGAATTATGGCACATTTTCGTTCCGAAGCTGCCTGGGTCAGTTCGGAGTTACGGGGTGCGTGCATCCTTGAAATGAATCGTCCCGGAAACAAATACTCGGACAGAGATTTTTGATAATATCACTTATAAACGCGATATGCCATGAGAGGGATCGAAGGATTTTTTTAGCCAAATTATGGCGCTAATCATTTTTATGGCAACTCGCACGCTACAGATTCGTTTCGAGATTGTATTTCCAACCAATGAAAAATTCAGTGGTCGCGCTTTTTCGTGCGACTTCCTTAATATTTTGACATTGAAAACGGACAACTTTCGAGGACGCATTTGTTTTTACCGAAAATTTGTCAACACGGAGGAGTGTGTTTGAACTTGCTTACTTGCCGCCAAACGCATTATTTTCCCCACTTAAGGACAAGATAGTCCTCTAAGAGGCAGATTTTCTTCATGCAACTGACAGTGTTTCCCTGGTTGTGGTTCATCTGAAGTGTAGTCATGGCAGGGGACTGATATTGACGTGGTTAGACGAACACAGCGAGCCATCAATTAGACGTTTTCTCCGGGATTGAAGCGGATGCGGATAAAGTGGATCTGGTGATGAACTAAGGAACAACAAGGTATACGCTATCCTCAAGGACAGGCAGAGTCCTTACAACATCAACGTCTCGGACAAGGCCTCGAAATAGATTGAACAAAATAGAGGATTACAGGACTTCGTCTACTTCGGATCCGGTGTAAAAAGGGACAAAATTTTTACATAAATCAAACGTAGAATCACTCCCGCCAACTGCTAAGTCTTTGGGTTCAAGAGGCAATCGAGTAACGAATCCCTTGAAGAACCATAGTGATTTTGCAAAGAACGCTATTTTAGAGGTACAGACCTTTTAGTTGGCAACAGTATTTTATCTGGCAGCCATTTTGTCAGTTGACGAGTGATTTAGTTTGATTTGGCATCTCAACATGAATATCCTGATGCCTGAACAACACTTGCAAATTGTGAAATTTTGGCCCGAAACAAGATTGTTGTTGATCCCAATTTTCATAAGCGAATTTTGTTGAGCGATGAAGCTCACTTTTCGATGAATGGATCAATAACCGTCCAAATTCTGCCGTATTTGGAGTGATCATAATCATCAAGTGTATGTCAAGTCACCTTTACATCCACAAAGGCAGTGGTTTCTGGGTTGTTTGGTCGGTGTGGTGTTGTGGGAAAGTGCGTCGATTCGCATGCCGAAGGTTCAGGTTCGATTCCCAAACTGAACACCTCCGATTTTTTTATGTCACCACCTTTTTCGGGTTGGTGGCAACACTCAAAGAGTTCTTATTGTCAATGAAAAGCTTCTTGACTTTCGCCGGTCGGAACGGTCAAAAACTGAAGGACCTTTATATGCGCGTGGGATCAGGAGAAAGCACAACACAAGTAGTTGATGCAGAAGTTGAGTCCTGGTCCCCTGTGAGCTGTAGTTCTTTGAATAATTGTTCCATACCCTTTTTAAAAGCGATACCAAAATGACACAATCAAATTTGACCGCTGTAGAGCTCCGATTACTAACTTTTTCGTTACTCAGTTAAACAACCGTGATGTGCAGCAGCTGTTGTTTTAACAAGACGGCACAACATGTCATACAGTTTGTGCCACGTCTAATTTATTGTAGGAAACGTTTAGTAATCGCATAGTTTTACGTTACGTACCTATGAGTTGGCCTCAAAGATCATGCGATCTAATTCCGCTTGACAATTTTCTGTGAGGATACATGAGTCTGTCGCTAGTGTACGCCGATGAACCTGAAATGACGGACAACATTTCCCGTGTTATTGCCGTATACAGTCACAAAAGTTAAGTCGAAAATTTGACCCCAGATTAGACTGCTTTCGGCCAGATGTGAGTATTTGACAGAAATCATATTTAAATTATACTTTTCCATCTTTTGGAGTGAACGTCGAAAACACCACCCCCGCCTGCTGTGATCTGCTTCTCAACAACTTTATACCTGTCCTCTGATAAGCAGCAGTGGACAGTTTGTGGTAGGTCCTTATTCTTAATAAAAAAAAATGTTCCCTACAGCATTTATACGAAGTGGCAGCATTCTCCTTTTGCTATACCTGTGGTTGCTGCTGTTGCTGCTTCCCTTGTTGCTGTTGTTGATCTTGCTGCTTTTGCTGGTTTCATTGGTTTCTATTGCCGTTGCTGCCTGCTGGTTTGGTTGCTGCTGCAGATGTTGCTGCTGTTGTTCCTCAATTTTTTTCTTTCACCGTGATCTTTGTTTCCCTTCGCTGCTCAGATGCTAGCTTTTCCATTCTTCTAATTTAATTTAAGAGCCGATGAAGGCCTAGAACTCTTTCTTCTCCTTGATTTTTTAAACCAACTCTCTTTCATCGTCATAGCGGTCTGTTGCTTCAAATAAAGCTAATTCCACATGCAGATAGCCCCTTCTGCTGTTCCTGGCTCCATTTTCTACTCTTTTTGTGCGCGTCTTCCTCGGCACCATCGCTCGTCGCTTTTCCAAATTCGGCTGTGACTTGAGGATTTTTCTCCTTCATTTCGAGTTGGTGTTTTTGATGCTATTGTCCGAATTTCCGCTTGGAGGCTTCTTTTCATACATTTTTGATTGTGCCTTCTTCATTTTAGTTTCTTCTTGAAAATATATTTTTTTTAAATTTTTCGTTTTTTTTTTGTAGAGAATCTTTGATTTTGTTGATTTCGTTGCTTAGGCAACCCCGCACTACAGCCAATATACGCCTCTCCAGGACGAAATTCTCCAATCGACTCACGAAGTCTACCACCTGTAGGTCAGCATTCACATAGTCAAGCGTCAACGGATACAGGGCTTAAGGTGACTAGGGCATGTAGAGCGGATGCTTAACACTGCTCCCTCTAATAAGTCTTCGAATCCGTGTCTTTGGGGCAGCGGAAAAGAGGACCACCTCCTCGCAGATGAGCCACTCAAGTGGAGAAGGATCTCACTTATCTTAGGAATTGGAGACAGTTGCTAGCTAGAGGGGAATGTTTGGCTGATACTGTAATGCCACTCGAAGAAGAAGTTGGGGCACTTAAAGTGGTAACATAAGTACTCTGATAAGTCTCTTTAGTACTTATATTAAAGTCGGCGCTCGGCGGGCAGTTGTATTTGGAAAATGTGTTAAGATCGAACAGTTTAAGGTTCAACTTCAAACCAGTTTGGTTATTTTTAATTACTGCTCATTCAGAAGAAATTAATTTTTGCCGTTCCATGAAGGTAGGCCCAAACGGTATAAATGTTTAACCAAATGTCTTCCGCTTCATGTGCTTAAAACTCTGTACAAGTATCCGAAAACACAACTACGAATGTTGATTATCATGAAAGAGGGTCACAAGGTCTGAAGAAAGTTGCACAAAATGTCTTGTGTTTACAAGGATTATGCTGGCGTTTCTCTGTTTTCAAGGAAATAGCCCTTTCGGGGGACAAAACTGGCATTCTATATCCTGTTTCAATACCAGTCGTGTTCTATGACACAGAAACAGGGACTGCATTGAAACCCTATAAGGAAACATTTTCAGCTAGAGCGTTCAATTTGCGTTAATGGTGTCAGGGGTAGATAATATTCCGATAAGCCCTATGTATAGTGGGACGTGTCTATCGGAACGAATACAACGCTTAGGAAGCTAGGCAATTTAAACTGAACAAGTTTCACAGGTCTTGCCATACACTTGTCGCTACTATCGCTCCTCTGTGCTCAGAAGATCTGCTTACACATTCGAAAACACGACGGTGACTTATGGTTGTCATAGAAGAGGGACCGAATCCCAAAAACTAGAATTGTTCAAAATCCTAAACGGTCTGTTCCAAAGCCAAGCTGAAAAAACAATGCCCATGAGCACCGCTATAGTGTCTGTCAATTTAATTCAGAGTGCATGACTTTACCAACGGAGCAAAACACCACACAACCCTGAAACACCAAAAAGTCTGAATTCATATTTTTTTCCTCCACAATCAGTTTCAACTCAATTTCACCACTCTGGTATTATGAACTACTCTGACATTTTTCACATCGCATCACAAATCGCATTCACATCGTCAAACGTAAGTTCTTTTTCTGACAGCTGTCAAATGATGCAAGCAAACATCATGTTAAAAGCCCCCAAAAAAAATTACTTAATTCAAAAATGCCTCTGTTTCAGTCAGAAGACAACAAAAGGAGAAGCAAATAAATTAAATTTTCCGATCAACGCCCGCTACCACCGCCCACCGGCAAATGGAGCGTCGCGCCGTCATCGACTGCGCTGCGATTGTCGCTAATGGATTGCGGACACACTGTAATCGAAATCAATCAATCATCTCCGGCAATGCATGCACACACATACCGACCTACATTTCCTAATTGTATCATCCGAGACTGGTTGTTTTTTTTCTCATGCAACTGAAATTAATTGCTTTCCATTTCGAAATCGATGATTTGCATAAAACGACAAAAGTCCGAGAGATGTGTGTTTTTTCTTGTTCGTGCGCCACCACCCCCCCGGCGCTGACAGATAAATGGATTAATTTGTAGGCAGTTTCCCAACGTCTGGCTGGCCGTCTGGCTGATTTATTTCCAAACGAGTGGATGTCCCCGAAAAAAAATCGTTTATCACTTTTAACATATTTGGTGCAAGACTAACGCGGAATTTCTGTCCGTGGGAGGCGTCTCTCTCGGCTCTGGGAGAGAACGCGGACGTTTCACAGACTGGGAATGCGACAGACTGCGTAGCAATTAACAGGCTCCTTCAGAGGAATAATCATCTCACCGTCTTCGTCGTCTCGGTCTCAACTCTGAAGCACACTTCAGTGTCATCTAATGATGATGATTTTATCCTCACTTTCATGCGTCAGAGTGGCAGGTTGTCATTATGACTTTACCCACAACTCGAGGAAGGCCTACATGAACCTCATAATTCATTGAATCATTTGGTGTATCTGTGAGATTTACGCCGCCATTAAGCGCTGTATTTGTAGATTTGTGACATTTATGACAAAAAGGGATGGTGTGGTGAGATTGGACGTGTCTTGAGGCTCACATCTCCATTCCGAACATCTGTTGGCTTTGAAACAAATGGCGCGTATTTTACTTGAATTCATTAAGATTCCCACATCGTTAGTGATGTCCTTACCGCAGCCACTTTCTCTCGCCAGCGCTAATGTAACGCAATTTTTCCGGGGGGTGAAAAGTATAAAATAGACACATTAAGACCGTAAATCAATGCATTTACACAACTTTAACGCCCCTTCCTTTACGGGGTACGTCAGATACATCCGAGAGATAAAGAGAGGGGAACCTCATATCTGCTGGCCGACGGAAGCTATCCACCCTTGAGTAATTCAATTATGGCGACATGCTGTGCCATATAATTCAATATCGTGTACATTTCATTCGCCCTTGAGAGGACTTGTGGATTGTATTACATTTTGGGCTATTCGCTCGAATATTTGAATTTTTATCGAATGCTTCTCGTTCTCGACTTTTTTTTGGAATTTTTCCCATTGATTGTGAACTGATTCGGGGGAAAGTGCATTTGCCGAGAGGAGTTTCTCTTCAATTTGTCGATTTTGTGCGTTTGCTTGAACGTTCGAAACTACTGCCGTCACAAGGAGAGGGGGGCACGTACCATTGGAAGACTTGTGTCAGTTCAATGTATTGTCTGTCAGCAGCATTCTATAAGGCAACTGCTTTTGTACCAACGGAAGGGCCTTACGGTGTTTGCATACGGAATGGACACAAGCATGCATTTCTTGAAGGAATATTTCAAGTCGAACTCAACGGCTGGGGCATGGATGCATTCTTCCTTGCCCAGGAGTTTGAGAATCCGAGACAGGAAGAAATTCCATTCTTGTCCCGATTGTTTGTAAGTGAAATTAACTCATGAAAAGACACATGATTCCCTTCAAGCTGACGCATCTGACCAAGAATCAAGCAAAACGCAAAGTGCGTGTGGAATCTTTAAAATGTTCAATATTTTAAATTTCTCTACGGTTTCCCCATGAAACGTTCCAATACCAGAAGTGAAATTATTTTGACAGAACAAATTTTCGGGGGTAGACTGGCTGCTTGGCGCCGGCTGTTTGTTTCACTTTCTCCGTAGGGAGGGTCCTGTCCACCAGAGGACGATTCCTTCATTTGTTCAACATACAGCGGTTCTTGTGATTGATATCCAAAGGACGCCTGGAGGACGTTGTCGGGTAGCTTCATCTTGCTTAGTTGGGCTCTGCCCTGTATGCGCAAGAGATGGTGAACGAATTCGTCTGTCTCGATTTGTTATCAACGTTTTCCAACGAATTATGTGATGGCTATTCAAGCACAGCTTCCTTGTGTGTGTCTACTTGACTTTTGTGCTTATAAGAATCGTGTTGGTGTTGCTCTGTATTCAACGAGTAAGACCCTTCGGAAGACCTTTTTATAGCAACTCTGTCGCCACAAGTCGAACTCTATGACAGAGACACAAGACCCAATGAGGACACTCTAGAAAAATTTCCCGAACCGTCTTTATAAGGATGGTCTCAGAAGTAGAAGTAGAAGAAGAAGTAGAACATTTTTCAATGAGCTCTATAGACATGCGACTAGTCCAGCGTTACGAGTACAGCGCTTTGGAAGCTAAAAATTGTAGAACGCATTCGAACCATCGTACCACCGTTTTCGACTGAGCTCTAAGAAAACTAAGAGAAACTCAATTGACTTGGTGTCACAAATACAATAATAATTGGGTGGCACTACAGACCACATGGGACAAGGGCCTAGCTTCTACAACAACTACTCGTGTTGTGCGAGTGACTGTTCTTTCGCGAGTAGAAGGGACCTATCGTTTTTTTCCGACTCCGAACGGCGAGATTTAAGAAGCTTTTCAATGAAAATTTATAATCTGAGTGTCGTCAGCAACTCGAAAGAGGTGGTGCCGTGAAAACATGCGAGGTGTACCGTCTGGGAATCGCACCTAGACCTTCTGCGTGTGGGTTGACCCACTTACCCGCTACGCCACGACGACCACTGTCTGTCTTCCTGTATTTGTATACAGGAAGTTGTAAAAAGGCGTGCCAGCTGAAGAGCTGGAGAGGATTCTTGGTTGTGGTCCACTTCCACTACGCCTCATAAAGGAGACTAGTTTGCATCGGACACAAAATCCTTTCTGTTGTTTTTTTGTGAGCGATGACAGGAGTCTTCCCTATTAGTCGCAGCTTTCGCAAAGCAACCCATAGGTAAAAGTCGATACAAGGGCAAGCTATACCTTGTCGTATTTAATTTGATATTCCTACAAAAGTGCTCAGATTGTGTGGGATGAGAATGGGCTGAAGTCTGTAAAGTCTATAACGCCTAAGAAAGCGCATGAAGACTGCTTCAGCTCAAAGAGTCTTCAATTCCGAGGCAGTGGGACAACGCAATAGAAGACGCCCACGGACCCGATGGCGCACACAAGTGGGGTAGGAGCCCAATCAAAATTGAAGGCGGTCTTGGTGTCTTCCCCACTAGCAACTTAAAGTATTGTCACAGTGTACTGCGCGCTTTCAACATTCATATTTCAACCTTAGAGAAGACTGATCGTATTTCGCACATTTGTGGACAACTGACACGGGTTTCTCTGCTCCCCTCAAATTTCCAACCTTTTGGTCTTTGCTGGCTTCTGAAAGCTACACAATGCGATTCCCGAATGTACTGCACAATTGAGCAAGGCAGTGGACCGGCGCCATTCGGAAAATTTACACTGGACTATGAGATGCATGTTCCAAGACGTCTGCTGGGAGTGGAAAGTCCCTCTTCATCGAACCACGCAACAAATATACGAATCACCCAAAGCTTAAGTGAAAAGTTGTAGGCAGCTGGTGAAAGATCCTGCCAGCTGGAGAGGCTTGTTGGTTGAGGTCGAGTTCCAACCCTGAACTGTATGAAGAAGGAGAAGACAATTGGGATCTCAGCTTTTCTATGAAGGTCAATTGCTACCTAACCGCGGCTTTCAAGTGAAAGCGACTTTATGTCGGACAATTACCAATTTTCAGTCTAGGAGGGTCTATCCTCTTACCCTACTCTGTGATTTATCAGGCTTCAAATCGATCTGAAAAAACCAGGCTAGCAATCATCGCTGTCCTGTTTTTTGCGCTTATGAACGTTTACTGCTCGAAGTTTGTAGGTGTTCTTCTGCAGAAGTTGAGATTTGCTTACCATGGTGGCCTGGATGAAAGAATTCAACAACAAACCCTAAGGCCCTCCGACAAGGCAAACGGCCTGATCTTAGTATGCCCATCGAAAGAGTTATTTAGCTTAAGAGATTTGTTGAGACTGATGCCTAAATCCAGCCAAAGCGACGCGGTAGGAAGAAGAAGAAGTGGGTTGGTAAAGGATGGTGAAGCTTACCGACCATGATCGCCAGTGGCAGTTTACGCACAGCGTACTGTAATGTTTTGGAGGAAGATTGATTGAGAACCCTGAAGTCCAAAATTCTGAAAGCTTAACAAATCAAAAACGACAACAGCTTAAAGTGTTCGAAATCGTAAAGCTTAAGAAATCCGGGAAGGTTAAGAAGACAGAAGACAGACATTTGTTTTCTTTGGATATGTAATTTTTGGGATTTTTGATTTTGAAACTCCCCACGTAATCCACTTTGACCGTCCACTGCTTTTCAGGCTCTTAACGCTGATGTTTCTTGTCCACTGTAGTTGATATTTTTTCATTCCCAAACATTTGACATTTTCCTGCGGGTCAAGATCTAGATCAGCATCAGTACTTTCGTGCGTCGGAACTCCATTGGCCCCAACTCCATGCACAACTAATTTTAACCACCATAAATCCTCCTATTTCAGAAAACGTGTACTCCTTAGCGAAGAGTAAGACGTCAACAATGCTTGCGTGCAATCTCGCATCGCAATGTCGTTCCGCACTTCCTTACTTCCAGACAGCCCGTCAACTTGTCATGTTTGCCCAAGGTAGCACATTCTTCCGCCAGATTGAGAAGGTGGGTAATTGTGTAATATGTCATGCTTGCTTCCCCCCATACGAAATAAATCACGTTCCGACTAAATTGCTTAATGAAAGGAGTGCGGATGAGTGTCAGTTAGGGTGGTCGAACAGTGCTCCTGTTTAGAGACAACATTCAACACATAATTTGAAGAAGGATTCTGACTCAGTGTGATGTCTCTTTCTTTTGTCACTCATAGCTTCGGGTGTTTAAAACCCACCCAAAGTTGATGGAAGTCAACATGACCCTAGGTCCCCAAAATTATGACACAACCGAAACAAATAAATCGAATCAATTAGTCAAACAGAAGGGAGCTGCCTCCATCCCATATGTACGTCAAATCGCGCTCGAACAAGGCCATCGATTACCGACGACCAGATGTGAAACGATGAAGTGTACACCTCCCAATAGACTTCTCACGTTGCAGCCAAAACAAGCCGAAAACCAAAGGAGGGTAAAAAAAAACAGAATGAATGACAGCAAGCCAGAAATAGCCGGTAATAGCTGCTGTGCAACAACACAGGCGTGAAGGAACCAACTCCTTCATTTCCATACTAAATTGATGATAAAATGTGCCCGAACACGCCCTCTTCCCTCCCCGCCGGCCGCCTCGTCATCGAAACAAATTATTCCCTGCTTTACTCATTTACTTGAAATACAAATTCGGTTGTTGAGTAAATTATACTTGAAGGCACACATGCATGCACTACACACAGGCAACCGCCAGCGGCGTCCTACTTTCAACTTTCTAGACACAGAGAGAACTTTGAAATGGTATGTTGGGCGGAGGGGGCGAGGGTAGAAATATTGCCCTGCGTTTGAATGCAGATGAAACGCAACTCAGATGAGAGAGCGTATGAACGTTGGAATCGGGCCAAAAGTGGAATTCCGTGATTTGGTTTTGTCTCTGTCTGCATTTTTTGGTTCGGGGGATCTTTTGGGAAATTTCGGTTGCAGAATTATACGAAAATCTTTATTTTCTGGATGCGTTGGTGAGGCGTCGCGCCTTAAAGTTTAAGTAATGAAATCAACTCAATTTACATAATCTTTGGTATGACTGCATAGAAGAGTGAAAAGGGGTGGGGGGGGGGGGGGGGGGGGTGGGGGTAACGTTAAGAAGGGGATATCCAATTTACTAAGCGACAAAGACATGCATCCAAATGAAGTTCAAAGAGGAGTTAAGCGACAATTCAAGTTGGATGAGAGTGCAAGTAGTCGTAGTGAATGGCGTCCTTCGGCTTAGGTTAATGAGTGCTTTCTGTGAGAGGAGACTGGAATGCACTTCAAGCCAGTGTTTCCTTCCTTGATGTCCCTGCTGCTCTATGATCAAATGCAGGCTTATTACCCCATCCTATCGAGTGGACGATCGTTATTTAAGCGAAAGTCTCCAATTTTTAGTACCATTTGAAAATTTTATTGAAAACTAAACTTTTGAAACTAAATTTCCATCAGAATAGATGAGCTCATTTTGAGAGCTTAAATTAGAGCACCTAAAGCCCCAAAACGTCTAACTGAACCTATTTCTAAAATGGCATAATTTGCGCTTGAAAAATTGCATAAAACGCGACGTCCTTTTCCAGGCCACACCCTTTATTTTTCAATTTGAAACTGTTACCTTTAGTGAATAGCCCTTAAAGTGATAGGACAAACGAAGTCGAACGAATAAATTCAAATACCAGGACGTCCGAAATCACGCAGATAGTCATAGTCGCTGCCCTCAATTGCAAAAGTCCTGATTTTGAGTTTACACCAAGTCGGCATTTCATTTTCAATTTTTTTTGCAAAAATTCTGTCCCTTGCCCCACACATGCCTGAAAAGGAACGCGTCACTGTAACATCCTGCCATAGATATCCCAGCCAATATGCGATGTTTGTGTATTCCAATCTATTCCTTTCGTCCTTCGTCACCATACCCAATTCAGTTCCATTTACAAGCCCATTGCAGACTTTTCTCCGCAAGACAGGACCCCCCACCCCGTTTGGAAAATATGTAGATGACATTCCGTTTGCGTCAGAAAATCAAGGAACGTTCACATGAACTCCTGTTCACCTGAAAACTGCAAAATGAAAATAGCCTTACATTCCAAAGTGATGCGGTTAAATCAAAAGTGGTGTGAATTTCCTGCCAGGCCCCCCCCTCTCTTCTTCTCTCTCATCCTGTCTAACCCTGTTGGCATTATTTATTTATTTAATTTCACCTACAGTGAAATTCCATTGCGGTCAGGCGATCTGAATCAGCAAATTGCAGGACTAAACGACGGACCAATCGAATCGGGAGTGCAATGAATTTTCAACGAGCACAACGAACAGCTTTGGCTGCTTGCTGCACGCGGACCTTTAATAGGTTTCCTCGTTCGGTATTCTTTGGGGACACGATTTATTTTGTGTCGTCCTCTTTGTGTGACACTGTGTGTGTGTGTGTGTGCTCGTGCATGGTCAAAGGATGTAAAGTGATTTGTTGTAACCGGGTAGGGGATAGGCAATAAATTGTGTATCTTTGGTGAAATTCCAGATGTAAATTTTTGGGATTTTCCTCCATGTGAGTGAGGTGGGGTCTTAAGGGTTGGGCTTTCGGGAGTCAGACAAAATGAAATGCAGATGCTTTAAGATGTTTAAATGGTGATTAACTGGATTTTACTTTCGTTCTCCTTGCAGATGGTGTACAATTGCAGGCGCCAAGATTTACGACACAGCCCTCGTCCTCCGGGTCGATTGTGAGCGAGGGCAGGACGAAGATTCTCCAATGTCATGCGTTAGGTAAGTTTAATGTTTGTTTTATTTATTGATTTTGAATTGGGTTTTATTAGAGGAAATTTAAATGTCTTGGAAATGAAATTCTGAGCACTTGAAATTTCATGTTAATCGCCGTTTAAAAAAGCAGCATGAAACTAGTAGAAGTAGTCAAATCGCAGCTGCAGAGTGGTCCGTTGACATTACCAAGACGCAAAATTCATTTTGAAAAAAAAGTCTTCAATATTTTCTTAGCATCATTCAGGAGTAAAGTGACTCATTTCGTTCCGCAGAGGTACAGCACTTACATTTTGTCAACATTTTGAGTAGGAGACAGCTCTCAGAGTCGAAATAATTAAGAAACTACAGTTGGCCACCCTAAGTGGTGGTATCCATAAATATTCCAATTTTCAGTGTTTGTTCGGAGATTCCAAAAATTAAGTTCCCTGCACACTCTAACTGGCCATTTTTGGAGCATAAAGGATAACGAACTGCAAATTTTACAATCAGGCAAATTTTGGTACGAAAACATCCGTCCACTGTTTTTTTTCTTGTAATACTTGTAATTAAGGGGTTTAAGGTGCACGTATGCTCGACATAAGCAGTTCGCGCAAGTGTAACTTGACATCTATGTAAACTGAGATTGCGAAGAAAACATTCGTTTTTGCTTTTCGCAATTTTTTACAATTCGGTGTTTTGGACTTTCGCAATTTAGGGGTATTTCGGAATTTTCTCTTCAGCCAATTAAGACCACATTAGATTAGTCAACAATGACTGAAAGTGCTGTAGGGAGCGTGTACTTACAGAATTCGTCTTTATTACATTTCGTACTTGGAAATTGAACTGAATTCCTAAATTCGAATTTATTTCGCTTTTAAAAGTGAAGTCTCTGAAATCAAACTGAACTGCAGTTTTCTCTTGTGGCACTACAGTCCGTGGTGGACTGTACCTCGACCAACATGCCTCTCCAGGCAGAACGATCTTCTGCCAGCAGCCTCCAGTTGTACATTCCAAGTTGATTGAGGTAATTCTCCATTTGTGTGCGCCACCTTAGCCTAGGCCGTCCTCTGTTGCGTTATCGCAATGGCTCAGTTTCAAAGACTTTTCGGCCTGGAGCAGTGGTGTCCATACGCTCTACATGGCCTAGCCATCTTAAGCATTGTATCCGAAGACGCTTGACCAGGTGCAAGGCCTTGTACAGCCTATAGAGTTCGTCGTTAAATTTTCTCCACCAGATGCCATCAATGCAAAATGGACCATAAATCGCACGCAAAACTTAACCTAATATTTAGTAAACAAATCATAAGGTGGGTCTTATTAAGGTCACCCCCATCTTCATCTATGAATCCCAGACAGAAGATGACACGAAAAGGCATATCACTAACTATTCGAGCGTCTTTTGCACAGAAATGTTTGCCCATAAAGAGAAGGCGCGCAGATTGTTCAACAATTAGCCCGATTAGCATGGAAACCGCCGTTTGTGTAAACAGTTGCCAATAAAGGCAATAAAATCTCAACTTCTCGCTAAAGAGGTGCATAGAGAGGCTGAAAAGCCTAAATCGTCACAAAATAATCATCTACTGGGTCTCCAGAAATGAAAAGGCAGATGAAATGATACGGACTGATCTAAGTTCATGCTCACAATCGGCAGTCAATGTCATCCATCCTCCCATTAGCTCGGCCAAAATATTCATGGAACAGGTTTCCATGTCATTGACAAGTGGGTAATAACTGCGTCCAATCCTGCTTATGACCTTAGTTCAGCTTAAATGGAACGTTATCCCTTATAACAAACATTGTTCACACTAGTCACCACACAACGGGTTCTATGACAAAAATATAGAATGATTCATTGTGAGGTTTGATTAATAATTGCGAACTTAAATTGCTTTCTATCGCATAAACGATCACTTCATGGCATTTAATTGCATAAAAACAGATCATGCAAATGCTGGCCACAACAACGTCTGAGGTGGTCCATTTGGAAGGTCCAATTTTGAGCGAATTAGTTGAACATAGCGACAACTAATAATAATAATTGAGTGGCACTACAGCCAATAACAGACCAGGGCCTAGCTTCTACAACAACTACTCGTGTTGTGCGTGCTACTGTTCTCTAACGAGTAGAAGGGACCTACAGTTATTTGCCGACTCCGAACGGCGAGATTTGAGAAGCTTTTCATAGACAATTGATACTCTATGAGTGTTGTCAGCAACTCGAAAGAGGTGGTGCCGTGAAAACATTCGAGGTGATCCATTCGGGCATCGAACCCAGGCTTTCTGCGCGGCGGTAGATGCATTTACCACTACGCAAGGGGACCACCCATAGAGACAACTGCTGACTTTTAAATTGCCAATCGTAGCTGTCCCATTGCGCCGTCTTGTTGAAAACAGAGCTCACCGAGGTCATCTGTTATAGTCTCTTAACTATATGCTGGATGATTCTACCAGCCCATAAACCACACCATTCCGTTATTTTGAACTTATGGAATAGAAGCTGTTGATACTTGTGGGGTTGCTGGTAAGCCCATATGTGTCAATTGTGTTTTGTAACGTAACCACTCAGTCAGAAATGGGCTTCATGAATAAATTTTCACGATGAGACACGAGGTTTTCATTAAGTTTTTCTCTAGAACATTGCAAATAAAGTCCTTGATTAGTTGAATTTTATGCGTATTCTTCATGTAAAATACGCCATGAAGTACGACCATCCTACGCCTTCTTCGTAATTAAATACGCCATGAAGTACGACCATCCTACGCCTTCTTCGTAATTAAATTCCTTAATTTACTTTACCTTCGGCCATAGCACCTCTTCCATCATCAAAGAGATGGAGAGTTCGAAAGCTTTACAGCAAGACGAAACAGATATCCGGTGGAAATAGGGTTCGGACCAAAGTCTGCCGAGACGAAAATCGCAATCGATGCTGAGTATCTGAAAAAATCATGTCTGCAGACTTTTAAACGACGCAATCCCTTAAGCAGTCGCAGATTATAGAAAAAAACACAAATGTTCTCATTGATGAAATGAAATGTGTTCTGTTCAAGAAGCATTCTTCTACCTTCTACCCCCAACAGACGCCAACCCAAACACCATTCAGTCACCTTGTTCAACTCTGACACGATTTCAATTTGATATGTCCCATTAAATTCACCACTGTTTGCTGTCTTATCTAATTCCTGCTAACAAAACATCTGATCAATCAAATCCCAACAACCCCCCACATTCTGCACCCAAAACCACATTTGTTTGCGCAGCATGTATTTCTCACTATTGACACAAATTTGGAGCAATTTGAAAACCCAATTGAAAATAATGAATGCAGATTCAATCGCTCTATCTGTGGCCTCTTCTTAATGAAATATGTATGCGTTCTAAACTCATTTGTCATCAATACTGGCAAATAATTCATTAGGCGTGCCATTCAGAGGCCTGCATCCAGCAGCCACCGTTTCCAGCGTTTCCCGGCAAAGTAGTGCGCAATGTTTCGCACTTATGGTAATTTTGACTGAACTTTTATTTAATGAATACCGAACACATCGCTGGCTGGCGCGTGGAGGGAATCTAATTACTTCTGGCTTAGCCGCGGTCTGATTTTTTCCCCGCCCTCAGTCGCACTCGGGCGAATTTATGGCATCGCTTGCTACAATTAATGGAACCATTTCGCGATATAATTTATTCAGATGCTTAGTGGAATAATTAAAAAAATCAAAATCGGATAATAAAATTCAATTCCCGGGGACGCGACGTCGCTGCCAACTGGGGCAAGGAGAAGGACACCATCGGTCGGTTCGTTTGCAGCGATATTTGTGCGGATAATTGTCATCACGGTGTAAGGAAGCGCAGCAAGGTCCTGCTTCGTTCGTCAGCCCGGAGGGGTAAGCGGGACATTAGCACTTTCTCGCTGTTTTGAGTTTGCTTCTCTTCCAACGGTAAGCACACCTTCGGTCTTCGCATGGATCGATGTGTAGTGCTGTCGTGTTTTTCGCACGAACCGTAGCGTTGCGCTCCTTGCCGGTGTCGGAGACGTCAGCTGGTGCTTAGGGGGAAATGCTCGTGACATATGCCATTTACAGTTCGCCGTGCTCTTAATCTAAGCAATTGCAGTGAAACGAAAGTCCTCTCTGCGTCCTCTGGGCGAGGATACTTTTAAGCTGAACGATGGAAGGAACATTTCTTGCACGGTGCCCTTGTTTCATTCTTTCCTTCTTTCTTTGCCCGGACTTGTGTTTGTTTTTGTTCTTTTTTTGTTTTATGCTGCACGCGATAGCAATTCATTTTAATTTGCGGATATTTTCTTCTTTTTGCTCCTTATTTTGGTGGCTGACTGGCTAGCTGGCTGGGGGGACTTTGTATTCGGATGACTGTGTGCGAAGTCAATTAGCTGTGCAGATAGTTATCGGTCTGCTTGAAAGGAATTCATTGATTGCTGTCACTTGACCAGTGATATTGTCCGTTACCTGTGCTAAATCGGTGTTGAAAAGCGGTTTGGAATGTCTCCTCCGTTTATCTGTACTTGACAGTGTGTGATTGGCTGTGTGGAGAAAGGGTGACAGTCGTTGATGGGATTTTGAAATCGGATCTTGTGTGCAGGAGAAAGGCTTGAGAAGGGATTAATGCACTCTGGTGGGGTGTACCTTACCTTAATCCAGGCCAAAGGGATCGTTAAACAAGTTCTGGAATTAGAGAATTTTTCAATGAGTCTTCCAGCCGACAAGCTACGAGGTCGACCTTGCGTTGTCTTGGCGATTTTTCAAGGATTCGAACGAGGCATTCATAAACACCAACTGTTTGGACACCGTGTACAGACTACCAGCTGGTCACTTCCTCACAGCAGAGGTTGTGGCTTAATACACCCTCGTGTCCATGTCAAAGCAATCACTGAATTTTGTGCAAAAATGTAGCTTTTCTCGTAAGCGGTCTATTCCACTCAAGCATTTTGAATCTCAGTCCAGTGGAGGTTTGTTTTTCAATATGCTTTTTTTGACAGATCATGCGTGACTCCAATCAAACTTCTTTGCCACTTTTGTTCAGTATTATTTGGCAAATCATCATCGAAAGACTCACACCACAACAGCGTCTCCAAAGTGTTCAGATGTATTTCGAAATTCAGCGTTCTGCGAGAAATGTTTTTCCTGCGATTCGAAGGGCTTACGGTGCGCATAATCAACAGCTGACACCACAACAGCGTTACAGCATTATTTTATCCACGCTTCCGAGGTTAAGTTTCCTCCATTGCCGGTCTCCCTTGATAGTGGCTCCCCAGTTAACCGACTCTTCACCACCTGCACTTGATTGCATGAAGTGACACACTGCCCTGAGTCATTTCCTCATCAAAAATTCCACTGACTTGAGGTAAAACCAACAACCCTCCACTCTGACATCCTTCTGAATGCCTGCCTAACAAAGGGCTTTAGGTCATGAAGTGCAACGGTAACACTCCTCAGTTACAGTGCTCACACATGACCCAAAAAAAAGTTCCACAAAGCAAAGTTGAACTTCAGTCAGACTCCAGCTAAACATCACCAGGCATACTTTTCCTCTACTGCACACCCCCTTCTGAAGGCAAGGGAGATTCAATTCATGACGAAAAAAAACAAAGAACAGAAAACCATGAGAAGCATCGCGACGGCCTATTGCGGCCGCTTATTTGCCAAAAAAAAAACGAAAAACAACGAAAAGTGTCTTTGAACATCCCAGTAGTCTGCGTCACCTGGGATCCTTTATCTGTGCGCCAATGCCAACCATCAGGGCTTTGTTGCAACAGTCGAAGGACGCGAGCTGGCACAGAGGAGGGGGCATTTTCGAAGAAAACCCTTCGACCGCATGTCATTTCCGACAACTCTCACCAACCATACACAAGGTCCTTCCACACTCCATTCCTTGTTCCACTTGTTAATGATCGTATAAATAATAAAATGGTTTCTCCATTTCGCCGCTTCCTCGGTTTTTCGTGTCCTTTTTTATGCGGATTTCCAGTGGTTTTCCTTCTCCTCTTGCGCTCAGGCCGCATCCCGGGTGGTGTGTGTTTGTGCTTTTTCCTGCATTTTTTTGCCCGCCTTTCATGAACGGGCTGTTAAACGAACGAATTGTGAGGAGTACTCAGGGGATGGATGACTCTTGGTTTTTGGAGTAAAAGAAACCAGTTTTGAAATGCTCGTCGAGAGAGCAATTCGGGCTATGCTTTGAATGTCACTTTGGCATGCAATAGCAGGCGGAGAGCAAAAACTTTATGAAAGACCGACAAATGTGTCATATGTGTGATTGCAGTTGTTAAGTTGGTTAAGTGAAACTCTCGGTTTATCCTGAGACTGCCAGACCTCTCCGCTTTATTAGAGATATTTTGAATTTCTCTTTTAAATAAAATGCTGCCAGAGGGAGAGAGAGGGGGGCAAGTCTCACAGCTGGGTATAACCGGTTGCAATTGATTTTGTTGAAGTTCCTTGAATGCTTGGCGGGTTGGTTAATTTTCATAAATAGAAAGTGACTCCCTTTGGTCACCAGGAAAGGAGATTAAATATTTTATGAAATGAAAGGGAGTTCCTAGCTGAAGCCTTAGATTGAAGCGGTCTTTTTTTTCTTCTCAATAATTAATGACTCAACTAGGAAGGGTGGAATTAGGCCACAAAAGACACTCAGGAGGTAATTATTTTTTGCTGCAAGAATGCATGATGGAAGGCCACTGATATAGGAAACAAGTTGGTTGAATAAGAAATGATTAGTTTCTTAGGCCTGCTAGTCGTAGTGCTGCCATGCCACTTTTTAGGATCACACTCTAGTGGACTTTGCATAAATATAATTTTCCAACAGCTGATTTGGTTTGAAGACACTGAACTCGGCCAGAGTACCAAGAGAACCTCGCGGTGATCCTAAAACTTGTCCACCTCGTCGTGGCCGTAAGAACTCATGACAAGCAAAGATTTACTGTGACTATCACTAATCATGATTGATCCCTTAGAAAAAAAAGCAACTTTGGGAAAACTAAGCTCGCTTTAGGGCACAACTGAGTGATACTGTCTCTGTCACCAGTAGTGAAGCGCTAACGAAGCACTTAGTGTCGGTTTTGATCTTCTTTGTGCGTGATCCATGATTCTGTTCACATTGAGGTCTTATTTTTTTAAAGAAGATGCAAAAATTAAGCATAATCAGAAAGCCGACAACACAGCTCGCCCGAAGATTCTTAAGAACTGAACCGTCGACAACCGGTAGCAACCATCCCCTATGGGAATGGCGCAAACAAATGGCGAAGAGTCTCAATCAACTTCATATACCCAACTGGAGGCAGTCTCTGCTAAACAAAATTTAAAAATTCTCAGTCTATATTAGATATAATAATAATAATAATTGAGTGGCACTACAGCCCATAACGGACCAGGGCCTAGCTTCTACAATAACTTTTCGTGTTGTGCGTGCCACTGTTCTCTCACGAATAGAAGGGACCTACAGTGTTTTGCCGACTCCTACCGGTGAGATTTGAGAAGCCTTCATAGAAAATGAGTACTCTTTGGGTGTTGTCAGCAACTCGAAAGAGGTGGTGCCGTGAAAAATATGCCACTACGCCACGGCTACCATGTATGGTAGTATCAACTATAAAATCAAACTTTTGTTTATATCGGTTTTCACAAACAAAAAATTACATTTCCCTGTGTGCGACTAACTTCACACAACATATATGTAAAATAGTACCAGCCAACTAATTTTCTAAAAATTATTTAAATGTAGACGAAATATTGCTCAATAAAAAAGGCGAATTTAAGTTCCAACGAAAACAGCCAAACAAACAGAGCAAGTGTGAATTAATCTCACTCGTAAATGGTTTCGTGTTTTTTTTCTTTTTTTAACGGCATACGATAGCATAACATAAATCTTGCTGAAGGATGTTAAATTTTCTTCTAAATAAATTAAGTTCAAATCTCCGATATAGAGATGCTTATTTTATTCTAAAATCTAAGTGTTGCGACGAATCAAATTTTAAAAGCTAATATGTATACGCTAGCTTCTCATGGGTATTCATATTACTACCCGTCACTTTCATCAATATGCATCCACCCCCACACCCGTGACACATCATACTCACTAAGGGCGATCAAATCTAAGCCAACAGTGTGTAAGGGTGTGCTTAGGTAGGAGATCATTGCGCAACTTATGTAACTCCTCAACTTCTTCATTGAATGGATATGGAATGTTGATATTACCTTCTCCTCAAAATACTCGACTTGCCCCTTATAACAGCGTTTAGTCAATAGCACCAAAACTGTTTAAACAAAAATGCTAAAAAGAGTTTTCGTTGAAAGTTTGTTCTAAACGCTCTCTCTCTCTCTCTCTCTCTTATGATCTTTTCGACTTTATAAGTAGATTGACGTAAAAACTAGAGAATGAGACAACTTTTAAGTGCGTTAACTCTGTAAATGTTGTTAAATTCAAAGAAATGGGATGGTTGCAAATGCTTTGTAAAAAAAACCCGTCGACTGACATTCCATAAGTTGGTTTACGATGAAATTTTTATTTTTTTCGCCCCCCCGTGTGCGTATAGGAGGACTCCTAATATTTTAAATGTTCATGTCATTTCATTACTGTACGAAATATGTACAGAGTGACAGACTGGCGGACATTTTAAAAACTTTCATTTGTGAAAACGAAGCCATAAAACAGCAAGAAATACGTTAATTTAACCCCAACCCGAGTGCACAAAATGACACACCGTAAATGCAGCGCTTACATCCTGCAGGTGGTTATATCCAATTGATCCTGATCCATGATGTGCTCCGTCAGAGTGCAGTGCAATATCCTTTTCACTTCACAGCAATTCCCTGCCAGCTGTCAAAGCTAAGCCCGAAACCTTGTAAATTGATGCATTGCGAAATCTCAACGCCGAAGACATTTCCATCGATAATGTGCATTTCATGTGAGTGAGTGCTCATCTCCAGCAGTGGGAACCCCATAAGTGTCATCATCGAACCCAATGTAATCGAGACACTCTCCGCACCTTTAATGGAAGACCGATTCGGAATTCATTTCTTGACTTTTTCCACTTCAACGAGTCGTTCCACTAGCACTTGGCACACAAATCCTTTTTCAAAGAAAATAACTCCACAGATCCTGGGAGGAGATGTGGGGGGGGGTCGATGACAATCGATTCGCTTTTCCAGTTCATGTGACATATTTGAAGGCAAATTGTCTATGCGGTGGATATAAAGGAAGTCACAATTGCAATTTCGAGCGAACACAAGCATTCCATCGGTTTCCATTGTAGTGGTTGGAGTTTGATGTGCTGGCCGAGTGTGTGTAACAGGTTTTACCCTGCTTCCGATGTGGCAAGGGCCCGGACACTTTCTTTTCCTGATGCAGTCATAAATTAAATCCCTCCCCAGCACACATCCCTTCCCAGATGGAGATTCACATCGAACACAATTGAAGTAATTCCACGAATTAATTAAGAGATATTGATGCGAGTTCATCTGTGCTCATCTGCATTTGAATCTGTCCAGGTCTAGATTTAATTATTTTTCCTGAATGGAGGGAATCAATCTGAAAAACAAAAAAAACCTCCAATCCATCGATTGTGATAATGAACAATTGTTTTTTTCTTTTTTTTGCAGGATATCCACAGCCCATGTACCGCTGGCTAAAGGACGGCATACCGGTCGGGGACTATTCATCAAGTCAATACTATCGAATACACAACACCAGGCGGGAGGACGCTGGCAGCTATAAGTGCATTGCCAAGAATGACGCCGGATCGATATTCAGTGAAAAAATCGACGTCGTTGTTGCATGTAAGTGAAGAGAAAAAAGAAACAAGAATCCTTGATATCCTGTGATAGGTGAGCCCATTGTGCGGTGGGATCAAGTGGACAGAAACGTCACGTGGAGGCGTCTATTTTTTCCTTCGTTGTTGTCGTTTACAATGAAGAATGGAGTCAATCAGAAGTTGGCTTTTGGTTAAGGATTGAAGGGAGTTCAGCTTCGGATCGATCTGTACGGGCTATCGCACGTCGTGTGTGTTGAGTCTGAATGTGTTGGACATGTGATTCAATTTCAGACCACGCTCATAAGTTAGGTAGCAGTCGATGCAATCGAAAGCCTTGTAGAAATTTCGGTCCAGGGTGCTCATTCAGCAACCAAATTATTTGGTTTTTGGATCTGTGGTGCATGCCCCTCTTTCTTTATGCTAAGTAAAGTGCACACTCTGGAATTCAGAAAACCACTTATGTCTCTTCCTACTTCTCCCGCCCACATTTTACTTGAGACGCTGAGGCCCTTTGGTTGCAAAATATGTCCTTACACCAAAACCATAGAAAAAACAGCAATCACTGGTTTCTAGCGCCTTAGCATGTCTCCCCCACATTCACATGCAATAAATCATGAAAAACCAACGGCTCTCCCCCCAGCGAATATGCAAGAAATTAATGACTTTGTCCCCACATGCGTGATCTCCCTGCGACCGAATGCACATCTCGATCTGTTCTTTCGCGAGAACAATGAGCTCTACATACGGCCCCAGCTTAAGACGTCCAACTCATCAATTAACCTCATTTGCATTTGCTTAAGCCCCTTCTTGAAGATGCGGTTCTCATGACCCGCTACACCACACAATTGCACCACTCAGGCAAGGCGGCCAATTGCTGTTGACCCAAGCAGACGCACGTACGTCTCCCTCTCTAATTGTCCCCAATTGAATCCGCGAACTGCACCCCATCCATCTTCCATCACATTCCCTAACCGCATGTATTTCAATTCTCTTTCAGACATGGGCATCTTTGAGGATCTGCAAGAGCGACGACTTTCAGTGCCCTCCGGTCATCCGGGCATCTTTAATCTGCCACCGATCGAATCAGTGCCACCACCGTCGGTAGCGTGGCAGACCGAAGAGGGCCCACTCAACTACGGCATCAAGTACGCTTTCACCAAATCGAATCAGCTGATCGTCCTTAGCGCTGATGAGAGCGACCGCAGGGCGTACCGGGCGCGAGCAATCAACGCTCAGCTGGGAAAAGAGGAGAACAGCGCGTTCATTCACCTGAACGTGACCGGTGATCCGTACACAGAGGTGGCACCGGAAATCATAATTCATCCGCAGGACATGAAGCTGAAGAAGGACGAGGAAGTGGCCCAGCTGGAATGCATAGCAAACGCTCGGCCCCTGCACGAGATCGAAACTCTGTGGATGAAGGACGGCATACTGATCGAAAACTCTGGCGTCTCGCACACCCTGACTGATCCATGGAACCGAACATTGGCTCTGCTCTCGGCCAACCTGACACACACCGGCGAGTACACGTGTCAAGTACGATTGCGATCAGGAGGCTTCCCGACAGTGACATCAACAGCCAAAGTCGAGGTCCAAGAGCCGCCGACATTCTTCACGCCGATGCGCTCGGAGACGTACGGCGAGTACGGTGCGATGGTCACTCTGCCTTGTGATGTCGTCGGAGATCCAATGCCAGCTGTCTCTTGGTATCGCAACGCCGAACTCATTGATGTTGCCGACCCTAGGTGAGTTTTGCGTGCAACAGCCGCACAGACAAGTATTCTGATGCACACCCCCCATTCCCCCACCGCCAGGTACACACTGAAGGAGGACAACTCACTGGTGATCAAGAAGCTGACAGTTGAGGACTCGTCGATATTCCAGTGCCTGGCATCCAACGAGGCCGGTGAGCGGTCCTCGTACACATGGTTGCGAGTCAAAAGTAAGTATCTTTCGTGCGTTGCATCCGCGCTCACCTTTGCATCGTGCCTTCTTCAAAATTCTTCTCGCTAACCATCGCCTAAATTTGCTCAAATCATCCCATAGAAGGTCATCCGCCAGTCAACGGTGCGCAACTAGTTGCTGGCGGCAGTGCTGTACATAAAACCGAAACTAAACCCGCTTACGCTGAAACTAACCCCAGTGTACATGTGAAACATCTGCCTACTAACTATTATAGAGATTTTTTGAGACGCGTTAAACGTCTGGCTCAGCCGCGCATTATTCGGATGAGGTCATCGTATTCTGGAGCGTCCGGTCGACGCAATCAATTTCGCTTTGGTATGGGTGGCAAGTCTAATCAAATCTCCTTCACACATACACACATACATACACACCACACTAACTGCACCAAATATTGAACACGTTCTTTTTGTTGTTGCTTACTAATCACTCTCACACTGTGCACCATAGTGAATGTTTTTATTTTTTTATTTTTGATTTTGCTTTCTTTCTTTTTTTATTTGGTTAAGGTTCGCTTTAACGGTTGGGGGTATATGTATTTTTTTTTTATTAAAAAAAGTGTTAAAGAGCTGCTTAAATTAATTTTTAACCCAACTTTTAAAAAAATAATTATAAATATTTAGTTCTTAAAAATTGATTTTTTTCCAAATATGACCACTGATATCTTTAACCACCTTTCACCATGATTGAAGGTGAAGATATTCCTATTTTATGGAAGGCTTGATTTTTGTTTAAAGTTTTCCAAAACCTCTATGAACCCTGTTAGGTTTCGAAAAAGTTTTTTTTTTGACAAAATGATGTCAGACTGGTGAAAAGGTCAGAATCCGTTGGTGTAATATTTTTTATATCTGAGAAACCGGTGGGGCATGGGCGTCTATAATCTGCTCTAAACCGAATCTGCACCTCGTTTGATTCATTGTGTACCCATTTGTTCCCTTTTTTCATGTTTCCCTCTGGAGGTAGATGCCGATGTTCGCCGTGGCGTAATGACTTAGTACGTCGACTCACACGTCCATGGTCCCAACTTCCAGGACTGAACAACCATTTCCCATATTTTCACGACACCACATCTTTCGAGTTACTCAAAGAAGTGTTGTCTGTTAATGAAGAGCTCAAATTTCGCAGTCAGAGTTGGCAAAAAACTGAAAGTCTCGACTACTCTCGAGAGAACAGTAGGACGAACAACATGAGAAGCTGCTGAAGATGCTAGGCCCTGGTTCCCTGTCGACTTCTGCCCACAAAGGACGGGGGACTCAGTTGCTAATACATATTTGTTGTCATAAACCCATGATGTGTGCAATGTCCCGCATTATTTTTGTTGTGTCTACATTCACTGTTTTTCATAAAATGTCGTTGCTTATTGTCATTTTTCGCCTTCCCACGCTGATAGTTTTCGAGACTTAGATCTCCCAGACGGAACTTATTAAAACGAACGACGAATGGCACATTCAGTCGCCTTTTGTTGCCAGAAAGGCACTATGTCTCAGTTTGAAATAATACGAGTAAATGAAACGAGTACAAAAATGTATCGTTGACAGTATGGTATAAAAAATCTTAGAAAAAAATAACTACAATTTGACCCCAATATTCGGACACATCAAACACACATGCCACTTTATCTTAGAAAAAAATTCACACGAACATCTGTTCTCTTTTAGGATTAAGTTAACAGACATTTCCAGAGGTGCAACCATGTATTAACGTCAGAGTGCTAGGATCGTCTATGCACTTTTTCTCACACAGAACCTCAAATCGAGAGACAATAACATAAACAACTCAAGTTGAATAAAATTGGTCCTGCTCCCAGTGAACGCCACCAAATTTTTCAACAAGTTAGTAAAATCTTGTAAGCTTAAAATTTGGAAATTTCGAAAGTCTTAGTTCTCGAAAAAAGGCGAAAATCTCAAAATCATAAATACGGGAATTTTGAATATGTCAAAGAATGACGAGACCCATTATCACGTATGTAGCCATGGTTTGATGGCTAAAATCTTCTCGACATTCTTAAAACTGTCGTAACATAATGGATCAGTACGTTGAATCACACGCCAAAGGCCCCAGTTCGATACGTCAATTATGAACGTTACCACCACATCTTTCTCTTTGCTGACAACACTCAACAAGTATCAACCATCATTAAAAACTATTAAAATTTCGTCGTTCGGAGTCGACAAAAACCTGAAGGTCGCCTCTTTTGTGGGACGTCAATAGTACACTGCGAGTAGTTGCTGTTAGGCTCTGTTCCCCTATAGACTGTTCCACCATCCAATTTGTCCATAAACAAGACTATTCAATTCCTGGTTTCAATTTGTTAGCGCTGGCATTCGGCAGCAGTCAAAACTACAACTTGATGTATAAAAATGTTAGTTGAATGTTTGCCATTTACGATAATAGATCGCTTAACTACCAATCAGTGCGTTAAAATGTAGAACTTACTAGAAACTTGATGAGGCAAACGTAGCCACTGGTCACTCATTGCATTCCTTCCCTTTAGGAACTTACCCACAATATACGCTTCGCTAGGAATGCCCATCCGTTCACATTGAACGGATGTTCGGACGCACAGTTAAGTTAAGACTCTCGGTCTTTAGCCGCGCAACACGTATATGGATTTTCCGCTGATTACAATCCTCTCCCTCTCTCTCCCCTCTACCTCTACACCTTGGGTTTGTGCTGTCTATGCCTATAGCGTGCGATAATTATAAAAATAAAATCTCCATTCTTTTAAAGTTCAACTCACGGAAGAACTGCAACCTGCTGACTATTCACAAAACAAGACAATGCATCTTTCTTGCTGTTGAAGCAACTAACAATAACCAGCGATTTGTCGAACAATATCCCAGTAATGAGGTACATTTCTCGCTCTGTAAACACATGAAGCTGCCACCTAGATTGCTCAGAAAATCCACAAGTGATCGAAGAGGTGGCGTTGCATTCTGACAAAGCGAATGTTTGGTGTGCTCTATAGTCTAAAGGTGCGGTTGATGCATATTTCTTCGAAGATGGCAATTAACAGCGATTATAGTAATTTTTGAGTGACATCGTTAAATGATAGAAAAGTTTTTGGCTGGCTTCTTCTTCTTCTTTTTGTGGCGCTACAGTTCGGGGTGGACCTCTATACCCAGCACTGTCTTTTGCCAGCTGCCGCCAGTTGCCCACTCCAAGTTGGTAAAGGTTCTTCTCCACTTGTGTGCGCCACCTTAGCCTGGGCCGTCCTCTGTTGCATTGTCCCAATGGCTCAGATTCGAAGACTTTTCGGGCCGACGCAGTGGTGTCCATACGCTCTACATAGCCTAGCCATCTTAAGCCTTGTATCCGGAAACGCTTGACTAGGCACATGTCGCTGTGCAGCCCATAGAGTTAAATCTTTTCCTCCAGATGACATAAACGCAAACAGGACCAAAAATCGCACGAAAACTTTTCTCTTGAAAAGACTAAGAGCTTCCTCATCCGCTTTTAGTAATGTCCAGGTTTTCGCTGGCAATTAAAGGTTATGACGTGGACGAGATTTTGTTTCCAAAAGACGTGGCCACACAATACTTTAATATGTGAGAAGATTTCTATTAGTTTAATTTCATGTCTGACTGACATCAATTTGCCCCCAAAAACCTGCAATTTGATCATCTTTAGATCTCTTTCTATAGGCCTGCCCAAAGGACTGTATTAAGGAGAAAAATCTGCGATCTAGATGTATAAAAAGACAACAAAACTCAAGTCATGACCGAGACACCGCCCAAAACGCGTATATATGTTGTTAAAACGAGCTCAAAAATAGCCTACGTAATGACAAGGACATTCCTTGAATCAAATCTCTGTCGGAAATATACCGGTGTGCGTTTTATTTAACCTTATTTTTTAGAGCGAAATTTTAATGTCTCTGTATTCAAGTTAGAACTAGAACTGTCTTCTCAGGAGGAAGGTTGCTATCTTTACTAAAGGGATAGCTCGTCTATTAACGTAAAACAATGTACACCTTGATTTGTGTAGGGACGAAAAATTACCTAATCCAATGTCAAAAGTCCCTTCCACATGTAAGTTTAATGTTAAAACGATACAAATTTCGACCTCTACAGCAGATCAATCAAATGCTCTGTCGAATTCAATTCACATAATTCACTTCAATCCCTTCACCGTCTTTGGAGACACTTGTCATTTGCTCAAGCCAACCTGTGCCTAAATTAATCAAACAACACACCGCCGTCCCTAATTTTGGAAAAACGAATTGATTATCACTCGGAATTGCTCAATCAATCAATTATGTTCATTAGCCCTTGCCGCAATTTGACATGTTAAGGCGAGGGAAAATACCAAAAGCCCAGGTTTTTGATTTCATTAGAACGAGTTAATTTTGTGACTGCCCATTAGGATGGTTGTAACTCTCTGACAGCGGCTAACCATGACGATTTCTCCCCACCCTGTGCAAACAAAAGAGACGAAACAACTTAATTTCCATAACAAATCTGAATCGGTTAGAGCCCGTAGCACCGTCTTAAGTAACCGCAAATTTGTGGAATTATGTTTTGGGAAGAAAAACTTTTCTCCCACCTTTTTATAGGTTAGACATACTTGGGGACATTTTTTTGCTCACCCCTCTAAGATCCATTTGAAGAAAATGAAAATCGCAATAAGAGCATGACCAGCCAAAGAGCCAACAAAAAAACGGATCGTTGACTTTACAGAAAGTTTTCCTCCACCCCTCTCGCTCTCTCAATTTTGGGGTGGTCCTACTTTTGAACATCTTTCGTGGGGCTCCTTTGTAAAGGTGGACAGAGGCAAATAATTTAAGTCCAAAGAAAGTTCAAGTCAAACTTGTCGAAAACAGGTGGACTATTTTAGCAGAGTGCCGTGAACCCTAACCTGTGCTTAAAGTTAGCCGAAAATTCTGCCATCGGTGCGTACTCGTATTTCATTGCACTGAAAGTTTGTAGACTGCTGCTGAAGTATTTATTTGCTTTGGGTGGCCTGCATGCGCCTCCGAAAGTGTTCCCTGATTCAATTTGAAATCAAAGAGAAGTATCCTTTTTCTGAGCGATTTTTTTCTCCGTCTTCTCTATGACGGCAACCCGTCGTCGGAGCCATAAATAAGGGAGAGAGTATTTTTTCGAATTCTTCTCAATCATAACGAAGTAAAGGGGAAAGAGTTAACTTTGAATTTCATCTTTCCTCTGAGGCTGTCTGGTAGTATGCGCACGAGTTTTGCACGAAAAATTTCTACTCCCTCAGGACGCAGTCGAGTTCAAGTCAAGAAATGAAAATTTAAACTGCCAGACAGTTTGTAGGAAATATTTCTCTTCGTGTGTGGATGATGGATAATCAATGTATCACCGATTTTTGTTTCGAGAAATTTTTCTGTTGGAGATGAGAGTCTCTGTTGCTCACAGTTCTTCTGTTGTTCTAACCAGTTCTTCATTTGTCTACTTTTGATAGATCTCATGCGCTCCGTTGCATGTGCCCGAGTCGAAGTAATCAATTCCACCACCATGATAGATTTCTTAAAAAATCCTCATGGTCAGCATTTGAAAACGGCGGAACGTGATGTCCGTCCATTATATTTCCATCTTCGCTAAGAGACAAGCAGACGTGATTTGGCAAATTTCGATCTCCCAAGACTCAAGAAAAGCGATGAACTGTTGCACGTCGTCTCAATGTATCCAAGCATCTTCAAAAATACCTGCATTGGGGGAAAGGACAGAGCGACGTTATGGGACTGGGACACACCACAAGACTGTGAGTTAGTTCAAAGAGGTTCGCTTAGCGCTGAAACATGGACTCTGTGAATGTGGTTGAAGAAGTCGTCGTTTTGAAAGAAAAGTTCTGCACCCGATCTTTGTTTCTTTTTGCGTTGATGGCATCTGGAGGAGAATACTAAGTCATGGACTGTACGGGCTTTACATCGGCATGCGTCCAGTTATGAGTGTTCGGATCCAATATAGAGCAAATGGACACCATATCACCGGCCCGAAACTTCTTCTATTCCAAACCATTGAAGCACGTCGTCCTCCTGAAAATGGCGTACACAAGTTTAAAAGGGCCTCAGTCAACTTGATGTGCGCAACTTGAAACAGCTTGCGACAGATTGTGCCTGCTAGAGTTGCTTATTGGTTGACTTTCAGATCCACCATGGACTCTCGCGCTAAACAAAGAAGAAGTAGAAGAAGACTGCCGGTTACTGGGATGGATGTTCCAAATTTTGTCAAAATATGAAACCTGATTGTTAGACCTTGCACTGTGCGCTAATTTTTTTCTGAGGTTTTGTTACATAACACTAGAGCACTCAGACCAAAAATCTAGTCCATTGTTTCATCATCATCAGTTTTCATCACAACAGAGCCAAAAATCTGCAATCTGATTAGAGTAAAAGTAGAGCAGTGACAGTGGGAATGATGTGCAGTGTCCTCCTCCTCTCCACTCGTTGGATTCGCTGTCTAGCCCTGTCTAGCCCACTCTGCAATGCACTGTACAGGTTGTGAAAAAAAGGTTTATCCAGTTGGGATACAAAGAGCACTGTCCTGCCTTGAGGATCTATATTTTCAGAAGATACACAAGAACAACGCGGTTGCCGTGGCGTAACGGGTAAGTGGGTCGACTCACATGCTCGATTCCCTGACGGAGCGCTTCGAATTTTTCACGGCGCCACCTCTTTCGAGTTTCTACCAGCATTCAGTATTATCTATAACAAACTTCTCAAAGCTCGCCGTTCGGAGTCGTCAAAAAACAGTAGAGCCCCCTTTTCGTGAAAGAACTGAAGCACGCACAACACGAGTAGTTGCTGAAGAAGCTAGGTTCTGCTCCCTTGTGGGCTGTAGAGCCACTTAATTATTATTATTACCAAAGATTCCTATCCGAACGTCAAAATTCGTACACACCTCAGTGAGTTGAGGTTACAGGTGATTACTCCAACCTTCGAGCTCTGCGTTCGATTCCTAGACATAACCATTATTCATACTTCAAAATTTGAACGTCTCCAATTCGCTCAAGTTGCTAGTCTAGAAAAACTTGCTCAGTCTGCTCTAAGCTGTTGGTCCCTTGCACTAATTTTTTTACAAGTGGAATCTAATGCCACAAGGTCTGACTACGAACCCCCAAAACCAGAACTGGTTCACCTCCGGTAGCCGCTTGAGATTCATATCCCCTACAGAATGCACCGGCAGTCATTAATCAGTTTCTGCGGTCACACAATTAACATACCATCCACAAGCGTTAACCGCACATCATCGTCCCCATTTAACGTCCATACGGGTACAAATTAAAAAGAATTATGAACTCTCAGCCAGGCAGCAACACACCTAAGTCACTTGAAGTAAATTTTTCCGGAATTCTATTTTATTCAAATGCCGCCGATGTTCCTTTTCAGACGGTTCTCAGTCGTTTCGCAAACACGACCCGGTTGCCGCAATGAAAAGAGGCCACGAACTCGCAGCTCTACAATAGCTCAACATCTCACTAATTGCGCAAAGTTATTCGCAACAAAAGTCTTCTTGGAAGTCGGGACACCGGTCGGAGCCGGTGTTGTTTGCTGGGAAAACTTTTCCCCTCAGATAGAGAGGAGGACTGACTGCCTGTTCTCATTAGCATTCATTCACTCCGTAAATTGCTGTCACCTATAAACACCCCTCAGGAAGATAAAAACTTCCGCCCGCATCCTCTACTCCCAAAACAGCCGGCAACTTGTTGCCAATTGGAACATTAGCAGATGAAACTAATTCGGGAAATCGAATTCGCATTCCACCGAATGAACGCCAAATATCCGCGAATACCCAACCGCCGGTGCGCAATTGTCTTCGATGCGAAATTAACGAATTTCATTCGAACAACCGCCACACATCCGGTGGCCGGCATAATGATTAAATAACTAGCCGGCGAGGGGCCGGATCCATTCCACCGCAGCAGGGCATCGGTCTTCGCTGACCGTGGATAGTGTTAAAAATGTTTCCTGCTAAATAACTCATCAAATGCCAATCAAAACGAATGCAGGCAGTGTCGTTTCACGCTGACGCAGGACACAGGACGCAGGAGCCGTATGTGTGCCGCAGTCGACGGCCGGAATGCTACCGCTCAGTAATCTGATTGAGTATGCACACGAAAAGTGCACATTACGCGCCTCCCTTGACGTCCCTTTAATCTTCGCACTCCATCATCCGGTGGTGAATGGAATTTTTCGTCCTGCGAAAGGGCCAATTTACTTGGCGAATAATGCGGTTGAATCGAAAAACATGCATGCGCATCCCTCCCGGTGCAGGGCGACGACAATGCGAGCTCCTGACGGATGCCACTGCCAGCGCCACCACCGCTGCCATTGGTGGTGCAGTCCGTGAAGGCGGTGGGCTGCTGGTGGTGGTGGTCAGTACCCGGCGTGCAATGTGATTTAACTCAGTTGGCCCCAATTACGGGAAATTGCATGGCCAGGTAATTCACGAGGCCTGTCGCACATTCTCCTTGGGGGTAATTATGAGGCCGCGGCTGTGTTGCGTGCATTTATTTGCGGCCTGTTGTCGACTCCTGTGGCCGAGTTCGCTGGTGGCGTTCGTAAATTTGCACGCTTATCGATGGATCGAGTTTTATTCAGATTATAGCCCGGTGGTGGATTGAATTGGATGTAGGACTAATGTCGGAGAAGTTTATCGAACTGGAAAGTACGGGGCACCGTGTTTCGTCGGTGGACGGCACAGAGTGCGAGACTGCTCACATTTGCTGGGAAATTCTTGATGATTTACCGGGAGTTGGTGAGCGCGGCTAATGAAGTCACGAAAATGCTTTGTGCGAGTTAACTGGAAAAATTGGTTTATTCGCACGTTAACTTGTCGTCAGGAGGGGGGGGGGGGCTGTAGAATGAATTTGTGAGTTTTGTGTTTGCCTCGCTGAACTCGGAAGAAATATAGGTGTGCGGGCACTGTTGGAATGAAGTTTGTTCTCTATCATCTGACTCATATGGTGGCAGTCCTTGTTGTTCACCAGGATTGCTGGATTGACCGATTTTCTCAATTAAAAATTTGAAATCTGGCAGCCAAAGGAAATCCCATAACTCGTTTCTTTGCATTTTCGAGCACCACATACACATTTCCGTAGATTCCATGGAATAAAAGGGTGATTCATCGCGAGGTTTCATTTGTAATGTAAGATTTAGCAAGGCAATTTGAAAGGGGAAATTAAATTTTTGATTACCGGTTGATAGAACAGCTCATGGCATTTATTTTTTCAAAAGGATTTCATTTAAATGTTGTACATGATTTAGTCTGAGGTGATCCATTCGCCAGGTCCTATTTTGAGCAACTCGTTCGAGCACAGTGTTGCTGAGAACGACAACGAATCGACAGATTCAGCTAGAGCTGCTATTGTCTCTTCTGCTAAGTGTTGAATGTGGTCTGTCCAGCCGAGTATGATCCACTAATATAAACTGGGTCTCACATTTAGGAATGACGTTGACAGAATCTTTCCTAGCCATCTTAAGCGTTGTATCCCAGGACGCTCGACCAGGCGCATGCTGCTGTACAGCTTATACTGTGCGTCGTTGAATCTTCTATTCCAGACGCCTTCAACGCAAACAGAACCAAAAATCGCACGCAGAACTTTTCTTTTAAGAAAAACACTAAGGGCTTCGTAGGGTCCAAGTTTCTGTGCCGTAGGGGAGGACTGAGAAGATCTAGCTGTTGTACATCCCGGATCTCGTTCGAAAAACATTTCTCACAGAACGTTGACTTTCAAAATACGGCTGAACAAGCCGGTCCACAAGAAAGGAGACCCCTTCGACTGCAACAACTCTTAAGGGATTAGTCTCCTTTATATCTGCCGTATTGTGTGAACGCCTGAAACCGTACGTCAGCAACCTGATAGGTCCTTATCAGTGTGGTTTCAGGCCAGGGAAGTCCACCATCGACCAAATCTTCACACTACGGCAGATCCTGGAAAAGACCCAAGAAGTGCAAATCGACATTTACCACCTATTCTTCGATTTCAAGGCCGCTTATGACAGTGTGCATAGAGACGACTTATACAGGGCCATATCTAGTTTTGGCATCCCTACCAAACTCGTCAGACTGTGTAGGATAACGATGGACAATTCTCGCTGCTCCGTTAAGGGAACGAGCTCACCGATACCTTCCATATCAAAAAAACGTTTAAGACAAGGCGACGTTCTGCTGTGACTTCTTTAACATTATCCTTAAGATGATCGTGCTTAACTATCAAGTCAACATCAGAGGCACGATTTTCCAACAGTCAGTTCAATTGCTAGCTTACGTCGACAACATTGACGTGATTGGACGAACACAGCGAGCCGTCAATGACGCACTTGCTGGCATTGAAGTGGAAGCGGCTAAAATGGGTCTGGTGGTTAATGAGTGCAAAACGAAGTACATGTTATCATGAAGGAAGGACACACAACATCGACGTCTCGGACACAGCGTCACACTAGGCAGCAAACACTTCAGGGTAGTGAAGGACTTCGTCTACCTCGGCTTCGCGGTAAACAGGGACAACTACACCAGTACCGAAATCAAACGCAGAATCACCAATTGCCGTTTCACGCACAGTTTTGCGTGCGATTTGTGGAGGAGAAGCTGGAAACACAATAGTAGTGTAAGTCTCTCCACGACGACTTGCCACACAATACTGAACAAAAATAACAAATCACTTTAATGGGAGTCACACGTCATCTGTCAAGAAAAGCCCACAGAAAATCAAACCTTACGAAGAATCTTCCTTGTTTTAAATGATGTCTGCCCTCAAAACGTAGAGTTTCGTCCCGCTTTTTAAACACACGTCAAGTCTTTGAATTCGCCCTTATTCCCATGAACTCAATTTGCGAGCGAAATTAATTCGCGTCGCGTCTCTCCGCAAACTTTTCAAAACCGTCCAGACTTGTGGAAGTTCTCAATTTCACTGCACAACATCCTGCTTTCAAATTCGCTCGTATTGTCTGTTTTTTTGATTCAATTTAGTTTTGTTTAGCAGCAGTTCGTTTCATTTATCCTTTTTATACTCAAGCTCACTAACACACGCAAACAAGAAAAAAAAGACATATTGGCGTGATAAATATCATGAACATTACAAACAAACAAAAAAATTAAGCTGAATCCATTTATTTATTGTTGTTGTTGTTTGTTTTTTTAAAGCACTAAACCACATCAGCATGCCTCCGCCTTCCACCATATTTTTTTCACAACTCCCAATAATTTGGTTTTTTTGTTGGTGTTTCAAAAAAAAAACACAGTTTTTCCTCATTTGTTTTTCAATGAAACTTAAAATTTTGCTTCATTTTCACAGCCTCAACCCCGATAATGGAACAACCGCCGCAAAATGTGACCGCTTTGGATGGCAAGGATGCAACTATTTCGTGTCGGGCTGTTGGTGCTCCAAATCCGAATATCACATGGGTATATAACGGTAAGTGATTGCTGTTTTCTCCCTGCCCCTCCACACGGGAACGGGTGCGCAGAAATGAAAATTATTGTATCCCAAATCGAAGTGCCTGTGCCTGTGCATCGTGTTTTTATTCCTGTTGGTATTTTTTTTTAGCTTTAATTAACTCGTGATACTAAGAGATGCTAACGGTGATTTTTTTCCATTTTTATTTTTGTTTCTTTTGAATACTAACAACTATTTTGCTCCCGCGCGATGTACAACAAAATTGTGTGTGTGTGGCGTGGTGTGGAACCCCTTGAATATCAACAAACACGAAATCACATTTGGCACCCACGATATGCCTGCAATACACATCCTGGCAATTTGCCGCACAATACCTCGCACCACAGAAACACAATTGGTCGAAGTGTCGAGTAGAATACAGATCCTGGAGTCTGGGGACTTGCTTATATCCAATATTCGGGAATCGGACGCCGGCCTGTACACATGTGTTCGATCGAACGAAGCTGGCACCGTAAATGGGGAGGCGTACCTTGGAGTCCTTGGTAAGTGAAGTTTGTCGTTTTGTGTTTATGTTTATTTGTCTATTTATTATCCTTTTTTGTGTTTCTGGTGTCGTGCATTTGAGTTGTGTTTTTTTTTCTTTTGGGAGTTTGATTTTTGTCGGGAAAGTGACACGTATGGGGTTTAACAAACTGATTCTCCACTCATATGTGTCTTATTAAATTTTTTGAATTTTATAACGTTTTATGTTTGCGGAGTATAGATTGGATTGTTGTAGAAGTTATTAACGGTTTTCTGTAAAAATGGCCAGCGACAAAGAAAGAAGCCACTGAACATGAGCTCTGTTGTGAGATACATGTCAAGACAGAATTGCGTCTACAGAAGGTTAGAACTTAAAAAAAAATTTCGAAACAAGAACAAAAGTTTTGGACAGTCCCAAATCATTACGAAACACGACGGTTTAAACTATTTCTTTTGGCCCCTACTATTCCCCAAAATTTTGACTTCCCCCGAATCTTGGCATCAGTCTACTCTGCCCCGCTGTGTTGGCGAAACAGGGGTCGTAGAGCGCGTCTTCTTCTATTTTACTTTCTAATAAGAGTACGGCTTGTAACATTTGTCGCGATAATTTGCATCCAATCCTCAAAAATTTAAGCTTTCAGAAAGGACACAATCAATCCGTTGAAGTTGAAGAAGTTCATTGGCAAAAAATGGAGCTTCGCGTGTCCATTACTACCACAAACCAATGGATGTCGCCTTCATCAAGAGTTCCGAGGCGCGCCTTAGATGCGACTCCATCAGGTAGGCCACCGCTCGGCAGACCCAGGGCTAAGTGGATGGATCCAGTCCATAAACTTGCCTGGTTTCGCTTGGAAATAGCTTCTGATGAAAAGGAGTCGATGGCGGAGAATTGAGCAGCCTAATGGTCTCCCGTGTGTGCATTGCCTCCACAACTCCTTTAGTGGAACAAGCGGTTTAATGAAGTCGTATTGACAAAAAGGAAAAAGACAGCATCCCAACATTCATAAAACTAGTGTAAATAATTCGCAAATAATTTCGAAGAAAACATCTGTCAAAGGCCAACAATGTTACGAGTTGATGATCATCATTCTTTATGGTGCTTCCTGATTCTTGAACTGAACGTACCACCTCCTTCTCTCTCATAAGACCTTATGAGCTGTCAAATTTTCGCTTCATAAAACACAGCGCAACGGATTCTGTGGGTTGAAGACATGTAAAATGAAAAAATCACGTCTAATATATAATAATAAAAATTTCTGTTATGAAGCAAGAATCAATTAAAGTCAACTTAATGAATCCCTTCTCCAGAAAATGGAGTGGCAGAGCCTCCTCCACACCGCTCGATTTACGACTTAAACGCTAACGTCTGTGCTTAGACTGTACCCACCGATTGATCATTGTTTCCATTACACCTGCCAAAGCGCGTTATCCTGAATAAGCTAATCAGTGAGCTCGCGTACGCCGCAATGTTTTAACGCGATTCTAGTTCAATTTGCGTGGTTTCCGTGACGTAGTGGTAAGTGCGTCGACCGCCACGCAGAACGTCTGAGTTCGATTCCCGGACGGGACACCTCGCATTTTTTCACGGCACCACCTCTTTCGAGTTGCTGACAACACTCAAACAGTATCAATTGTCCATGAAAAGCTTCTCTTATCTCGCCGTTCGGAGTCGGCAAAAAACTGCAGGTCCCTTCTGCTTGTGTGAGAACAGTAGCACGCACAACACGAGTAGTTATTGTAGCCCTGGTTTCTTGTGGGCTGAAATTAAATTCAATCTGCAGCCGCTTGTGCAACTTTAGCATTCCTCTCCGCAGTATGATTGATTGGGAATGATCATGCTCTCCGAGCGGTCATTGCATTGTTGTAGTCTCAATTCAATTGCTTACCAATAAAATAATCGACCTTTCGCCCATAAAAAAATAGTTAAAAGTGGCCTTAGGCTGTCTTTCTTCGTTCCTGGACAAGCCAACATCTATTAAAGAGAAACCCAACAACGTCTAAGGCTAGGAGTCTTTGTCATGTCATCCGTGTCCTTGCCTGGATGTGCAGATTCCTTTTGCATGATTCGAGGCTGAAATAATGCCGCATTTCTTGAAGACGGCCAACCGAAGATGGAATAGTTTGAACAACTCTGTCAGAACAAAAAGAACCTGGGCTGATTACAAACTAGCATGATTTATTGAGGTCCTTCTAAAAACTTAAATCAATGCCGTCAAGCTGATGGATATCCTCATAGTTTTTTGGGGATCGTGCTGTTAAAATGAGCAACGCGCATAGCCTACAATACTGTAGCCCGTCAACTTGCATCACAACAGGAGTCTATGTTTCACTACTTTTGCACTTGACCAACAAATGCCAGCTTCAGAGCAGGGATCCTCTTGTTACTGGAGGAAAAAAACAGGAAAGAACAGAACAGGCCAACTTCACTTTTCGATCTTTCAAAATGATGCCTTGAACCACTAGGTTTTCCGATGATCACCTATGACAAAACACATTCACTCTTAAACGTGACTATCTTCAAACTGAGAAATGAAAACCGTCTCAGATGGTGTTTGTTTTCTGAACAGAAGACTTCTTATAGTCAAATGACAAATCAAAACTCAAGGTTAGGAAATATACAAAAATTGGTAGTCCTTCTCTTCTTCTTTTATTAGACTACAGTCCAGGGTGAATCTGTTTCTCAACCAAGAAGCCTCTCCAGGCAACACGATCTCCCGCCAGCAGCCTCCAGCTGCGCATTACAAATTGGTTGAGGTCTTTCTCCACTTCTGTGCGCCACATTAGCCTAGTCCGTTCTCTGTTGCGTTGTCCCAATGACTCAGATTCAAAAACTTTTTGAGCCGAAGCAGTAGTGTCTATACGCTCTACATGGTCTAGACATCTTAGGCGTTGTATCAGAAGACACTTGACTAGGCGCATGTCGCTGTACACCCCATAGAGTTCGTCGTTAAATCTTCTCCTCCAGATGCCATCAACGGAAACAGGACCAAAACTCGCAAGCAGAACTTTTCTCTTGAAGAGACTAAGGGTATCCTCATCCGTTGTTAGGAGGGATCAGATTTCCCAACCGTAAAGGAGGACTGGGGTGACCAAGCTGTTATATAAAGCAAGCTTAGAACTTCGAGTGAGGGCTTTATTACTCAATTGCCTCTTGAGCCCAAAGAAACAGCGATTGGCAAGAGTGATTCTGTGTTTGATTTTGGGGCTGATGTTATCGTCCCTATTTACCGCGAAGCCGAGGTAGACGAAGCCCTTGACTATCTCGAAATTTCTGCTGCCTAGTAGTATCCTCTGCCCGAGACGTTGATGTTGTAGGTCCTTCCTTGATGACAGTATAAACTTCGTTTCGCTCTCGTCAGGTCCATCATTTCCCACTTCCATGCCATCAAAAGCCTCATTAACTAATCGCTGTGTTTGTCCAATAACATCATTTTCGTCGGCGTAAGCTAGCTGTTGAACAGACTTTTGAAATATCTTGCCTCTGGTGTCCTCAAGAATGATGTGGAAAAAGTTGAATGACAGCGCAAGGCCTTGTCTAAAATCTAGTTTGACATTGAAGGTGTCGGTGACTTCGTTACCGACCTTGACGGAGCAGCTTAATCCACAGAAGTCAAGCTCCCCCACATTGAAGTCGACAATAATTCGGAAAAGTGGCCTAAAATTTTCAAAAATAAAAAAAACGAATATCTATCAAATCGTGAAATTAAGTAGAAGTTCACTATCTCTCCAGAGTTTCACAACCATTCAAAACTCACATTCATTCCAAGTTCATCATCTTCATTTAAACCGCCCCAAAGCTCACAATTTCCCCCGAACTAACGAATTTCTTTCTTTCCAGTGCGCACACAGATCATCCAACCACCGGTAGACACCACCGTCCTCCTAGGTCTCACCGCTTCCCTGCAGTGCAAGGTTTCGAGTGACCCCACAGTTCCCTTCAACATCGACTGGTACCGCGAAGGTCACCCCGCGCCGATCATCAACTCTCAACGGATCGGTGTTCAGTCTGATGGCACCCTCGAGATTCAAGCGGTACGTGCCTCAGATGTCGGAACCTACTCCTGCGTAGTCACCTCACCGGGTGGCAATGAGACGCGATCAGCGCGTCTCAGTGTGATAGAGCTGCCCTTTCCACCGACAAACGTCAAGGTCACCCGCATCGACTCCCCCAGTCAGCGCGCCATAAACGTCTCCTGGACGCCAGGCTTCGACGGGAACAGCCCGGTGCTGAAGTTTATCATTCAAAAGCGAGAAGTCTCCGAACTGGGTAAGTTGAGAAAACTGACGAAATATCGTGCGATTTCGTTTGGAATTAAACCTGCTTTCTGTTTGTTTTTCTTTTTTTTTTCATCCCGATACCCCCTGGCCATCCCTTTGATCCATCTTTCTTTCCATCCATTAATCTTCCCAATCGTGCACTTCTTGAAATCACTAACCTTGCAGAACAATTCGTAGGTCCAGTGCCGGATCCGCTGCTTAACTGGGTGACCGAGCTGAGCAACGTATCCGCCGCCCAGCGATGGGTTCTGCTCACTAACCTCAAGGCCGCCACCGTCTACCAGTTTCGCGTAAGTGCTGTGAACCGTGTCGGAGAGGGATCCCCCTCAGAAGCGAGCAACATCATTGAACTGCCGCAAGAAGGTAAGTCCAAGTAACTGCCAGCTGTTGTTGTTGTTTAGTTGGCCCTTGTCGTTTTGTTTGTAATTAATTTGTATTCTTTGTTAGAAGCAAGTTCTTGAGTTCATCTGAGTTTTGTACTATTTTTGTGTTTATTTTCGATTTGCTTTGAGTTTGAAACCAGCCGCCAATGCAGTAGAGGTAATTTAGCTTGGAGCTATCTATTGGATGGACAAAATTAAAGCAGAAATGCAAGGATGTACAGAATCATTTGTGCGTTTTGCAAGACTGCCGGGGCAACTCATCTCGCTTTCAGCTTGTGCTAATCTGTACATAATGTAGATACTAACAAATGAAGACTTTGACTTTTTCATAATTTTCCAATTGGATCGTAATAATAAGGACCACACCGTTTCGAAACGGAGGAATGCATTCAAATTAACCACTTACGATCAAGCTGCGTCGCTTATACATTGGAGCTTTGATGACCTGGCGCACAGCATCTCCTATGACACAAGTCTCATGGACATGCCGTCTGATGCATGGTCACCAACGATCCAGCAGCGTCGCTTATATAAAGTAGACCTTCCCTGGGACCAAGACCGGCTCTAGCCAAAAACTGAACCGGAAGGGAATGTAGTCGGATTTTCACAGACGGCTCCAAGACGACGGACGGATCTGGGGCCGGTGGCTTAGTGGAACTTTAGACTTCACACCCCTTTAGGTTATTTCTCAACGGTCTTCCAGGCGGAAACTTTTGCGATTCTAATGGCCCAACTATATTGTGAAGAATAGGTGGAAGGGACGAAGTATCAGCGTCTGCAGAGACAGCAAAGCTGTAATTAGGGTCTTACTCAACCCTATAACCAAGATAGTCTAGGAATGTAAATCCTCCCTGGCATGTCTGGGTCCCGGGACATCACGGAAAACGAGATATAAAGGCACTTGTAGAGCCCGAACCCACCTTGGGATTACTGGCTTCCTTGGTTAGGGCTTCCTCCAATGGTTGGGTCTCCCAACAGCACAACCAAAGAAGTCATAACTCTCCTGCATGCAGGCTGATAAAGTGCATGCTCCCGAACGTTGGCAAGAAATCCGCGGGTTTCCTGTTATCTTTAGACAGAAAGAGTGCAAAAAACTTGTTTCCTTCGCTTAACACCTAAGTCTACTTGGTTTTAGTGAAGACACCCTTTGCGATGTCTGTGGCGAAGGTAAAGACACTTCAGAGCACTTTCTTTTTCAATGTCCCGCCTTTGCTGCCACCAGGTTGCGGCTGTTTGGCGCTGATGTGGTGGGAGCTGAAAATTTAAGCTCTTTATCATAGAAGCGCCTGCTGTTCTCGGAAAAACAGAAAACTAAAGTAAACGAAGATTATTGTCTGGTAGTACAATGGATCAGTTTTTCATACTGAGCGCACCAGTGCAGTGTTTCCCAACCTATAACAAAAAAGAAAAAAACTATTCCCAATTTGGATATACATTTAAATTTAATAAAATGATTTCTTCAACAGGCTTATGAAAAATAAATTCATTCAGCCCTTTTTTTTGTTCGAAAAAATGTCTTTTATTGAAAAAATTTAAAAAATACATTACTCAAAGTATTGTCCTTCTCTCCGTTGGAGCAGTGTCCTTTTTCCCACGTCACTGGTAAATTTGAAATGCCATCTCTAAAAATGAGTCCTCTCTGGCATCGCTGCAATCATTCAGCCATTCTTTGATTCCTTCAAAAGACCTCAATCTTGTGACTCCCCAAATCGTTTTGCATCCGCCGAAAAAGCCAGTAGTAGGAAGGAGCAAGGTCTCGAGAATTCGGCGGGTGGGGTAAGACCTCCTTTTTTGCGTTTCCAGGAAGTTTTTAACCGCTACAGCCATGTGGGGCCGAGCAGAATCACCTGCACAAAATGTGGCAGACTCAACTTGTTATGCCTTTCGGTCATTTATGCCGGTCAAATGCCGTTTATTAAATTTGTTTCTTCGAAGTGGCAAAAAAAACCCTAACGCCGATGCACACAGATGTTGCACCTTTCCAATGTTGTAGGTAATAGCTTCCAGGATCAGCTACAACTTGCAAGTGGCGCCATCTTTTGACAACGTACCAACTTAATTTTTACTAATATTAAAATAATAAAACCAGACCTGACGTGTTACTTCTATTGATAGGATTGTGGGAAGCCAACTACATCTTCTTCTGTCAAAATATCGATCGAAACCTGTGATCGAAAAAGAATGAAAAAAGTACTAGAGCGTGGAAAACAGTCGGTAAGGTGCAGTGCCGTAACCGGCATTGGAGCTCCCCACCCGCTCTCCAACTATCACAAGACTTAAGGTACCACCTCTTTCGAGTTGCCGGCAACACTCAAGGAGGACTTATTGTCTATGAAAGGCTTCTCAAACTGTCCTCATTCAAAGTCGGCAATAAATTGTGCGTCCCCTCCCTTGTGGACTGTAGTGCCCTCTTATTCATTTAGATAGACTGAAGAAGAAATCATTTCGACTGTTCATCATTTTCCTGGAACATTTTAATAAACGATGAGTTGGAAACGCTCACCGTTGCAAATGTCATTTGCACTGTCCAGCAATTGCATCCTCTTGTAGAAGAAGGTTAATTTTTCATAGCGTACCTTTATGTTCCAAGACCAAATTCAACGCGTCATGCGACATGACGTTCGTTGCAAGTTTTTAACGCATCAGAGAGGCCTGGGCCGTATATGAGAGAGGCCCAGCGAAGCGAAATAAACTCAAAACATAAATGTTTGGTTTATTTGTCTGTGCAAACGAAATATGACCAATTTAAATTGTGTGCTCGGATCGTTTCGTCAAATCTCTTTGGGTGTATTTCGCTGCCAGAACAAGAATTTCACTTAAAAAATATTGGGTCCTACTTTCACGACAATGACTAGTGACTTGGTGTGTCGACTACTACACCCTTGTACCCAATTTTTCAGCTTTCCTTTTAAGGCCTTAACACGACATAAGACACTGACTGTCAGGTGAAACATTTCTCAATTTCTTTCGTAGTCGACATATAACTGCAGTATCTCTCCACTGACAAGAAAGTAGCACGTACAACACGAGTGGTTACTGAGCTCCAGCTCGCATGGGCCAAGTCACACTATGATATTAAAGATTGAGTGCTACTACAGGGGGACACACAAGGGACCAGGGCTTAGCTTCTTCTAGTATTGCTCTCCCACGAGTAGAGGGACCTACAGTTTTTTGCCGAATCCGAACGGTGAGATTTAAGAAGTTTTTCAAAGAAAATTAGCGTTGTCAGTAACTCGAAAGAGGTGGTGCGATGAAAATTTACAGGTTCTCAGGCCGGGAATCGAACTTGAACCTTTGGCGTGTGAGTGGACGCGCTTACCCACTACTCTGTGGCGGCCAAAAGTCACCCTATGTGCATCTAAAAAGTTACGTCAAATTTCGTAACACAGTCATCCTCGCCTATTGCCAGCCTAATCCTCATACTCAGAGGTATGCCCATCACTATGTCCATTATGAAATTTGGTGGGAGATAGCTCCTTGGCAGAGGCTTTCGTCACTTCCTAACGCTGAAGATGAAGAAATAAGCCCTATCCAAAGCTTAAACTAAACCATTATTCACTTAGTATTGTCCGAAATTATATGAAGGTAATAAAAAAGTCGCACTAACTAACTGACTAACTAACTAATAAACCCTTTCGTTCTGTAACTTGCTGTCCGCTTTTAAGATGTGGGCTCTACGCATTTCGCTGGTTCAGGAACGAAGTGTCGCAATAAATAAGAACAACAATTCTTGTTCAAGACTAGTTTTAAAAAGGATGCAAAAATATCAACTCAAAAATTTCAATATCAACCACAAGTTACTGTGCTACGCAATGCCATAAACTGTAGATGGATTTATGCCACCAAAGCACACTTCAGGACCAAAACTTTGGCTTCCCCTCAGTTGCTGTCGAATTGACGTGCGAACTGTCTGATTCAAATCAATATATCTTGGACATCTTGGATCCATGCATTTGAGAGGAAAGACAGCCTATTACCGCAAACTAATGAAAGTCGGCTAGCCAACTTTCCTTCACAGCTGTTGCCCCCTTATATTTTTTGCGGAGAGCTACAAGATTGACCCCACTTGCGACTTGTCCTTTACAAAGTTCCAATCCCCAATCCCCTGGTGGAGGAAGACAAAGTCGTTTCACACTTCCATTGATACCCCATCACCGCCACCATCACAATCTGTCACAATGAACACTTCAGAGATCGAAACCAAAGCGACGGGAATGCCTCCTCCTGCGAGATGAATCTGCGACTAATTACCGCGCCATCTGCTTGGTTGCAAATTGTTTTTTAATAGTTTTCCTTAGTTTCCGTCTTCATCTGCTCCGTTGCATGTTCGATGTGGCATTGTCTTCGGTTGCTACCACTCTCATCCTCTGTCCGTTCTGTTTTCTGTTGTTTTCTTTTTTTCCTTTCGTTCATTTTCCATCATTCCCATATTATCGACTTCATTTCGTTCACCACACACAGAGAAAAACGCAACGAAACCACCCCCCCATTCAGTTGAGTTACGATTACGACTTTGATTTGATTTTGATTTTAGATCGGTGTGTGGTCCGTTCTGTGTTTTCGTTTTTGTGTTCGTTCAGCAAAGCAACAACGTTTATTTCGCCCCTCCCCCTACAGACAGGAAATATACTCGTATATACTAACAACTAACTCATGAACTAATTACATCTAAATGTCATTTCTATGTATCTCTCATTTGAATGTATGAATATCGAATCAAAAAACGGCTTAATTGTAGCATTACCGCTTAACCGAGGTATCTATTGATATTGAGATTAGCCCCTTGTCCCGCTCTGAGCAGATGCTAATTGCGCGCAACCGCTTTCGCTTCATTTTCCAGCACCCTCGGGGCCGCCAGTTGGATTCGTGGGATCGGCCCGATCCAGCTCGGAGATCATCACCCAGTGGCAGCCGCCACTGGAGGAACACCGCAACGGGCAGATTCTCGGCTACATCATCCGGTATCGGCTCTTCGGGTACAACAACAGCCCGTGGACGTACCAGAACATCACGAACGAAGCGCAGAGGAACTACCTGATCCAGGAACTGATCACTTGGAAGGACTACGTAGTACAGATCGCCGCCTACAATAACATGGGGGTAGGCGTGTACAACGATGGAGCGAAGATCAAGACCAAGGAGGGAGTGCCCGAGGCACCGCCAACCAATGTGAAGGTTGTGCCGGCCAGCTCGACGTCTGTGAAAGTTTCCTGGAAGCCTCCGAACCCCCAGCAGATCAACGGCATCAACCAGGGCTACAAGATCCAGGCGTGGCAGTACCAGATCGTCGATGGAGAAGAACGTGAAACTGAAGCGAAGATGATGACCGTCCCGCCAAGTTTGCTGGACCCACTGGCCGAGCAGACGGCCACCATGTTCGGCCTGGAAAAGTTCACGGCGTACAACATCACCGTGCTGTGCTTCACCGACCCCGGCGATGGCGTACGCAGTGGCATGGTCCCCGTCAAGACACTCGAAGACGTGCCAGACGAGGTTGCGTCGCTGTCATTTGACGAGGTATCTGACCGGGCCGTCAAAGTGATGTGGACACCGCCGAAGAACATAAACGGCGTGCTCACCGGCTACACTGTGCGCTACCAAGTCAAAGACCGCGCAGAAACGCTGAAGTCAATCAACCTCACCGCGACCGACACCAGCCTACGAGTGACGCAGTTACAAGCGACGACACACTACTGGTTCGAGATCAAGGCATGGACACAGGTAGGGGCGGGGCCAATCAAGACAGCCACCATCCAGTCGGGCGTGGAGCCCGTTCTTCCGCACGCGCCAACGCAATTGGCCCTCTCAAACATCGAGGCCTTCTCCGTGGTCTTGCAATTCACCCCCGGTTTCGACGGAAATTCCTCCATCACCAAGTGGACAGTTGAGGCGCAGACAGCGCGCAACATCACCTGGTTCACCGTGTATGAGGTCTCCGACCCAGACGCGTCCACGCTCACTGTCACCGGTCTCATGCCCTTCACGCAATACAGACTGCGGCTGATAGCCACGAACGTGGTGGGCCCGTCAGAACCCTCCGAGCCCACGAAAGACTTCCAAACAATCCAAGCCAGACCCATGCATCCGCCATTTAACGTGACCGTGCGCGCTATGAGCGCTACTGAGCTGCGAGTTCGCTGGATCCCGCTCCAGCAGGCTGAGTGGTTCGGCAATCCACGCGGCTACAACATCTCCTACCGTCAGGTCGACAGCAGTAGTTCGAAGAAGCTTCCGGCGATGTCGGCTTTGATTGAGGATCACACGGCCAACTCTCATGTCCTCGAGGGGCTCGAGGAGTGGGCGGTGTACGAAATCGTGATGAATGCCTGCAACGATGTGGGGGCGTCGAAGTAAGTTCTCTACTCTCCCTCTGCTTGCAGATTCCAAAACCAATTCTTTCGCCTTTTTTTTCATTCCAGGGACAGCGCCAAGGCGATAGAACGCACACGAGAGGCAGTTCCTTCGTTTGGCCCCCTCGACGTTCAAGCGAATGCCACGTCGTCGACCACCATCGTGGTGCGATGGGGCGAGGTGCCGAAGGAGCATCGAAACGGTCAAATCGAGGGCTACAAGGTGTACTACGCGGCGACAAACCGTGGCGGTCAGGTGCTGCACAAGACAATCTCAAACAATGCTTCCTTTACGACCACGCTCACTGAGCTCAAGAAGTACGTCGTCTACCACGTCCAAGTGCTCGCGTTCAACCGGCTGGGGGATGGAGCGCTGAGCACTCCACCCATTCGGGTGCAAACTTTCGAAGACACTCCCGGTGCTCCGTCGAACGTCTCCTTCCCCGACGTTTCGTTCTCCACTGCCAGAATCATTTGGGACGTGCCGGAGGATCCGAATGGTGAAATCCTGGCTTACCAGGTGACTTACTCCCTCAACGGCAGCGCCAATCTCGACTTCAGCAAACAGTTCCCACCGTCAGATCGAACGTTCCGCGCCATCCAGCTGCTGGCCGAGAGGTACTACATATTCAGCGTGACGGCGCAAACCCGCCTCGGCTGGGGCAAGACGGCCGCGGTGCTTGTGTACACGACGAACAACCGAGAACGCCCTCAAGCGCCCTCCTCGCCGCAGATCTCACGCAGCCAAATCCAGGCCCACCAGATCACGTTCAGCTGGACCCCTGGTCGGGATGGGTTCGCCCCACTGCGGTACTACACCGTGCAGATGCGCGAAAACGAAGGTCCATGGACGTCGCTTCCCGAGAGGGTTGATCCCAGTCTGGCGTCGTACACTGCCACCAATCTTAAGCCACACACGACCTATCAGTTCAGAATACAGGCGACCAACGATCTCGGACCGTCGGCCTACAGCAAGGAGAGCATCACCGTTCGCACCCTTCCCGCTGCACCGGCAAAGGGCGTGAGCAGCCTAAAGGTCGTCCCCATCACCACAACCAGCGTTCGGGTGCAGTGGAACGCCCTCGAAACCTCTCTTTGGAATGGAGACGCAGCCACCGGTGGGTACAGAGTCCTCTTCCAGCAGCTCTCCGACTTTCCCACTGCGCTGCAGGGCACCCCGAAAGTGGACGTGATGGGCATCAACCAGGCGTCGATTGTCCTTAGCGATCTGCAGCAGGACCGTAACTACGAAATTGTTGTGCTGCCCTTCAACTCACAAGGTGCCGGTCCAGCAACACCGCCTGTGGCTGTGTATGTCGGCGAAGCAGTGCCAACTGGCGAGCCACGAGCTGTTGACGCAGCTCCGCTCTCCAGCACCGAGGTCCGACTCCGATGGAAGCCGCCAAAGCAAAGCATGCAAAACGGCGACATTCTCGGCTACAAGATCTTCTACCTGGTCACCGACTCGCCGCAAGAGCTCGAGGAGGGTCGCCGGCACGAAGAAGAAATCGAAGTCGTAGCCGCCTCGGCCACGTCACACAGTCTAGTCTTCCTTGACAAGTTCACCGAGTACCGCATACAGATCCTGGCCTTTAATCCAGCCGGCGATGGACCCCGATCCGCTCCGATCACCGTCAAGACTTTACAAGGTCTTCCAGGACCACCAGTGTCTCTCCGATTCGAGGACATCACAATGCAGAGCCTGAAGGTCTCCTGGGATCCACCGAAAATGCGAAACGGCGAAATTCTCGGCTATCTCGTGACGTACGAGACAACCGAAGAAAACGAAAGTAAGTCCCCTAGTCTGCGAGCTCATTCCTTGAGTGCAATGCAATCCTTCCCTTTCACAGAATTCAGCAAGCAGGTCAAGCAGAAGGTCACCGGAACCAGTCTGCTTGTCCAGAACCTCGAAGAAGAAGTCACGTACACGTTCACGGTACGTGCCCAAACGATTGACTACGGGCCGGCTGTCAGCGAAAACGTAACCACTGGCCCCCAAGACGGCTCCCCGGTCGCACCCAGGGATCTGATACTTTCGAAAACTCTGTCCAGCGTCGAGATGCACTGGCTGAATGGCCCGTCCGGACGTGGTCCAGTTCTGGGTTACTACATCGAGTGCAAGAAGAGGGGTAAGTTCTTTTTTTGTCTTCTAACTTTTCGATGCTCATTTGGTTTGGGAATGGTGCGGGACGGGCGCAGGACTGCCTGTCAAGCACAAGGGCCTTGACTCATTTTTTATTTCATCTACTGGTTGAAGGGTTTTTCAGTAACGGTAGTTTCTTTATTTCTATTTTATTGTGCTTTCCACGCTTACCCTGAGTAGAGAGAGGTGAACCAGCCTATATTTGTAAGTATTGCAAGCGACAACTTAGATTGCTTGGTAGTTGCTAACTTTGCCACGTGAACTAACTCTATATCCATTCGAAGTTTTTCCAAATTTGTATGTTTTTTTTTGTAACAAAAAAGAAAAGTGATTTTTTCTTCCTTACTGTACACTAATCCTTAACTTCTCCAACTTCCGACTGATTTTGTTTTTCAAACCTGTCCTTCGAGTCCTGGGAATGAATGGAGGGAATGGTATAATTTGCATGTCTTACTAAGTCTTCATTTTATTTCGTTTGTGGCTACTCGTGTGACATTTAACAATGTGTGTCCCATTTCGTAGAAGAAGAAGGTTCCAATATAAACGACTAACAGTCCTAAAAAGTAGTCAATACACATCGACAGTGAGATTTAACACCTACGACAAAAAGTAAAAAATCCTGAAATTAAAAAAAAAAACGAAGATAGTGGGGTAGACTAGACAAGTGCGAGCTGCACTCACGCAAATATGGTTTCGTTTGTTTTTATTTTTTATTTGATACAATATATGTTTGATTAGATGTTACTAAAAATATATTTGGACGAACAAAACAAGAATTTAAAAGCTGCTGGCATAATATTAGTCGTTCGCTGTTAATAATAATAATTGGAAGTCTGTGCAGGAAAACACAGCTATTCATTTCTGAAGTAACTACTTATATTTTAAGCATCAAAAGTAGAAGCGACTTTTAGTGTCTGACTCCGAACGGCGAAATTTAAAAACATTTTCATAAAAAATTAATACTTATTGGGTTTTTAAAAGTCACTCTAAAGAGGTGTTACTATGATAAGAAAAAAACCAAGATGTCCAGGAATTGAACCCGAAACCCTCAGTATGTGAGTCGACGCAGTTACCCATACACTATAGCGGCCTTCGCGCTTCTCCTTCTTCTTCTTGTGGCGCTACAGTCCGCTACAATATGTCTCTCCAGCCAGCACGATCTTTCGCTAGTTGCGCACTCCAAATTGGTTGAGGTCCTTCTCCACTTGTGTGCGCCGCCTTAGCCTAGGCTTAACTAGGCGTATGTCGCTGTACAGCCCATAGAGTTCGTCGTTAAATCTTCTTCTCCAGATGCCATCAATGCAAATAGGACCAAAAATCGCACGCAAAACTTTTCTCGTCGATGTCGTCGGCGTAAGCTAGAAATTCAACTGCCTTTTGGAAGATCGTGCCTCTGCCCAAAAAGGGGCACACCGGAGCTCAAAGGCAGTCAATGCTGCTGATAACAATATTTGAGAATTTGAAGATCGAATTGACAATTCACATTGACAAGATGGCTAATAAAGCAGTTTGGTAAATTTGTGATATGGACTGTGTGACATGGTGCGCCATCCTTCATGACACAGACGTCGAAATCCATGTCTTCAAATTAAGTGGACACCAAAAGTCGATCAACTTGACTCTGTAAGGCCCACCGTTGTTTCCAGTCTCATTGCTCACAATTCGCCCTAAATTGGCACTTTCTGTGTATGCATTGAGTTCTCGCCAATATCGAGCGCGTTTTTTGAGCCGCATTTAGCAATATTATTTCTTTTCGAACCGGTTTCCTAACATAGCCACTGAGTTTAAAGTGCGCATCGTTAGATGGTTTTTTGCCAAAAAATCGTTTCAAGCTGCTCTGAGGTTTTCATCTATGTATGCGCACCGCAAGACAACGGGGACCACGAGTGCTGTCCACTAGCATACCAATTTCGCGAACTTTTTGCACAAACGTGCGTACAGTAAAAACTTCATTTCGACCCCAACTTCTTTTTGACAAGCAAACTGTCTTGGCTACACAGCACCCATTTCTCCGTTTCGCAGGTGTACGATAATCAAGGTATGGTAAGATATTAAGCGAAAAACAGCTGTTAGTTCCAGAATAATCTTCCACACTGTATTTACGTATTGGTAGCCACTCACAATTATTAATATCGTAAGCTGTCGCATCACATAAACTCTCCAATAACATACCTGTTAAACGTAATCCATCCCAAGCCATCGGAGTGGATTGAAGGGCTAAGGATTATGGATTGAAATTTATTTTTTGAGACTCCAAACACATTCAACTTCGATGACCTCGGTTGAAATGCATTGATGCACAAAGCATATTTCGATACTGACTATTCTCGATTTTAGCTCTTCCAAAATGCATTTTCAGATTATCATAATACTTTTGTTTGGGTTTTACACTTTTTTCCCTATAAAACCAAAATCTTATATTTATGGAAAAAAACGCCAATTTTATTGAAAGTTCTCTCTGAAAAAATTTGTTGTGACTTTTTTAAAATTTGTGGGTGCTTCGGTGTAGAAACAGGAGATACAAACTGAATTGTTGAAAGAGCTCAAGGGCATACCAAAAAGTGCAAATCAGAACTGCTTTAAGGATCGGAAAAAAACGCTCATACAAGTCTGACTACTTTGAGGGGGGACAAATTAGAAATTGATGAATAAAAATTTCCTGAGAAGAGTGAAAATTCCCTTATATTTTGAACAGACCTTCGTATATCATATGTGGGGACGAAGGAATTTGGGTTTTCTCTTTTTGTCCCAGCTTATGCATACGTCAGCCACCCAAATGTTTCCCAATTTAAAATTCCTAATCTTTGGTTTTGAGAATACATCTAAATCCAACATTTGATGCATAAATATAGGTGACATGGGTAACAGACATGCAGATTGTTTTTCACACGACTTGAACTACAATTCGTTCACATGGAGAAAAGTGAGCCTGCTTACCCACCAAGCTAAGATGGCATAAAAACCACTGTCTGATTCATTTCCCTAAATATATTAGTTTATTCATATATTCCGAATGAGGTATATTCAAGAAGACAGTTGTACGTGTTTTTTTCTTTTGTGCTGCTGTCTGGGTTCTTTCGAACCATGAATTTGGAATTGTCTTTTTCTTCAATATTGAGTTTCATACATGCTCCTCGTTTCTTCACTTGTACTAAAAATGTAAATATTTCACATATTTGTAAGTCGGCGTAGTAATTCAATGGACAATTACTTGGCACTGCTATTTCTTGGCAAAATACCTTAATTGTCTGAAACGTCCTTCTTCCACAGCCCAATGTCAATTCCTCCCCTGAAATTTACAGCGAACATTCTTTTTCGTTGTCCCATGGTGATGCACTCAAGGAGAGATCATAATACGGATACAGTGACTTTGACAATGATTGAGAAAAGAAAAGAAAATTAATTCAGTTTCGAAGGAACTACTGTGCACAATAACGTAGGAGCAGCTTTTGATGAGGTTATTTAAAGAGGTTGACAAAACGAAAATTTCTGAAACTATTTCATTTCATTGATTGTTGTTTCATAAAAAACACTTAGTTTTCCGCTTGTGTGTGTAATTTCATCTCCTTCAAAAGCCTGGAACGTAACGTTAAGTTTGGTATGAGACGATAATCCACAGGAAGTTTTGCTCAAATTGTACCGTTTTTGGATTGAACATCAACATTAACTCAGGCTCCTTCTGGTTGACTGCACATCTTCATGATACTCATCAATACATCACAAATTACATACTAAGCTTACTTAAACCTATTTTTAGTGTTATTGAGTGTATGTAACAGATCACTCAATAAGTCCAGGGACATAGAGGGGGCGCCACTAGCATAAATTATTTATTAAATAATTTTTTTTTGTTAGTGGCGCCCCCTACATGTCCCGGGACTTACTGAGTGTTGTGTTACATAAGAGTTCCCAAACTGAAAGTTCCACCTTCAGTGATTTTAAACTGCGATCTGATCCCTCGTTCAATTAAAAGAAGCTTAAGAAGATTTGAACTGTGACCGCTATGGCGAATAAATGCGTCGACTCACATGCTGGAGGTTCTAATTTTATGGACTGAATGCTTAATTACTCGTAAGTTGCAGATTAGACCCACTGAGTCCTTCTTGTCTATGACAAGCTTCACAATTTTTGCTATTTGTAGTCGGCAAGCAATGAAGCTGTGGGTCGCCTCTACTCGTGTGCGTTTTTTTGATACAACTGTTTAAGTTTTACGTTAAGTTTATGTAGAAACAAAACTATTTAAAGATCCCATCTAAAGTTCAAACCGCAGATGGAATTTGCTAGATACACGTATCTATCGTTTGTTATGACCAAAATTCAGTCTTTCACGGACCGAAGGCATCATCAAACTATTAAAACTGACAAACGTCTATTTAAGGGTATTATCTGATTACAAAAAAAACGTTGCATGAACATTAGGCTCTTCCTTCTGAAAGAGTTACCGAGAAAAAGATGAATAGGAGACCGTCCTTCGCGGCCTTAGACCTTAAACCCAACTTTTCCTACATTTAGGAAGACAAACGTTGCAAACAACTTTTACAACAGCCTGGACAAACTAGCTAATGCTAGAGTAGGAAAGATCAAAGACCATAGATCATATTCTAGTGGAAAGATCATAGAAAATCATAGAATGCAACTTGCTGAGACTAACTCCTTTGGGGAATTAGAGTCAGTCATTTCGGCTCCATGCAGACCAGGAAAACGGCAAACAAGTGACATCACAATGGTCCACCTCGTGACATGCAGACAGCCATATACACCTAACCTAACCTTACCTTCAAAATATCTGCCAAAGTTGATTTTGACATAATTTTCTTCAATTGAGTCTCTATCCAATCGATTAAACAAATCTTAAGATAATAAGAAAAAATCTTAAAACCACTTCAAATAAAGCATGAATGTTTCAAGATCACTCTAAACCTTCAAACAATAAGATTTTAATTGATATCCATACTAAACACCCTGTATCCACTCTTTGAAACTTTTTTCAAAATCTCCTCCCCACTTAACATATCCCACACTAACCCGCCCACCCTCACATCCCCTTTTCAACCATTTTAATGAGTCTCATTGATTTTTTAGATGATTCCCGCTGGGAGACGATAGCACGAACCACCACCGGACCAATGCAAGACTTCACCGTCAGCTACCAAAGCCTACTGCCATCCACTGCGTACACATTCCGAGTAATTGCGTACAACCGATACGGCATTTCATTTCCAGTTTACTCAAAAGACTCAATCTTGACCCCATCGAAACTGCACCTGGAATACGGATACCTGCAGCATAAGCCATTCTATCGGCAAACCTGGTTCATGGTTGCCCTGGCAGCAACCTCAATCATAATCATTATCATGGTCATCGCGGTGCTGTGTGTGAAGAGCAAAAGCTACAAGTACAAACGTAAGTATGGTGAAACGCAATCAATTTGGCAAATCCCAATCACGGCATCATCCCCCATTTCACAGAGGAAGCACAAAAAACCCTCGAGGAATCAATGGCCATGTCCATTGATGAACGACAAGAGCTCGCTCTGGAGTTGTACCGCTCGCGGCACGGCGTCGGTACAGGAACTCTGAACAGTGCCGGTACACTGGGTCGTGGCACGCTCGGCACACTGGGTCGAAAGTCCAACCATCGTCCCCCACCAGCTGTCACGTTGGGCAAGAGCCCGCCACGGCCATCGCCAGCCTCTGTGGCGTACCACAGCGATGAGGAGAGCCTAAAATGCTACGATGAAAATCCAGACGACAGCAGTGTTACAGAGAAGCCATCGGAAGTGAGCTCGTCAGATTCACAGGTAAGCTGAATATGCCTCCACTCACGGACAAATTCATTCGAACGCATCCTTCTTTGTTATCATCCCCAATTAGCACTCGGAGAGTGAAAACGAGAGCGTTCGCTCCGATCCGCACTCCTTTGTGAACCATTACGCCAACGTGAACGACACGCTGCGGCAGTCGTGGAAAAAACAGAAGCCAGTGCGTAACTACTCCAGCTACACGGACTCGGAGCCCGAGGGCAGTGCGGTGATGAGTCTCAACGGCGGCCAGATCATCGTGAACAATATGGCGCGCTCCAGAGCCCCGCTTCCGGGCTTCTCCTCATTTGTTTGACAATCAACGGAGTTTTAAGTTTCCATAAGTACCACGTTAACTTTAATTTTTTTTTTTTGACTTAACATTCACACACACACACACACAAGGGACTTGTGTACGACTACAGACATTTTCATTTCATCGTTCGCGTTGCGTATGTGTGTTGGATGTTGTGCATGCGTTTCAATTCGTAGTCTCTCATCTTGGGTGGCTCTCGAGGATGCTGCCGCCACCAAAGCAATTGCGAGGTGTTTCCTGTTTTCGTCTAAGGCAATTGTCCATCTCTTTTACTTGTGATAAAAGATTTAACTGAACATTATTTTTTTAAAGTTTACTTTTAAGTTTAAGCGAAATCAGATTCGTGTCTTCTGCGCCCTTGGCGGGGCGGGAAGGAGTCGAGGTTCATATCATACGTTTAAGTTGAAGATGTGTCTTGTGTTTAAGTGAAGCGATTATTGTAGTTGTGTCTTAAGTTCGAACGGAAGGATGTTAAATCTCAATTAAACCTTAAATATACAATCGGATGTAAATATTAGTTTTGAAGAGGATAAGTTGTGCATTGACGGGCGTTGGGTGGGCTGGGTGGTTGTATGAGAGGGAATTGTTAATTTTTTAATGTGAAATTTGTCGCTTTTTTGTTCTTTTATTGCTGTTAAGGCTTTGGGTTTTGTTGTGGATTCTGTTTTGTTGTTTTTTTGTTTCGACTGAATGGTAAGAGACATTTGAATCCGGACTCAGTTCTTATTTAACTTGACGTCTCTTAAGAAAGCCAAACAAAGACTTTCATACCTTAGTTATTTTTTCAAAATAGTCGAGATAAGTGGGTAAGATCGCAGACTTTCGTTTTAATCGAGACATTCGTAGACATTCGTAGACCTTAAGAAATGAACCCGGAAAACATATCGCTTGTGCTTCATCAAACTTGTGTATTTGGGAATTTTTCCCAAAGTCAATTCTTCTCTCCGTTGATCTTTTTCAATGTCAAACTATGTATTTCCAGTCTTCTTCCACAGAATTGTGCATCCGTTGAACAACTGGATGGCCATCACTCTTCCATCGAGGCCTAAACTGACCTTTCCTCACACTTACTGAGCAATGGGTCGCAAAACTGACACTTTTGTTCGGAAATGCTCTCAAACTCCTCTTTGGGAATCCTTAAGAAAGCAGTCAGCCTTCTTTTCTAGTGGAATTCCCTGAAGACAGACTGTTACTTTGAAGTTGAAAACTTTTCCTGATGCAACCAATTACAAAACGAGAATTTCCCCACATCAGTTGATGGATCCTTACCATGACCTGACCCAAGCGAAGTGCGTACATGCGACTTTTCAGTCACAAAAGTGGAACACATTGCTCTCGATGTGATTTAACAAAATGTCATGTGCTCTCGTTCACATTGAATGTAATGCGTTCCACATTTTACGACTGAGTGGTCGTACAGAAAAATCGCATGAGCATCGGGCTAGGTGCGATTTTTTTGTCGTACGACTATTCAATCGAAGGAAGTGGAACACCGCACTTTCAATGTGAACGTGATACATTGTTCGATGACATTTAAAGGCGAGTGTTCTACATTTGCCAAGTGAATAGTTTTACGACAAAATTCGCATGTGCGTGTCCTGCTTTTTCTTCATCTTTGTTCCTCGTCGTGTCACAGAACATTACAGTCAAGCGGTAATTGAAGGCTTCTGAAATGTATACGTCATGTCATCGGAAAACGCTGTCGCTAAATAACATTTGACATTTAAACATGACGAACCGACAAGACTCCTGGAGAATGAGGAGTGGGCAAGCAATGAAGAAAATCAAAATTAAAAATTTTGTTGATTGGTGTGGGAGTTAGTACCGACAAAAACACACAACATCAAAGTTCTTAAGATGAAAATCACACTTATTATGAAAAATACACGCAATGGCAGAATTTTTAAATTCAAAACGTAAGACAGTGTTTACACACTTCAAGAAAGTCCTCAAATATGCTTTAAAGTTACCCCTAAAGCGGAGAGGTTCTTGGATCTACCATCATTCTTTGATATACACGTCTATCCTTGTTTATGAATCCAGGACTTACTGCACAAGGTTCCTCATTGCGCCATTTCGTAGGCAAAACAGATAATGACAGGGCAAGGGAGGTGCACCGATTTGTCATCCTTTGCCATCGCATATTTGGAAGAATTCTCAGCCCACTCTCTCTTTTTCAAATTATGGAAACGACTTTTAAATTTCGAAATGTCTAAGGAAGTGTAGAAAATTCGGATAAATGACAACAAATCAAAAGCGACGTTCATCCCATGATATCTGACAATCCACTTCAACCATCGATGTATTTTTTAATTGCGAAATTCTATCTTTACACTGCATTCGAATCCAAACTCTGAGTTTAGTCATCGTTGGATCAATTGTAATTTTGGTAGAATTCGTATTTTTTCACTGTTCATTCGGTTTGTTGGGAGGTAAGGAACTTATTTGCAGAAAGATACAAAAACGTATGTTGTTGTCGTCATTGTCGGTGCAGCTGTGGACTCCAACACCACTCTCAAGAGATTCCATCAAACAAACTTCGACGCGTCTGTGGACAACTGCACCACAGCTCCCCCAAGTGATTCTATCAAACAAACTGCTATGCAGCTGTGGATTTTTCTACATCACCCCTCTCTCAAGTGATTCCATCAAGCAGTCTGCTGTGCGACATGTCTGCTCTCAATTCGATTCAAAATGTGATATAAACGAAAATTTCCATTCAATCGAAGGAATTCAAACGAAGATTTGTTTCTTCAATCGTTTCTTAAAGAAAATTCCTGCAAAAAGCGCAGGACTCTAATATAAGCAAATACTACTGATTATATGCCGTCGAATGGTCTGCAAGTTGCATTGTAAAAATTCGATTTCTTTTGTACACGTTTTCGGTTCATGTTTGGAATGTGGATGAAAACAAGAGTTAAACAAAATTTGGTACAAAATTCAAATTGTTCAAGGTCTCACTCTCAGAACTGCCTCCACACTTGTGAATAATGTTTTCACACATCTGTCTTAGATTTGCTGCTAAATGAAGTCAAGAACCATTGGAAAAATCGACACATCTTAAGCTTGTCCCAGTTAGAACCTAACAAATTTGAAAAAGTTTGCTCTCTTCCCTGATATAAATAAACTGTTGCACAGTCCTCGAAGACAGCCATATTTAAATGAAAAAAACGTCTCTATATAAAGCTGTTGTCAGTAACTATTCTTAAAGGTCTAGTTCTCATCAGCAGCTGGAAAATCTCCTCAACACAGGGTTGCTTAACATGCAGGGAAGGCATATTTTCGAATTGCTGCTCGAAAAAACAAACGCTTTCGAACATTTGAAATTCTCCACCATCGCATATTTAGTTTGAGGAAATTTCACATGAATTTAAAATTGAATCATTTCCTGTTGTAGAACTACTTAGTTTCCTGCTGCGTTTGAGGCCAATTTCTGTGAAATCACTCTTAGTACGTTTATGGTGCTCTCCGTTAAGGACAATTTTAACAATTTGTGACTTCTTAGTTGATCTCCACCTTGATTCATTCAGACTTTCTTGTTCATTTTACATTACAAAGGCCCTCAAACTTATTTCGTGAAAAAAAAAATATACAGAAAGCCATAATTTTCATGTGCAACAGAATTTCCCTACAACCTCCACTCCATACCCCACCTCCGTCAATCAGTTTAAAATTATATTTAAATACAAAGTCTATGTATATTATATAAGAAAAAAAACTCGTGTATGTGTGTGATTGAATCTGTTCGCACTGTTCGCTCCCACAACACCCACTTAGATAGAACTCTAATGAACATCCCCTAAGGATCTTCGAAACTTCTTAGACAAATATCTCGTAAACTAAAGCGAAGGAAAGAAAGAAAAAAACAAAAAACACTATTAGGCCATATAATGCAATCATAAGTAACAACAGTATAGACATGAAAAGAAGGAATACAAAAACAAAAAAAAAAACAAAATGCAAATATAAGTATATGTATGTATATTGACCATTATATACACTTACATAGTTAATTATTGCTTAATCTACAAAACAAACGACTGATTATTATTTATAAAAAGAAAACAAACAAAAAAAAAAGAGTATAGAAATGAAGGAAATTTTAATAATTTTATATATCTTGACACGCCTTAAAAACTGTATTTGTAAATGTATGTAAGTGAATTCATCTTTCCAGTTTTTTCTACTTTTTACTATCATAAATCGAATCAAACTGTAAAAAAATACAACAAACAAAACCAAACTTACCCGAAATTCATTCGAAATCCGATACGTCAAAGAGTTATCAATTTCAACCCCGTTTACTACTTTCATAGAAGAGCAATGCATTTGTAGGATTTTTTTTCCAATTCCGAATGAAATCTTAGCAATTAGTAATCGGTAAGGAGTAGGTTAAGAGACAGAATTGTAAAATAGAGACTAAGCTTGTATGTAAGTAATAAATTATACTGTTAGCGAAATAAATGCGAAAAGAAGTATTACGACATACTTACAAATAAAATCTGCATTCAAATGAATGAATTGGCTTGTGTGTTTCATTTGAGATATTTTACAGGTGGATTGGATCTTTCAAAGGGTAAGTTTTTGCATTTAAGAACAAGTGGGGAAATTTAGGTCAAAAACTGGATGTAAATCGTCACTATGTTTGGCTCGGTACGTAACTCAATAAGTCCCGGGACATACAGTACTGTGCACCATGTTCGACTTTGTCACTATTTTCCTAATAACTTTTACCCACCGTCATGTAAGCACATTATATTTGCTGCACAACATCCCTATTCCATCAGTAACAAAACCCACAAACAGGATAAGAAAGAAGTGCATTGTGAACTTAGAAAAGGCCCGTTATCCGGAATGACATCGAATTTCGTATTGTGCAACCAAGTGCAAAAATTTATAAATACGAAGTAAAACTCAATGGAATAGTGAAGTTTTTTGTTTCTATTTTTGTCATTGGGTTAGTACTCAGTCGTATAACCTTTATTTTTAAGTACAACGTCACAACGTCGTGGCATGGGATCTATTAGGGCCTGACATCGCTAAACAATGATATTCTTCCAAGCAACCTGCACAACATCCCATAGCTGTTTTGAATTTTTGGGTTTTGCTTCATATAAAGCTTTCTTTACATCTTTCCAAAGGTTTTCAATGGGAGTCAGGTCCGGAGACCGAGGTGGTCACTTCATAACTTGAGATCCATTGCTTTGGATAAATTCTTTGGCCGGCTTGCTCGTATGTTTGGGGTTATTGTTTCGCTGTAGAATCCATCTAAGCGGCATATTCCACTCTGCGTAAGGTAGCGTGGTTTCTCTCATTATTAAACTTCGGCAGTCATCATATGTTTTATCCAAAAAATGGGACCAGTTCCATAATAGTAAAACCATTCGCATACGGTAATTTTTGCTCCGCTGTGTTTCACAGTCTTAATAATACACTGCGGTTGAAACTCTTGGTTTTTTCGCCTGCGAGACTGGCAAATCGTCATGGAAAAAACTCCCACCACAACAGCGTTTCCAAATTGTTCAGCTAACACATTACTCAATAAGTCCTGGGCGTAACCAATAAAAACACAAAACATTTTCAAGACAAAATCCGACTTATTCAGCAACATCGATTCTTTTAAGAGTGGTACAATTACTCCAACGCCGCTCTTTCATTTCGAACGATTCATCTCTGGCTTAAAAAAAGGATTCAGTTTCGGTTCATTCGAGGCATAGTTTTTTTCGGCGATCATCTCTTTGAGGTCTGAAAGTAGGTAGAAATGACTGGGGGCAAGATCTGGAGAATACGCTGGGTGCGTAAGCAATTTAAAGCCCAATTCGTGGAATTATGCCATGGTAGCCAACGACTTGGTTTCATGAGCCAGTGGATACTAGCTAACGTCGTTGATCGCACTCAACATGGCGAGCTGCCAACACTATCCTCGTCCGTTCACACGTCAAATTGACATACAGCCTCCTCGTGGCGCCCCCTGGATAGCCATCACAGCATCCGCTATGTGGTGAACCAATGTATGCAGCGACTCGCCTACCAGTCTGTAGGTTGTGCGTGAGGCTAACTCCCTCACCACACAAAAACAAACCCAGTTCAGAGACAACAACATGCTCCAGATATGGACGGATCCAATGTTGACGACCATAGCAAACGTACAAAGGACAACGATTTTCGGTTCGGCACGTGGAATGTGAGGTCCCTTAACAGACCACGTGCAGCCGAACAACTTGCGGAGACCCTTGACTGCTACAAATCAGATATCACCGCCATGCAGGAAGTGCGGTGGGATGGGCCGAGCAGAAAGAAGATGAAGAACTGCGACATCTAATACAGTGACTGTTACAGGGAGAGAAGGCAGCGTTTATTCGGATGCGGATTTGTTGTTCGAAGCAGACTCAGGCAAAAAGTCTATCAGATTGATCACGTTGCGATCGACGTCAGACACTCCTCCAACATTCTCGATGTACGAACATTCCGAGGAGCGAACATCGACTCGGATCATCACCTTGTTGTCCGGGGTACATCTGGGCCTCAACCAACACGCTCTCCAGCTAACACGATCTCTCGCATGCTGTCGCCAGTTGCGCACTCCAAGTTGGCTGAGGTCCTTCTCCACTTGTGTGCGCCACCTTAGTCTAGGCCGTCCTCTGTTCAGTTCCAATGGCTCAGATGCGAAAACTTTTCGGGCCGCCATTCCAAGCGTTGTATCTGAAGACGTTTGACTAAGCGCATGTCGCTGTACAGCCCATAAAGTTCGTCGTTGAATCTGATTCTGCGTTTAATTTTGGTACTGATGTTGATGTTCCTACTTACCGTGGAGCCGATGTACACGAAGTCCTTGTCTACCTCGAAGTTTCTGCTGCCTAGTGGTACGCTCTGTCCGAGATGTCGATGTTGTGTCCTTCCTCGATTACAGCATGAACTGAACTCCGTCATGCCATCATTTATTGCCAAAACCATTTTAGCCGCGTTCGCTTTAATATCTGCTATCGCTGTACTCGTTCAATCACGTCAATGTCGTCTCCGTAAGCTTACTGTTGAAAGGACTTCCGGAAGATGAGGCCTCTGGTGTTGACTTGAGAGTAACTTACGATCTTCTTATGAATGATGTGGAAAAAGTCAGTCGTCTTGTTCTCTCCTGGCACTGTAAGTAAGGCATCAAACATCCCTTTTTTTTGTAATTTTGATGGTTTTTCATGCGCATTTTGTTTGAAAGGGAACCTTCTTGTTCAGCATGGGTACATGCCTTATAAATATTCCCTCTATGATGGAAACCAAATATGCGCATGTGCATCTACTACAAACGAACGTACTCAGTTTATCTGCTTTACAACAGATTTTCTCAATAGTTCATAACAAACAAAGATTTGACAGGACAGCCGATTCTTTTTCCTATCAAATCAATGAACAGTATGAAATGGTTTAGTGGACTGTCCTCTTTACAGAAGACAGCCCACACTGGATAATTTGATTTTTCTCCTGGGTGTCACCTATAGGCAGGCTTCACTGTAATTAGCTTCCATCCATCATTGCGTCAAATCCAAATTTGAGTTTTATGCCATTCACAAGAATCCAAAAAAACCCATCACCCCTCTTCTTCGTCATGGCATCTAATAAAAGTCAACACTTGATCGTCATCCGGACGCAGCAGCAGTCTCTTTCCCACAGTGAACAAAACGTCAATTTTCATTAGGCTGACTTCTAACCTCACAGCTAAATGCGCTACAAAATGAATCCACTTCACTTGCACTTGGCTTCGCCTATTGAATCAACTTCCTGCCGCAGAGCTCCCCGTTAATTAAAGTTAATTGTTTTCAGTGTCTGCCTGCAGCTAATTCAGGTGTACAAAGCCAACTGAATCCCAAACAGGGGTCTGTGCACTTGAATTTAGGCTTTATTCAGGCGTCGCTCTTCCTCCGGTGTACATTTACTTTCTGCTGCTCGTCACACAGCGACGAATGATTCTTTTATATTCGGCACCGTCTATGGCCTGTTCATGGTCCTCCGGTGTACTTGAGGGTAAGGACCAAAAGTACCGTAAAAAGTCCAGAAACAATTTGTTTGCAAATTAAATAGAAAGTTGCGGTGTCGTGGCCAGTGCGACGCCAGCCAGGGAGCAACGATTGTATTTGAAAGAGCCGGAGCTGCTATGTGCCGCGCTTGGTGTCTCTCGTGGCGTTGGTGGAAATATATTTATTTGCACGTCCCTCAACCGGATGAGAAGTGTTGCATGCCAATTTGTGCTTAAAAATACACAAGAGAGGCGGGTGTATGTTTCGAATTTTGTTTTTGTCAAAAAATTCCAAACAAACATTCAGAGGCGGAGATTCACTGTTCCACGGTCTGGGAAGTTTACTAATTGGATGGACTAACTGAATGAATAGAACTCCGTGAATATGAGATTTGATATGATAGCTGGTGTCTCCGTCAACTGGAAGTGATTTTGGGAAATTTGGGAGGACTGTGAGATAGCTTTTATCAACTCAAAAAAGGCGCCTGACGGAAACGAACAACACTGCACCCCCATCCTCCAAGAGTTGAGTGACAAGTCAGTGTTGCTTGGATCATCATTTAAACAAATGAATTGCGCCCATCTCCCTTCAAAGACACTTGCCTTCCTAGTTTCCCAAGACCATGCCCAAATGCATTCAACCACAACAACTCCCACAAACACTCCCCATGACCACAAGTCACACCATCATTCGTACCGGATACAAAAGCACCTCAAGGAACAATTATTTTAGTGAGCGAAGAAGTGGCAAAGTTAATAAGTGGAACTAATGATTGATTGTTGATTAGCCTAGAACACACAAACGGCCGGAAGCAATTCACTTAATGTGGCTTTCGTCATGCCCAACGACCAATTTTCCCCCGACACATTGAATTCCCGTCGCTGACATGCAACTGCATGCCTGATGGCATACAATGAACTGGAAACATTTCATTTGCACTTACATTCGTAGCAGGACTAACAATGTTCACTCCGTCAGGCAATTGCCCCAAAAAAGGGAAAAAGAAAAAAGTGCGCATTCGCCACCCATCGCTGGGAGGGGCAATGGAATTGTGTTTCGGCATTAATTGCAGGACTTAAGTAGATTTCAGCGTTGATAGGTGTATCCTGAGTTGCAAATGCAAGCGGCAGCAAATGGACGCCGTAGAGTTAGCATGCCAGCACTGAAATGGAAGGCGACCGTGACGAGGCTAATTCGTTTTAGTTATTCCATCAAGCGATCGAAAAACGCACACAACATTGTTTTCTTTATTCCACTGCAGATAATTTCACAGTGTGCTGGAATTTATGATTTTTCTCCTTCATTTCCTTTTTCTTCTTTCTCGCCCGAGGATTGGAGTTTTCCTCGCTGACAATCGCAACAGCCTCCACGGTGCCAATGTGCACGTATGGCCATCCCTCGGAAAATTCGAAAAGCATCTTGTATTTGCCAGCGGGGATCTTGAAGGGAATCACTTTGGGATCCAGATGGACATCATGCGCCGCCAAGTGACCCTAAGGAGGAAGGACAGACTTAGGACGTGATTTCACAAGGAGAAGCCAATACGCACCGTGTAAGGACATCCGTGATTGATGCTTGTATACCTCGTCAGAAATTTCAAAATAACCTTGGCGTAGGAGTTGCCCTTGCTAGTGTCCAGCATTTCACACAAATTGACGCTCAGGTTCAAGAGAAACGGACGAAACTGATTGGTGTACTTGAAGAGTTGCAAGTGAAGCTAAAATTTGAAGTAAGCCTAAAGTCACAGCAGGAGGAGTAATTTTCACTTACACTGGCGTTCTTGATTTCGCCCACCAAGTCAGAGTCCATAATAGCGACCGTTTTGTCCCAATTGATAGGCTTCAGTCTGCAGGATATGTTCACCAGCATGTCAGGATTGCCAAAGCACACCATTGAACTAGTTTTGATGAAATATGAGGGGTCCTGGAAAGAATAAGAGAGTCGAATGGATGCAAGCGATCGGAGGATGATGCTCTTACTGCACTTCTCCCACATGAGACCATCATAAATTGAATGAGGCCCAACAACACAATTCTTAGGATTCCCTGTAGACTTCCCATAGCTTGCAGTCTTACTGTGGAAACACGACTAAATGGAGACCACCCAACAAGTTGAAATGGTGGCGTCATTAAAATAAAAATCAATTTGTAATCACTAGCCCGTGAAGATAGCGAAATTCGGGAAGTAAGTGGAAATGCTGTCAATTAATTTAGGTTTAAAATTTATCGACATTCATAGATGATGGTCGCTTAAGCGTGACTTACGAGAGTCTACTCAGAACGGAACAACAAAAAAAAGACAAAAGACAAAAGACAAAAGACAAAAGACAAAAGACAAAAGACAAAAGACAAAAGACAAAAGACAAAAGACAAAAGACAAAAGACAAAAGACAAAAGACAAAAGACAAAAGACAAAAGACAAAAGACAAAAGACAAAAGACAAAAGACAAAAGACAAAAGACAAAAGACAAAAGACAAAAGACAAAAGACAAAAGACAAAAGACAAAAGACAAAAGACAAAAGACAAAAGACAAAAGACAAAAGACAAAAGACAAAAGACAAAAGACAAAAGACAAAAGACAAAAGACAAAAGACAAAAGACAAAAGACAAAAGACAAAAGACAAAAGACAAAAGACAAAAGACAAAAGACAAAAGACAAAAGACAAAAGACAAAAGACAAAAGACAAAAGACAAAAGACAAAAGACAAAAGACAAAAGACAAAAGACAAAAGACAAAAGACAAAAGACAAAAGACAAAAGACAAAAGACAAAAGACAAAAGACAAAAGACAAAAGACAAAAGACAAAAGACAAAAGACAAAAGACAAAAGACAAAAGACAAAAGACAAAAGACAAAAGACAAAAGACAAAAGACAAAAGACAAAAGACAAAAGACAAAAGACAAAAGACAAAAGACAAAAGACAAAAGACAAAAGACAAAAGACAAAAGACAAAAGACAAAAGACAAAAGACAAAAGACAAAAGACAAAAGACAAAAGACAAAAGACAAAAGACAAAAGACAAAAGACAAAAGACAAAAGACAAAAGACAAAAGACAGAAGACATGCCTCCAAGTTTCTTACTTTGCCCAAACCTGAACCGAAAACCCGCTAAAACGGATTTGATGCTTAACGCAACTTCACGGCCACCACCTTATTGTTGACTTAAGACACATCATCAAAGAAAAAAACCCAAGACCGTACTTCAAAGTCATTCCTCAGATTTTATTGCGTTCTCGAAAGTTGCGCACATTCCCGAAAAAGTGTCATTATTACACGACGACAAGAGGAGCAGGGCAATAAACAAAATTCACAAGAATGAACGCATCACAGTTTTTTGCGGTGGAGCGTGTTGGGCGTATGTCCAATTTGGTTTGATGTCTTTTTGGTGTGTTGAGCGGGCCATTGGCATTATCTGCAAACTCTGTCTCAAGGAAATCGCAAACGAGGTGGGATGCGACTTTGAGGAGTTATTCGTCAGAGTCCTCAGCGATTAACATCTTTTGTGGTCGAACAGCCAGGGGCAACAGCCTTGGAGGAGCGATAAAATGAAAAGATGTGGACATGTACTTTGACGACTCGGGGCCATGTGAGTGTTCATTAAAAAGCAATAAAAAGGCAAAGTTTGTTTTTGGATCACGAGACCGTAAGACATTGTAATTCGGTGGCACGGTTTCCCCTGGTGGGTGGATTGGAGGGTGGCGCATTAACGATGTTTTCCTATCGGTGGCGGTCGTAAAATCTAAATGACAGCGAGGAGAGGAATAATTAAGACTTCATTATACCGAATTAATCTTAAGCTATGAATAAATGCTGCTATTTAAGATATTTGAAGCTCGTTATTTTGGGTTATTTGGCTTAAGGCCGATGCCACAAAGTCGTAAGCTTGTTTGTAAACACGTGACCGACTTCGGTGGGCGTTTTATAAGACAAATTTAATGTGTTCAGCATCCTTAAAGTTTTCAATCAACCAGAAATGTCTTATGTTCTTAGTGCCTTAACTTAATCTGTACTCAAGGAGCTTTTTTCTCGAGGGAAGTTTTTGCTTTAAACTGTAGACTGAATTTGATGACTTCACTCGCGCGTCAGCAGTTAACTAAGAACGGACTTATTCGAATGAATTTTCTCACATTCGCTAAAAGTCCCTCGCATATTCCTTCATTCTTCAAAAATAGGATGCAGTCGGCGGTAATTGTCAATAGATGCGTCTCCCCACGATTCTAACTACGAAATGCCTGTTTTCGATATCTGACTGCGGAACACCCTACATTGGACTTTTGACGCTCTTAACGGGTGACACATTCCAATTAAAACATATGCCATTGCAGGGCAGGTGATGCAGGAGGATGTTGCAGGAAATTGGGAAGGAAGAAGCGAAGGGAGGCTTATCCCATTTAATAGAAGTCTGTTCACGTGTTCAGTACAATTGTGCTCAAGATATATTCGTGTAGAAATAAAAAAAAAAAAACAATGTTAAAAAATCAGTCAGGGTTTGGTTGAAAAAAAATATCTCCTTGCAAATCTCTGGCAGTCTCCGAAAACTGCGGCTTCTGTCGAAAGTGTGTACGTGTGTTTCGTTCTTCTACTTTTTGACATTAGGGTGCCCCAACACAAGTGTCGCCAGAAGTGACACGTGTATGGACTATTTTACATTACAAGCCAAATCTCAGTTCTTTGTTTGAGTCAGTGAATGCGGAATTGTTGATCGCATATCACCAGCTTTGGTAAAAGTTTTTCTGCGATGGGTCAGTTGAACTGGGAAACCTTTTTGGGCTGAAAAAAAGTATTTACTTCTTATCTCATATTTCCAAGGTACGAGTACGTCACATGTTTGATTTTGTGCGCTTTCTTTACATGAGTGTAGTTGTTTCCTGATTATATTTATCATGATATGCCGATAATGTTACGCAGTAATTATACTTTTATGTATAGAAAGAACTGCCATGCGGGTCCAAAGTGCCTCTGCTTCGAGGAAAGGTGTAGCTCGTTGAAGCTATGTGCAAAATTATGTAAACTGCCAAAACTGCTGACCCAAATCATGGGTAATTTGCCAGCTGATCGCGTTAAAGCACAACGACCCTTTCTTATAAGTGGCGTTGACTGCCAGGATGCAGTTCGAGCGAGGACGGGATGCTGTTTATCGATTCGCAGCAGATGAAGGCTTCAACTTCGCCTTCATTCCGCCGAGGGCTTCTCATTTCGGCGGTCTGTGGGAAGCGGCCGTGAAGTCGGCGAAGGGTCTACTGCAGAGCACAGCATGAAGCGCACTCCTAACGAGCGAGAAACTGCTCACGGCTTTCACCGAAGTCGAGGCGGTGCTCAATTTATGGTCCATCGCAACTCTCTGTAAATATCCCGACGACGGCGAGGCGCTCACACCCGCACACCTCCTAATAGGAAGCCCTTGCCGGAAGCAACCACATTTCGGCAGCCTGTATAAGCGATCTTATTCTTTCGCTCATTTCAAAGTGAAAGTTGGAACAAACACTGAGTAAGAACTGATAAATTAGCTTTCACACCAATCTGAAAGCGTGTGCTAGTTTAAGCCAAACAAATTGACTAGACTAATATGAAGAAAGGTGTCCAGTAACTACTAAGAAACTTTTCTCCGTGACAAGAAGTCTATTTGACAGCAGCCAACTTGAAGCCCTCATCCTCATCCATCATTATGCTGTACAGTTGTCCCGTGAATTTAAACATACGTCCTTCCCAGATGGAAGAGGATGAGGATGAAGGGCTATGTCGTCAGGCCTGCCTCCAGTTGTATAGAACACCCGAATTCGAGTACAGGAAATTCTGTCCCAACTATGTATAATTGTATTATTCAGTAGGATGCCGCTCATTGCCACGAGGAACTCCTTTGTTTGAGCAGGGAGATCTCTACCCAGGATAAGGCACAGACCGCCAAAGAAAGGCAAAACCAACTTATGCCACCACTCACGTCTCAAAGCAACTAAATCCAAAGCAGGAAGTCTTAGACAAGGCGACGCGTTGTCGCGACGTCATGTCATGTGGCAGCAGAAACTTTGGCTCCGCAATAAATAGGGACAAGAACACCGCGCGTACGATTTGTAGTCCTGTTTACATTGATGGCATCTGGAGGTGAAGATTTAACGACTAACTTTATGGGCTGTACAAGGCCCTTGCGCCAGATCAAGCGTCTTCGGATACAACGCTTAAAATGGCTATGCCATATAGAGCTTATGAACACCACTGCTCTGACCCAAAAAGTTTTCGAATCTGAGCCATTGGGACAACGCAACAGAGGAGGGCCTAGGCTAAGATGGCGCATACAAGTGAAGAAGGTCTTAACTAACTTGGAGTGCATGCTGTCTGTAGAGGCGTGTTGGTTGAGGCCCAGGCCAGAAGAAGAAGAAGAAGAAACCGGCAATCGCTTCTGTGACAAAGACATAAGGTTTCCAGCTCCAACCACATCAGGGCCAAACAGCCGGCACCTGACTCAAGCAAAGGCGGGACATTCACAAAGGACTTGCTCTGCAGGCGTCGCATATATATATCATCGCTAAGCCCAAGCAAACTTAAGTGAATAGCGAAGGTGAAATGTGCAATTTTTACGCCAACAATCCTATCTAGAGATAACAGACAAGCCGTGGGTTTCTTGGCGATGGGTGGGAGCTGACTTTTGGGAGCATGCGCTTGGTTAGTCTGCATCCTGAAGAGTCATGCCACCTCTGGCTGTGCTGTCGAGAGACTCAACTGTTGACGGAAGCCCTAAAGAAGTACGTGGGCAGTCCCAGGTGGGTTCGGGCCCTATGAACACTTACAATGGTTCCATGGTGTGTTAATCCTTATGCCCCAATGACTGCAAAAAAATTCAGAGAGTCCGAGTTAAGTCTTTCAGACTGCAGTGTTTAAATTTATACAGACAACGCAATCACTTCTTCTCCTTCATGAAGGTGATCTTCCCAAAAAAACAAACATTTCCCTCTTGTTCAAATGTCTCAGAATTCATTCAAATATCACCCCCAGAGGTAAATATTCCCAACACACGTTACTTCTGTTAACCTCTTCATACCACGGTGCCATCGAAAAATCTTTACTTTACATGCCTAAAAGTATGCTGTAAGTTTGAATAGTTTCCCCTTCAAATGCGGATATCGATGTCAAACACAAAAAGAAAGTCCCCTCCACCCGCCCAAACAGTTTCCTTCTTCCAGAAATATACACCAAACATTAAGGCCCAGATGAAAGGACCTACCTCTCATGTCACTTGAAGTGCATTTCGCCAAAGCGAAGTCACATAAATCCTGGCTCCTGATGATGTTACACAGCACCAAATCAAAGCAACTGTGCATAGTATGGATTGTGTGCTGCTGCACTCCACTCCAACACGTGGGCATGAGGGAGGGAGCGGGTGAGAGGAGGTGCACACAACGACATGGCTGAAGTATCTTCAGAATCTACTTTTCCGCATAAGAGGATTTTCTTTGGGCTTTCTTCCAAATGATATGTCCTAGGATTATTTGTACACACAATGCCCTCGAGAGAGTTTCAGTGATTCCTTCCGGCAGCATGTGTGTGCCGTTCGTACACGGATGAACTGATTCTCATCTCTGGCCACATGTGTGTGCTGAGTCGCAGATGGGTTGGGCTGGGATGGGAGCGGTCTAAAGCCAATATTAAGGGGAATCTTGTTAAGGTAGTCAATGGGAGTGGCTGCGGTGAGCATTGGCAATTCGATTAGATGCGTTTCAATTTAAAATTACTTCTTGGTGAATTTTTTTCACCGAAATGTGTCCACAATTGTACCTTATGAGAATCAATTTGCTTCACTGCAGGCGAGCGGTAGAGACTTGAATTTGCGATGCGAAAGGTTTCTTTGTTTTGGCAGATTGGGGTGTTTTTGGAAGATGGAAATGTTTTTAATCTTGGGCTACTTTTGGGGAAGGAGTCTGTATTTATGGATGCCCCATGCGTCTGTAGGTGGGGTGGAGGATGAATTCGGTTTGCAGTTGAAGTGATGGAAAGTCTGTTAAGAACTGCCAAACAGCTTGTAAGAGTTAAGGCGCTATTGCAACTGAAGCTGGCTTATAAATGTTTCTGAGAAAAATTGCAGATCCTTGTCTGTACAACACAACTGGCTAAATAGTGTGAGAAAGCTTTGCGTTTTTGGCAATTCAAACACGATTCCTCAAGGCAAGAGTTGTGAGTCTAGATTCGTGGATTTTATTTCGGATTCGATAGAGAGCCCAATTTTTGTTTTTAAGATTGAACGTAAATGTTCGGCTGGAAAGGAAGAAAGCATTATCTTAGGTTCGAAATTCGAAGAACACTGCATTACAGAGCTGGAACACAATTTATGAAGTGAAACTTACTTTGGTACGGTGCGAATTGGATGGTTGCTGGACTGCGATATGGGGAAAAGTTGATGGAGGAGGGTTATGAGGGGAGGCGGGGGGAGGGATGATGAAAGAAATGATGATGGATAGAATGTTACTTTATATGCCAAAACATGGTCTCCTGAACTCCTTTCTGTTCAGGTGGTCTTTAGCGAATCAGAGACTTGTGGCTCAACCAACATGACCTCAAACTTACACTTCCTCTCTTCAGCTGTCTCGAATTTGGCACACAAAGTTTGTTGAGTTCCTTCTCCAGTTTTGGTGTCATAGACGAGGAAGTCCATAGTTTCAATGGCTCGGAATTCAAGCATCTTCGTTATACACACGATCTTACATTCCCTATACATCTTTAACGTTGTGTCTGCAGACGCTTGATCAGGCACCGCTGTGCAGCGTTCGTCGTCGATTTTTCACCTTCAGGCACCATCAATGCAAAGTGCGGCAAAAATCGATTGCAAAGGTTTTCTCTCGGAAATACACCATCATACATTTTGAACAACCTCCAGATTTCCTCCAAGTGTTTTGTTCAATGCTTGCTCGACCTTCAGAGAGAAGCCTTTTTTACTTGATTGTCTCTTGAGTCCAAGAAAACAGTGGTTAGCAGAAGTTTTTTTTTTTGTTTTATCATGACAATCTCATACACGTAATCCAGACTCAAAGAAGATTATGCGTCTGGACTTGCAAGTTTCCCCCGATCTCCCCAAGACTGATTTTGAAGAAGTCACATTTTAGTACGTTGTATTGCGTAAAACCTTTTTTGTCTTTTTAAGGTCTCTAACTAGCATGGTTCCAATCTTGATTGAACTGTCAGATTTCTCAGTCCTAATCCTACAGAATCTGATGAGTTTGATAGGTGTCGTATTCACAGCTATAAAAGAAAAACAATTGGATATAGAAGTTCAGTTCCTGCTGGTGTTTTTGTACTTACAACTTTCACATATAGTGATAGAAAATGTTGTTCTGTCAGTTTGCTGTTGTATTTTTGTGGTTTGTACTCGGCAAGTACGTATAGTCACCAAGATCTGAAGGAGCTGTTGATGCCAATTTAGCTATAAGTTGATTGAGATGTTGCCCGGGAATCGAAATGAAGTCCTTTTTCAGTTTTGTTGCGAATTCTGGAGGAGGTGCTTATGAATGTCAAGGAATTTCTTATATATGGGGACCGCTGTTGTACGAAGTCTGTTCAAAAAAACGAGGTGAATTTTTCAATTTCGCAGGCTACGTACATTCAATTATCGATATTTTTTATTTTGTTATGTTGGTACACTCGTCTCGAACATATGCTTACAGTTTTAGCTATAATAATAATTGAGTGGTACTACAGCCCACAAGAGACTGGGGACTAGCTTCTTCAACTACTCTTTTTGTGCGTGCTGCGGTTTTCTTACGAGGGAAAGGAACCTTCATTTATTTTCCGATTCCGAGCGGCGAAATTTAAGAAGTTTTTCATAGACAATTGATACTCTTTGAGCATTGTCAGCTATAAAGTATATTTTTTTTGCGAATTTAGTGGCATATGGTGAATGTACTCTGAGTCAAAAAAATGTTAACAGGTGGTGTAAACTTTTCAAAGAAGGTCGAGAAGATATGAATTAAGGCCCTTACTCTGAACGTAACAGCACATCAAAAACTGATGAAAATGTTGAGAAAGTGAAGAAAATTGTCATGGAGAATTGTCGAATCACTATTAGGGAAGTTGCTGAAGATAGTGGCATATCGGTTGGCTCGGGCCCTGCAATTTTTCCAGACATTTTTTGCATGAAGCGTGTGGCAGCGAAGTTCGTTCCAAAATTGCTGAATTTACTTTTGCTTGTTCGTATTTTTTTGGCCAAAAAAAAACACACTAATCATGCCAACATATATGACCCCCTGTGACTTCTTTCCGTTCCCAAGATGGAAGAAAGGACCGAATCGCTAAGTGAGTTCAAGGGCATACTAAAAAGTGCATATCAGAGCTGCTTGCTGGTGGCGGAAATGTATGTAGAAATTGATGAATATTTTTTTTTTGAGAAGTTAAAATTCACCTTATTTTTTGAGCCATATCGGTGATCTGCTTGTCATCAACTTAGACAGGGTGTTAAGTCTTCATATGAACCTGCCCAGTTATAGAGAACAAAAGGTAGAGAATATCAAAAGTGTATGAGGAAGGCCTTTTTGGTGAAAAAAGTTCTGCGTGCAGGTTTTGGTTCGATGTAGGTCCGATATTGGATTCTGCTAGCAATAAACTCTACGGTGGAATGGACTTAGGCAACCATTTACGAATGCAACAGCTTAGGGCAGCTTCTGCAAGGAGAGCGAACAGCTCCAGCCAACAGACTCTTCGAATCAGACACAATGGAACAACGCAACAGAAGGCATCTCTGTCTAAGATGGCGCACATAAGTAACTAGACAGAGAACGTGCCAGCTGGAGAGGCATATTGGTTCAGGTCCAGAAGGAAAATGATTTCTGTCCTCTAGTTTGCATACTGGACAAGGCGAAACAACCAATTTATAAAGGAACTACTTACTACTTGAAAATGCTTCCCAACTGTAATAAAAGTACTCAACTGAAACGACTTCATAATGTTCACAAGTCAGTCTCCATATGTGTTTAGTTTATATTTTAGAGCAAAGCGCCGTGGCATGGACAAATGTGTCGACTCACACGCAGAAAGACTAGGTTCGATTCCCGGACGGGACACCTCGCATGTTTTCACGGCACCACCTCGCGTTGCTGACAACACTCAAAGAGTATCAATTGTCTATGAAAAAGCTTCTCAACTCTCGCCGTTCGGAGTCCGGAGAAAACTGTTGGTCTCTTCTGCTCGTGAGAGAACAGTAGCACGCACAACACGATTAGTTGTTGTAGAAGCTAGGCCCTGGTCCTTGAAACAGATCAAAGACTTAGTGACGACTGAGCACTCAAGGTAGTCTGTAGACTCACCTTATCCTCCTGTCAAATCTATCCAATTTGCGGTGGAAGCTAAACATTTGGAACGAGTCCTGATGTGCAACCTTGTGTGTTTTTGCGTATGCCAGCTGCTGACTATTTTTGAAAAGTTAATTGAATTATAAATAAAAACAAAACCAGTCAGACGTAAGATTAGGAAAAAAATGCAATTCTAATGTTTACATCAACAGTCCCCTTATCATGCGCTCTCAGTTAATATAATTGCACAATTTTATAAAACAACAATTTCTGTTTTTTTTTTTACCCTTCTGTCAGATGAAATCAATATACAGTCCAACAATCGAACAGTGACCGCAAATTAAACTGTTTACTCCCGTCGGAGCTCGTTAACTGATTGCATTTTGAAAAAGAAACAGAGAAAAATAAAACTGAACCAAAAACAATGCGCGGCGGCATTCACTAAAAGGTTTCCCGTGTATTTTTAATGTGAATTATGAGAGAAAACCCCGAAGGGGTGGGGGGAGAGGGACCGAAGGGAATCTATTTAATTTGCATCACTGCACGGGACCATATTTAATTTAAATTACTCCATTCACAGACCTCACACACCGAACCTATTCTCGGTCGGTCTGGTTCGCAGTTACACTCCCGTCAATGCGATAAAATTGTAATTGAGCTGTGAAAAGCTAATTAAGGTGTTACTACTGATTGTGAGTTTATCTCAATTAGCCAGTTGATTTAAGCAGCGGATATCTTTGAGGGGAACTTCCGTCCAAATTTCAAATTTCTCAGAAAAGGCGAATCTCTGGTATCCAATGCATCTTGTCTCAGCAAAATGAGCAAACACTCACAATAGCGCAGCAGAACTTTTCCCTTAACTTTCCCCCCCAAGCATGGGCTCGACGCCTTGGAAAAACTTTTGCACCCACATTTCCATCGCGTTTTACACAACCCTCTGCTCGAAGGGAAGGAGACGCGTGGTAAATTTGATTTGTCAAGAAAAAATCGTTTGCAGCAATCCGAAGCCCGAGGACTACAATTCCGAAGAATATTTTCCAGTCTAGTGAGCCTCGGTGGCTTTCTTTCGCAATAAGCGCGGAAGTTTGCTCTGAGCCAGAACTTTTAAATTTCCGATTTCGCCAGCGCGTCTGTTGCGTGCGTGCCCGTCTACTGCAGAAGAAATTGCAGTAAATACACGTTTCTCTGGCAGGGGTGTCCCTTTAAGTTGTTTTTGGAGTCCGCATTCGGTGGTTCGTTCCTATGCGGTATACCCCCAAATGCCTCACCCCTGTGTTGCTTAATCGGATTAGTGGCAATTGCATATGCGGTTTGTAGTATTTGAAGTTCTCCACGGAATGAACGGAAATGTTCTCAAGTGATGCTGCAGTGGTTGTAAACTTTACTCTTAAAGGAAATGTGAGATTTGGTGCATCGTGTCAAATGTCAGAGGGATGCTGTTAAGTGGGTCTGAGTGGTGTAGGTTATATCTTTTTATGCATAGGCTGTAGGAAACCGACTTTAATTCATTGGATTTGATCGCTTGACATTCTATTTAATTGGGCAGAATGGGCTTTGTTAGTTTGAAGTTGTATGCTTACCGGCTTAAAGTTGTTAGCGAAAGGATGCGTATCTCAGGCACAAATAACTTTTTTTCGTGAAGTTTGTCACAGGGGTCAGTGACAATAGGAGCATTTAAATTTTTTCGGAATTGTTTTTGTTTGGTGCCCTTTCGAAGATAAAAGCTTGAAAACAGCGTTGTCAGCATATGTTACGGTTCTAATACCAAATAGCGAAAATGATTTGACGAGTGCGTTGAAAATGTACCAAGATGTGGATGTATTTCGAGAGTCGAAAGACAAAAATCCGTCGACTACAGTGGTTCAGCCACATTGAGCATTGAATGGACAACAGAGCTCCAGCCAAGAAAATCTTCGCATTCAAGCTCCGGGTTTGAGAAGGAGAGCGAGGCCAAAACTCCGGTAAAGAGACCAAGTGATTTCGGATGCTAGATAGCTTGGTCTTGACAACTGGAAGCAGCGTTCCCGGCAACGTCAAGAATGAAAGCCTAAAGCTGATACATACACACAAGGGGGAAATGTGTTAATAGAACGCCAATTCCAAAATTGGCTTGATATAAAATTGGATAACATATATTCGTTGGAGATTGCTGAAAGATAACATTTGTCTAGCGCTACCGTGGAACGTCTAGGAGTAAATTCGTATAAAGGGTGATTTTTTAAAACCTATAGGAAAGTTTTTCAAAAAAAAAAAAAACACACAAAGTTCAGAAAAATGCATGAAATCTTTATTTGAATCGATAGTACGGTCCATATAAATTAATGTTTGAAGATGTTGACCTTGACTGCGCCTCAAATGGTCCATCCGCTTAGTCTAATTTTGGCATACACTTTCCAACATTTTGGCCGGTATCTCACGAATAATGGCTTCAATGTTGTCCTCCAATGCGGTAATTGAAGCCGGCTTGTCTGTATAGACATGAGCCTTAACATAGCCCCACATAAAAGGCGTTAAATTGCACGATCTAGGCGGCCAATTGACCGGTCCCGAACGTGAAATAAAATGTTCACCGAACTCGTCACTCAATAAGTCCATTGTTGCGCGTGCTGTGTGGCATGTGGCACCGTCTTGTTGAAAACAAATATCATGCAAGTCAAGCTCTTGCATTTTGGGGAAAAAAAGTTGGATATCATCTCACGGTAGCGCTCACCATTCACAGTTACGTTACGATTCGTAACTTCATCTTTGAAGAAGTACGGTCCAACGATGCCACCAGCCCATAAACCGCACCAAACTATGACATTTTTCTGGATGCATTGGTAGCTCTTGCAATGCTTCTGGCTGATATTTACTCCAGAATCGACAATTCTGCTTATTTACGCACCCATTGAGCCAAAAATGAGCCTCGTCGCTGAACATAATTTTTCGGTAAAAAAGTGGATCTTCGGACAACTTTCCAAGAGCCCATTCACCAAAAATTTTACGTTGCGGTAGGTTGTTTCGCTTCAATTCCAGCACCAGCAGTGTTTTGAAAGGCATCACACATCAATCCTTCCGCAGAATTTTCGACGTTGTTGAGTAACAGAGGCCCAATTGCTGCTAACGGCGACAAATCGATTACTGATGGTTATCGTTAACTCTGGCCGATACAGCTGCGATATTTTCTATAGTTCGCACTCTACGAAAGCGTGTTGGTGGCTTAATGTCCAACAATGTAAATTTGGTGCAAAATTTAGTCACAATAGCCCGAATAGCTGCTTTAGTGGGTCGATGAAACTGACCATAAAATGGAAGAAGCGCGCGATTAACTTTCTTAACAGAGCACGCATTTTTATAATAAAATTCAATAATTTGCAAGCGTTGTTCGTTTGTAAGACGATTCGTGGTTAAATTATAGACCAAACTGAAGATGTTTGACAGTGAAACATAACACGAAACGTGCATCGGCTGTTTAAAACAGTGTTGCCAAAAAAAATTATAACTAAAAATCACCATTAAAAATCGACAGTGACCATTCTACGTATTTACATTCCAAACCATTACAGACGTAATCAAATATACATAATTGTACTCATCGGCTCCTCTGTTACTCCTATGAAATCCTCACAAATCATTTCTTTATGCAACAGGTTCATTTTCGGAGTAAAGGAATTCGGTTTTATTATGTTCTGATTCAATAACGTACCGCAGACGTGCTTCAGTTAAGTTGAACCTTTTTGGCTGGCAGATTCTTTTTCAAATATAAAAAGCTTTGTTGGACGTTTTACTTCAGTTCGTATTCCTTTTTCTAAGACCTTTTTAAACACAGGAAAATACGAACAAGGAGTCATATCAATAAAGAGATATAAAGAATGTGTTAATTTCTTACGAATAATTTGATCCATTGTTTTCTTTATTACGCTGCGTACAAATTCTTATTGCCACTCGGAATCACATAGAACAAAGCTCCCTAAAGCAATAACGAAAGCACAAACACTAACTTCCAGCTTATCCTATGCTCAATTCGGTACTTACATTCTGCCGTTGGCGCTGTAAACACAGTCCCTGTTGATGGTGTGTTTAAATTCTCGTTTCTATTACTTCCATTTATATAAGTCACAGATTTGCTTCCTATAATAGTAAGGAGAAAAGGTTTGCTGTATAAGATTGTCTGTGAACAGTGCACATCCCATAATTAAAATTTGAAGGTTTGAGTACCGAATTTAACGAAATATCGTAATTCGAACATCTTTCTATGTTTTCGTCAGCCCTTCGGAGGGGAAGGAACATTAACTGTGGGTTTGTGTCCATGATGTAGTAGCGTTGTCAATAACGTCGATAAAAATTATGGAAACTCTCAACAATTTCTGAGCAGACTGCCATGACTCCGAAATCAGAGTTATCCACTCCGAATGATTTTGAGCACATTGTGTACATTCGCTGCAATCTGCTGTGCCCAATGAGTGAGTGACTGAGTGATGTCTTAGTAAGTTCTGTGAAGTAAGTCAGTTAGAAAGAAGCATACTAAGCCACATAATAACAAAAACTGATAAAAATTCTAAAAAATATGAAATGGCAGGTATGCTGTGTTGCAGGTAGGCAGATATATCAATTCATTGGAGCCAGTTGCATGCTCTCTTATGTACCTAGGTGCTGTTTGCTAGGTAAGACAAAAATCGCAGTCTAAGTCAGCAGTCGCAAAAAGTATTCCTAATTTTAAAGGGGCTTAAGGAAATGGTGCTTCACTGAGAAATAAGAAAGGGCAAAGCTGATTTCCTTGAGGTACTCCCGAAATGTGTATAATCTCGTCGAACAAATTTACCTAATTTTACAAACTGTTTTTGCTTTATAACAACATTAAAATGTTGAATGGAATCCAATTAGTTCAAGTTATTTCTACTAGGACACTTTGCCGCGCCCGACTGAAAGCCTTTGAAAAGTCAGTATAGATCGTATCAACTTGCAAACCTTTCTTGAAACTACCAAAGCAGTAATTGGTAAAAAATTATATGTTTGCAGTGGTAGATTTTCCACTTACAAATTCATTTTGAAGTTCTGAAATGGAGTAAATCTTCTTCAGTACAATTGCCTTAAACAGTTTTGGTAAAAGTTGAAGCTTAGCCTTAGGCATATACTTAGTTATAAAATATGGAGGTTATTGAGTCATCTAAAGTCATCAATCATTAATCTTAAGTCAATGAAATTAGTGTAAAAAACGATGGAAAGTGTGGTTTAAGTCTACAGTTCGAATCCCTGGTACTACCAGTTTTGTTGCTGCCCCTTAGGTTGTTGATGGAAGAATGATCAGCTGGTGTCGATGATAATGCACGGGAAAAGGGAAAATTCAAAAACTTTTGAATAGTGATGGTAAGATGAGTTCAAAAAAACCAGTCCGCCATTTGCTGCCTTAACGCACATTTTTAATGACTCGCATGACTAAAAGGGGTCGCATGGATAAAGCACCCACAAGAAACTTCTAGACCTCTCCATCCTCCTCCATCGACTTGAACCGATCCCGATTAAGTTCAAAAGCGCAACCAAGTGAATTTATGGATTTAATACAACCACCTCGCGCAGGGTCTGTAAAGTATTAGCCTACCTGATGGTATCTCATGTAAGGCATGCTTCGAAAGTCGTGATGAAGGAAATATTCATCAAGTGGCCAAACCATAGGTATAGCCCTTTCCGTCCGAAGAACTAACTGCTCCGCAATGAGTACACCGCCGAACTGTCCTGGCGTTGCAACGCACGTAACAGGATCGGCAGCTTGTATTCGCATAATTATTCTTGCTATCAATAGCGGTGATGCGTGGTGAGATGACAGGTGAGAGTTGAAATAAACACTGAGTTAAAAATCGACAGCTTAGCTTTGACACCAAGCTCGACTTTCCTTATTAATGACCTTTCAAGCTGGGTTTCTTAGTGTTGCTCCACCCATCACTTGTGGAAAAGATCCCAGAATTCTTTAAATTTTCCAATGGGAGTTCACTAGCAGGTAGGTTGCCTTGGACAGGCGTTTTGGAAATCACCATAACTTCGAACTTGTCCAGATATATGCATCCATCCTTCATTCCAGCATCAGCACAATAAGGGATCAGGGCTTAACGTACTCGCGTTGAGTGTGCAATTGTTTTCTTAGGAGTAGAGTGCGTCTAGAGTTTATTTCCGTCACCGAACTTCGGAATTTAAAAAGCTGAACAGCACTCAATTAGTACTCCTTTAATTTCGTCAACTATGTATGTGAGCCCCAAACGTACACTTACAAGAATTGACTTCTTCCCTCGCTCATATTTTATACCAAAACGCGTGACAGCAATGTGAAGTGTGAAATTTTAAAAGTGTATGCTGCTCTTCTTCCATTTGACATTCATCCCTCTCCGCAGCATTTAGAGAATTTTTCTCAATTTTCATTTCCTTCGCCAATTAAGATTCTATCCATATTTCACTGTCATCGCTTCAAATTTCCTCCAAAAATTTCACAAAACTGACAGCCCTCCTCGACAAGAGAATATCTTCGCAACTAATTAGCAGAAGAAACTTAAGGATGCACTCTAACATCACCCAGTCGAGTAGACCAATTATCCTTCGAACAGATTTCTGTTATTAGCTAAACAAACCATCCCCTCACCCCCACGCCACACAAAATTCAAATCCAGTCATTATCCTAGACTATCACCCTCTCAACGCTCTGGGCATTGTCATAACAAAAATGCATTCATTCATTACCGTTAATAGCTTTATTTGCATACCTCTCGCTCTCGCTCCTCCCCGGGGAGGCGACTTAAAACCTCTTGCATTTTGTGGCACGGAATACCGGGACTGCAACATGAGCGGCATCGCTTCGAGATGACTCCCAAGACGTTAACTTTCCGCTAGCTAAACATTCTGGCGCCTTCCCGAGTCAACACTGGTGAATGTCAGGGCATTCCTGTTCGGTTCAGTGTTTCTAGTCGTCGTTTCTGTTATTTCCGGTTATCCTCCTCCGCGCCCCCCCCCCCCCCGAGCATGCATTTTGAATATTTTACGAGTGCTTGCTTCGGGTCTACGTCTAATTAAAATTGCTCACAACTTCGCCTTGAGAGCAGTTTGATAATAATTTTAATTAAACGTGCAAATGGATGCAAGCGAAACAGATACCTCCACACAGTGCTGAATGTGTCCGCGCGGCAGCAATGTGTCCTGACGAGCGGCGATTTATGTAAATAGCCACAGGGGGGGCGAGACCGTCAAATCCTCTGCGATGACAGTGACGAGCGTTCTGGTTGTTTGGCGTGAAACCGTTTTGATGGCATGAATATGAAGGGAGTTGTGGAAAATTATTTGACTTTTCCGTTTGTTTGCAGCCTTCGTCTTGACCATGGAGAGGGGTTGGGCAACACCATACACGAACCGGAAGCGAACACCTGGGCTTGTTTACATGCTGCTTGGTGGGAGAGCTCACATGGAAATTATAGGTACACGAATGGCAGGCGATGTTTTCCTTCTTCCAGGAGAGTCCGTGTGCACTTAAGGGCTATCCTGCACGCGATTCTTGAGAGTCTGGTGGCCCACTGACCAAAGTGATTGAGGATTGATAGCAATTGTACGACGTTTTCGAATATGTCTTCAGTCAATGCCCTTGGGGGTGCAGGGCACTCTAAAAGTGGGTCATACAGTATTTGTGTCGTTCGATTTGTTTGACTTGATGTCTTGAATGACGCAATGAATTCGGAGAAATCAAGGCTAAGGTTAGGGCTAGGGGAAGGTTTTTAAACCACTCGTGAAAGAGCCCTTCTAATGAACCCCTCCGATTGTATCATTCTCCAGTCCCATGTGACGTCGAATGGATGAGCCAAAAAATCTTCTAAGACTCTGAGCTTAGGTAGGTAGGTAAATAACGAACGCCACGGCTTCAACAGATAGGGTCCAATGTGCCCAAAGGTTACCGAGTCCAAGCCAAAATGTTTGTAAAATATTTGAACTCTGCCCTCGCTACGCTATCTGCTCCAATTCTCCACCTCCACCGTTAAGCCCACAAGCCAACGCAACCACATGACATACAAGATTCCTTAAAAATAAATGATCCAAATAAATCCCCTCGAACAAATCCACAAAACTGCACAACAAAAAGTCACCAGCTGCTTCAACTAAGCCAAACCTCACCGGCACTGCTTGTTTTCAAATTGAACCCCTCGACAAAGGTCACAGGTCCATCCCCTAGTCTCTCGTCTCACAACCTCACAAGAGCCTTGAACTGCACATTAACAACTTTCGATTATCCGTGGTTTATTGTTTCACCCCTAATAGTCACTGGACCCTAAAAGCTCCATTACAATCCCTTCCATGACAACCCACAAGCAATTTGGAAGATCCCATCATTACTAGTCCTTCAATCCATCGCAGCCGAAATCTACTCCGCCGCTGCTGCTGATGGCTGTGCAAAGTAAAGCCACACCTATCCAAACAGTTTCATTCACCGTATCAAATCCTCTTACAACGAGGTGAGAGAATCCGTTCTCTCGTCTAAGGGCAAAACAAAGAGACCCCACCCCCTATCGCAGTCCTCTCTCCCCCCATCTGGGAAAGGGTTAATCATTTAATTTCTTTGCACACATTTTCATCCCCTCAGCACTTGTCCTTCACACTGGTGGCGTTGGCAATGCTGGTCGGGGTGGGGGGCAGGGGTACGATTGAATTCACCCCCGATTTGGTCGTCCAACAGCGTGAGAAGCACGATGGGGGAATTCCCACTGCGGTGGCGGTGCATTCTTCGTGGCTGGGGAGAAGGGGGCGGCCGCCTCCACGATGTTCAAATTACAAAATTCCTTGCAATCCGGAAAAGTGTCGGATTCCTTTTTTTTTGTACGTATTTCTGGTGGTTTTTACCGATAAGGCAAACCTGTGGGTGGACGACTGTGGCGGTGGGCGATTGTCATCCGGAGTGGTCGAAGGATGTCTGCACGTACTGGGTGGAATAAATTTCTGCACAGGACATGAGTACATATGAACAAATTGCTAGAGAATTCCGCTTCAGATGCGAAGCGGACATTTTTCTGTGCTGTTTCTGTGGTGAGGCATGCGATGACTCTTACAGGTACACCGGTGGCCGTATCTTGCAAGATGTCGCCCATACTGGCATGGATATTGCTTTTGGACGGGAGTAAGCATTTTATGAACTCGAATGGAACTTGGTCGGACGGCGGGAGTAATGCGTTGTTGGCGTTGCAGTTTGTTCAATTGGCGGTGACAATTTTTGTTTTGTCCAAAGTGCAAAATGGGATTTTCGAGAGATTCTTTGTGTGCAGTATGCGTTCAAGCTCAAGATTGATTTAGGGTCTCTACGTTTTCGATTCGAATGACAATTTTGCTGAGGAGTTAACGCAAAGACGATAATTCGAAGGTAGACACACTTTACGTATGACGGTGATAACGTTTACGGTCGACGTGACGTTGAGGGTGAGTGCGTTGCCCTACACATTGCATGAACTCAGCATATCCTATCGCATTGCATCGCTGTAAACACTCAAAAAATAAATTTATCCGTTCCGAGTCGGCAAAGACCGGCACTTCCTCTCTACTTACTCCAGCACTTTCTGGAGAAACTAGGCCTCGACTACTTGCCACTGTTTGAAGAACATTTTGAAGTGTGATATTTTTGAAATTTTGTTTTCAACAATTACCTTGCTGCGTATCGTCGTGACTGTTGTCGCTACCCGCAAGGCTTTACTTAGATAAAGAGGTTTGTATTGAAATGCAAGTATAGTCTTAAATGCTTGTAAGACTATACTAAGCTTCAAAAAATGTCCCTTTTTCGTTTTAAGCGTTTGAATTCAAATAGACGTTGCTAAAACAATTCTTCACGATACAACAAGACAGCTTGACCATTTTGGGATCCTTGAACATTTTTTTCAGCCTGACTGTGTGGCAGGCCTCCTTTTGCGAATGACTTGGTGGCTGTAGTTGAGTATTGAAAATAGTTGGCAGAGCCGAGAAAAGTGTTCCGCCCTGACTAATCTGGTTTAGCTTCTTTACCAGACGATTACGGAGGCTTTGTCAGCTCAGAATGCAGTTGCATTGCAACAGGATGATGTGGCACGTAGCATGACAGATGTGCTAGAAAGATTTCACTTCCCCGGTGAAGTGGAGTGATTGTTCCTAAAAAAATGATCTCAGTTTTGTGTCACTTACGCTTCTTAAGAAAATGGGATGAAGGCTGAAAATGCAAGGTTGTAAAGATCGGTGATCATGAGAACCAGAATACCACAATTATTTTTCACTCTCAGTTTGGTCGCGGGCAGAAATGTTTCTCACTAAGTCGGAGACTGTCTGCAGTGATCCACCAACTTTAGGGGACTCATCAATCCACCGTCCTTTACGCTTCGTAGAGAATAAATTCACATGCTTACTTTTATCCATCCCTTCGTCAAGCGCTACCCAGCAGGAAGCCTCCTTTGTACAAACCAAGTACTGATGGAGTCTAGTGGATAGTTGCATAAAGTTGATAGGCGAGAACCATATGTTTCTGTTTTAAGGAAAAGGAGGACATTTTTTAAGGTTTGAAAGAAATGTTTGACTTTGACTGACGCCAGACATAAGTAAGCTTACACTTTCTGAGTTAAGTGAACAATTCCTAAAGTGCTTTGTACACTTCACACCGCCCCTGTCACCTCATTTAACTTGTGTCTCTTCCCGTGTTTATCCTTTATCGTTCAATCGTTAATAACTTCCGATTTGCTGCTAAAAGCAGAATCAGCTTATCTTCATTGCATATTTTGTCAAATCACTTTCCCCCCACAAAAACCAGTCGCAACCGCCAACTTTGATCTTTCTCTAATCTTAACTGCCACTCTCTGGACTGAAGTAAACTCTTGAACATCAGACTGCAAGCGGAGGAAATCCTTTTAAGTGATTTTTAAAATGTCAAGACGGCTAACAATTTATTCATGCGCCGTACACACCCGTCCCCATCCACGATCGCTATCGTACAACTTTTCCACATTTTCTCGAAGAAAATCAGCACTTAAAGGAAAGAAAAATGGAAAAGAAAGTGCACAAAGAAAAAAAAAATAACAACAAAATCAAACAAAAATCAAATTTGTAACTTTCAACTTTTCACCATCGAATCCATGAGATACAACAGAAAGGAGCGGACGGGGTTTCATTCAAATCAATAGAGAAGGATAAACTTTTCCACTTTAGCAATGTTTTGCCGATTTCCTTGTCCCCCCTCAAATCCTGTCTCTGCAATACACCAACAAATACACACGCTGCAACACTTGGCAGACCCAGACCCACTCCACACCAAACTCGTGGCGGGACGAAAATCAAAAAAAACCCTAAAACTCTTCTTTACATTCGATTTTCTGAGTTTCCTTGGAAAACGCTGCAGTGGAGAAGGAAATTTCCTGTATTCGGCGGAGGCGGTGTGTCCTCAGCTTTGCGGCCGAACTTTTCCCCGTCGATAAGAGTTGCTGCTGCTGAGATTGATCAATGCTCGGTGAGGTCCTAGCTTTGCCGAAACGTGCACGATGGATAGTTGCACTTCACACCACACTGATTGACGCTGTTTTTCATGCTGTTCCTGCTAATTGCCGGCAGTCTTCCCCGCTTGTCAGGTGCAACATAGAAGGAAGTGAATGTTTCTCTGTTTTTTTGTGAAATTTATTTCAATTGCAGAGGTCGCCTGTCGCCTGTCGCCTGTCGCCGCTGCCACAGCCACTAGCACCACCTCAACCGCAGCGTCGAAGTCAAGGACCTTAATTAAGGATACTCTCGTATAATGTGACGTCGCCGTGAAGAGATCTGGGGGTGAGTGGAGAAGGAATACACTCTGTCCTGGTGCTCTTTTGTATTCAGTTGAGTTTATAATTAGCGCAATACCCTACACTCTTACCGTCAAGTTAATTACAGCCATTAATTTTTAATTAACAAGTAGGAGCAGAAGGGAAAAAATACGCGACGAGAACCAAGAAGCAAACACAACTGCAGCACTAGCAGCAGCGGCGACAGTAGTAGTGGCAGCAACTTAGACTCCTTGTGAAGAATGCACTCGCAATGAGTTGAGGACATGACAAATTGCAGGAGTCGTTGACATCCGCTTTTGTTGCGATAAAGAAAGAAAAAAAAAGTACACAAACCGGAGTTTCCACATCTGGCTCCTTACAGCGATAGATGTGGGACAGTAACCTTTGAGTGACGTTGAAACTTTAAATTGACGCAAGGCAGTGATGAGTGGAGGGGGTGTATGAGGTGGATTTAATTGAAACTCGCTTGCGACTGCTGGCAACGACTTAAGTTGTTGCATCCTGATGTCTGAATTAGTATACTAAGAGGAGCCAGGGGGGATAAGGAAGAAGTTGGAGGCGCTGCGTGTTCTTAATTTGTTAATAACTGACTAAGTTCTTAGAACTGGTTCTTCCTTGTACTTTATTTGACTGGCTCTTGTCTCGAGAACTTAAACACCCTGAAGACTGGCTTGACGTCGCTGAACTTACCAATTTGTTATCAAGTCCTGTTTTCAGAGGTGAAACTCCTCAGGCGGCCAGCCTCAACACCGTTTCAGCCATAATTTACACAATTTCTTCATGGGATACAAATATTTTCTCTTCGAATCTGGCGTACTTTGTGTAGCGATCATTTGGGAACATTACGAACGGCTCCTTTGGACGAGGGAATTCAAGACGAAAAAGCGTTGAAAGAACTGGGCCCTAAGATGATTTGAAAGAAAATTGTTTTGATTCAAGTTTTTGTGAAGCACTATTCCCTGAATCACCCAGGAATTTCATGTTCATTCATTCAGCCAACACGATTTTTCACCAGCTTCCGCCAGTTGTGCAGTCCAAGTTGGTTGAGGTCAGTCTCCACTTGTGTGCGCCACCTTAGGCTGGGCCGTCCTCTGTTGCATTGTCTCAATGTCTCTGATTCGAAGACTTTTCGGGCAGGAGCAGTGGTGTCCATACGCTCTACATGGCCTGGCCATCTTAAGCGTTGCATCCGGAGACGCTTGACTAGCGAATGTCGCTGTACAGCACATAGAGTTCGCCGTTAAATCTTATCTTCCAGATTGTGCGCTTGATTTCGGTACTGGTGTTATTATCCCTGTTTACCGGGGAGCCGAGGTAAAGGAAGTCCTTGACTACCTCGAAGTTTCTGCTGCCTAGTGTGACGCTTCGTCCGAGACGCCGATGTTGTGTGTCCTTCCTTGATGACAGCATGTACTTCGTTTTGCCCTCATTTACCACCAGACCTGTTTTAGCCGCTTCCGCTTCAATGCCAGGAAACGCCTCACTGACGGCTCTCTGCGTTTGTCCAATTACGCCAATGTCGGCGGCATAAGCGTAAGGATCTTGTATGCGATGTTAAGGAGACTTATCCCTCGATAGTTGGCGCAGTCGAAGGGGTCTCCTTTCTTGTGGACCGGACAGACAACGCTGAGATTCCACTCATCGGGCATGCTTTCCTCCGACCATATCTTGCAGATGAGCTGGTGCATGCGCCCAACCAGGTCATCCCCAGCTGCTTTAAACAGTTCTGCGAACAGTCCATCCGCTCCAACAGCTTTATTGGACTTCAGTCTCGATATTGCTATGTTTAGTGGAACATTCTGCCTAACAGCGGGATTTGGGCCGTCATCGCCGTTGAAGAGTCTGCAGAAATGATCTTTCCAGATTCTCAGAATCGATTGCGACTCTACTACTAGGTTTCCGTTTTGGTCCCGGCAGGCTTCGGTCCGAACCCTATATCCATCGGATAGCTGTTTCACCTTTCGGTAAAACTTTCGGACTTCATTTCGCCATAACACCTCTCCATCTCTTCGACCGCGCGGTTCTCATGCTCTCTCTCTTTTCCCTTCTGAGAAGCCGGTTCTCTTGCCTTCTTTTCTGTTCGTAGAGCTCACGAACAGCTTACGTTGTCTGATGCAGAGTTGCCTGGTAGGCCTCCTGTTTAGGTGCATGTGCCTGCCTGCATGTGTCGTCAAACCATGGGTTCCTTCTAGGTGGTGGCGTGAAATGCAGCACATCAGTGGCGGCCTCTTTAATGGCTTCTTGACAACGTTTCCATTTGTCTTCTATTGTTTGTGCAGGCAGCGTCGAACTTTCGGAGAGTTTTAGGGAGACTCGGTCGGCAAAGATCCCAGCAATCTGTTGCGATTGCAGCTTTCCGACGTCAAAACTTTTTGGCCTAAACCGACTCTATTTCTCTCTCGATATAGGGGTTCTTACCTTGGCTACAACAAGGTGATGATTCGAGATGCCGCCTCGGAATGTTCGGACATCAAGAATATTGGAGGAGTGTCTGACGTCGATCGCAACGTGACTGTTGATTAATCAGGAGATCGCCAGCTTCCTTTATGGATGTTGAGATGTGGGAACCGCGTGCTGCTTACAGAGAGGTTCCGCCCTGCGGCAAAGTCCAACAGCCTGAGTCCGTTTCCGGAGGTGGTGTCGTGTAGGCTGTGTTTCCCGATGACGCCGCCAAAGATGTCCTTTGATCCCAGCTGAGCATTGAAATCTCCTAACGCGATCTTGACGTCATAGCTGAGGCATCGATCGTATGTTCTTTCTAGGAGATCATAGAACTCATCCTTGTTGTTATCATCCTTTTCCTTTGTCGGGGCGTGAGCACATATCAGGCTGATGCTCCCGAATTTAGCCTTGATGCGGATTGTCATGAGGCGTTCGCTTACGGGATCGTGACCTGCTTGTTTTGCTTTACTTTATTTGGTGTCGCAAGGAATTTGGGCATTTGATCGCTTTTTACGCTTTCCAATAGTGGATAAAATTGTGCTAGTTAGAGAGATATGTTGGTTGAAGGCCAAGTTCATCATGAATAGGAGCGCCATTTTAAGAAGAAACATTCACAAGTTTACACGTTAACAGAGATATGGCGAAATTTATTCTGACATCATGTTCCCTGATTTATCATTTATGTTTGGTCCTGTTGGCGTTGATGGCGTCTGGGGGAGAAGGTTCAACATCGAACTATGTGGGTTTTATAGCAGCATGCACCTAGTTAAGCGCCTTCGTATTCAAAACTTACGATGACTACATGAGTAGAGCGTACAAGAGTGGAGAGAATGGAGAGCGGTCTGAAGATTCTTCAATTCCGAAACATTAGGAGACGTAGCAGAGGACATCCTCTAGCGAAATGAAAATCAAACACAGGTGGCGAAGGACCTCAACCAGCATGGTGTGCGTAATTGGAGGCAACTGCAAAATATCGTGCTGATGGTAGTTGATTGAAGCTTAGATCTATCCCGGACTGTAGTGCAAAGCAAGAAAGACACTTTAAGTGAGGATAATCAATTGGCGGGGATAATACCATAATTTGTGTATTCATTTCACCGTTATCATTCGCAGCTAATTGCAAACAATTCTATTAAAAATAGAAATAATAAACAAAATTTGAAAAATGAGGAACAGGTTAAAAGCAATTAATTTTTGATAATCTTTATTTATCTTCGACACATATTTTTTGTTCACAAATTTTCGGTTTTTCTAACACCGCCTATAATCATATTCATCACCAATTTCTAAACAAACGCCGTTTTTTGTGTTAACACAATTATTTTTCTATTCAGCGATGTCCATTAATCTTTTGAACAGACCCTAATTATGCACAATAATTACCGTCAAGTAATTAAAAACATAATAATCCCATAAACGTTTCCAACAAATTGACTGGCGATAACCAATTTGCATTTTAATCGAGATTAATTAATGAACTATTGATTTGAGCGCAGTTGGCGTGGCATTCGTTCATCGGCCACTGGTCACTGGATGGAGCTTTAAGGCGGGAGCGCCATGAAAATCCATCAAACCGTTGATTTGTGAAGAGTGTAATCATTTATCGTGAGCCGGAGCGATATTAGACGATATTGTGGGATATTTGATATTTTTATGTGCACTCTGTGGGGATGTGCATATTTCTCTTGAACTCGTAAAGTGCTTAAATTACTGTCATAAAAATATGGTTGATTGTGCGGCCATAAAGGAATGGAAGAAAAAGGAGCGAAACTATAATTTATTGGAAGGGTGGTTTTGCGGTGGTAAGTGCGGCAATTTTACGAGCGTGAGAGACAATCAGAAAATGGTTTAAAAAATTGCCTTAAGCAAATTTAATTTATCGCCAATAAATTGATGAGTTCTTTCACACGTTAAACTGAAAACTGAATTCGGTCGTTCACTGAACCCCCGTCTAGGTCTTAACTACGCATCCCCACCCACTTCACAGATTTAAATTTCTCCTCCTGATCCCCTCCGTCAGGCTTTTGTCTCAAGGATCCGTCGAACTCACTCACATCTTCTGCAGATGCAATTCCAGCCACATCATTTCACAAGATAAAGACGAAATCCGCCAAAAGCCTCTAATTGTTGTCGAAGCAGACGCAAAGCATTGTCACAGCATAACAATACAGACAGCAATGTGCTTATCTCTTATCCATTCGGTTATCTGTCAATATCCTTTTGCCGCAGCAACGCGCTTCTTTCATCAGTGATTCAACTCACAGCAGCACCCTCACATGTCTAGGCATACAGCGCATAACCCCATGCATCACTGTGTCCCAGCAGACACCAATTAAGTCAAACAATTGCTGCCAGACGGCAAAAGAAGTAAATTCTCGTGTTCATCCTCCCAGGCTATGTGACAAAAGCTTCAGATCCCCAGACCATACACAGACACACACACACACACACACAGAGAAAACATTTTGCTTCAGTGACCTTCCCAAATCGGGTTCAGCCACGGCAGTGTGTGGAAAGGAGAATTAAGTCCACCTCCCCAACCGTTCGTGTAATTCCATCCACCGTCACTGATTAAGTTCTACACTCTGCCGGGGACAGATACTTCATACATATCTTCGGAACGACATTAATCTGCTGGCCATTCCGAGCGATTAGAAGCTCTGGATCAATTACACCCAGCCATGGCCGCCGGACGGACAATCGATGTCCTTTTCGCCTCACTCAACACACCGAGTAAGTATTTCATAAGCATTTTTACAGGGACTCGGACCAGACACAGAACACTTTATCCGAACTGATTGGGGGCCGGTGGGGGGCGTTCTATTTTAGAATTCAAAAAGGAAAAAAGGGGGCGGACGAGTGTGGGAAAAAAAATCGATTACAGAATTGTCCTCGCCAGGGCCGGGATTCATTTGAATATCGCCCCCCCGCCCACAGGGGCATGTAATGCAATCAATATCCCTTAAAGTGCCGTCATAAATTTTCACCGGAATAATGCAACTGACCCCACTCTGGGGGAGCTTAGCTAGACACACACACACACACGCTTTGCATGTTTTATGCAAATTAAGCCACGGACTCTGGACACCGGCTTCTGCATGTGCAGGTGAGCGCAGGAAACAGCGGCCGGCCCCTTTGAAGCCATTCGACACCGACGACAGACACTCGTCTGTATTCATTAGATCTCCCGTAATCCTCGATGGTTGCGATAAAATGACACTTAATTTGGGGATGCAATCACCACACACACATGCCTGCGGCCTGCAGGCAGGTGGCCATGTAAATACCCCAGCAGACAGACGCGCAATTAGTTGTCGTCAAATTTCCCCGATTAGCTGCAGAAATTTCCCAAAAGTAAGTGAAAATGTATCTGCATAATTTCACGTGCCGAGCATTTGCTATCCAATTAATGCGAGGGAATATTTTGCAGGTTGCGGCGGCGGTGTGGCAGTGTGGCTGTGCGGCAGACCCAGGTCCTGTGGCCATAGACTCGGCTGAGGATAACGAAATCAAAAACCGTCACCGGACGATGCCGCAGGGGGCATCGGCATACGGGTGTGTATCCAATCATCCTAATCGGATCGAAGGGATTTCAGTGGAGTGAACCATGAAAAAGAAAAAATTGAACTCCTGGATGAACGGATGGAGCTCCTTGGTTTGTTAACCGTTTTGAACTGTTCAAACATTGTCGTAGTTCGTTCAATCGAGGTTCATTTAATGCCGGCCAATTTGTGCATACACCACTCATCCCCAGCGCCTTCGTTGCTGGTTTGCTGGCAACTGCTCATCTGCTGTATCGACCGAGGAGACTGCTTCTCGTCTTTCTGTCGCTGCGACCCGAGCACACAGCATATTTCAGGGAGAGGACTCTTTAGCCGGACTCTGACAGTACGGGGATGCAGCAAGCATTCAATTGACTGATTTTATTGGTTTATGTTAATTCAGACGATCGAAAGGGTGATGGCGGTTGATGATGGTCATGTGCATATGCATGTCGTCCGGACTGGCTCATCTGCAAACGGTTCACGGTGAATGGCATCCTCTGTGTGTGCGGGCCAAGTGCTCGGTTTTAAACCGTACACCTCCCACACACTGTTGTTCGTGCATTCATCAGGGCGACCGAAGCCTGCAACACCCTCGATCTTGGCTACCGTCTCCCCCGGTTTCCATTAACTGGCGATGGGGAAATTCAATGACAATTAACTTCTGCCGGAGTTCGTTACGAACGTCCCTTCCGAGGAGCGTTTTATTTTCATTTCGAGGTGTTTTTTTTTCCGGCTCTTGTTCCGCTTTCCTCTCATCGGTATTCCAGCGACGACAACGACCACGGCATGTGTAAATGGAGAGAAGCGTTTTATTTTCGGGTAAGCGATGGATAACGACGTCGCTTCTGGTACGAAGTGGGAAAGGATTTGCGTTGTACCTTTGAATCAATACGAAATTAATATTTGAACAGAGGTGAGTGGGTCTCCTCTTTTTTTTCATTGTCATTTGCGAAGACATGGAAATGAAGTTTGCTGGCTGGGCTGGAGGAGAGGGTGGTGCTATTTTAACAACGGACGGTGGACTGTAATGGACGAACTGACCGTGCCAACATTTATGGACTCGCATCCGTCATAATTCGTCGGTTAATGGGGACTGTGACCTTTTGTCAAGACTCGGTAATCGAAATGGAATTCAACTGTTTGTCGGTGGGTGTCAGTGAACTTTTGCAAATATTACCTTTTTTCATTGGAAGCGGTGCCGTTTTGGTGCCGATCGGGTAACTTTGGGGCATGAGGGAAACCTTTATAAGTAATGGTCAAAAGTGAAAGAGGAATCAACGCCATGGATGAGAAGATGAAGTCAATTTTCTCTCCCTTTACGTAAAAATTAAATTACGGATGAATTGAGTTATTGAGCTGTCTGGTGTTAGTGGATAGGGCCTTCAATTCCATATAGCTTAAGCTCTCGCTTCGTGGTCGTAGGTCGTCTATTTGGCAGTAGTCGCCATCTAGCATAGTAGCCGTGGTGGCGTCGTGGGTAAGTGCGCCACTGAAACACCATAGATTTCTCATTTTTTGCGACCCCAAGTCATTCGAGTTGCTGAAGTTTTCCCCTCTCTCCTTGCCGTTCGGAATTGGCCAACAATTTTAGGTTCCCTCTATTTGTGGGGCAGAATAGCAGCACGCACAATACAAGTAGATGCTGAAGAAGCTTGGGCTTTGTCCCTTATAGATTGAAACATCATACATTTGATTTATTTATTTAGCTCTCTTGCATCATCAAATAAGTAGTTTGTTTTATCATTTTGTGTGTCAGGGAATATCTCAACCCTGTAGAACAAGCCTTCGCTGCCTACAAGAACGCCAACTGTCTCTCATTTCCTCGCCATTTGTGTACCACATCACAGCCGTGACTTATTGCATTGCTCCAATGGCTCGAAGTCAGACATACTTTGCGGGCTCAATTGACCATTGTATGCGCCGCCACTTGAGTAAGTCCATGTCCGGAATGCACAATCTAAACGGTGAGGGTACTCTCAGTCAAAAATGTTTGCAAGTGGTACAAGCTTTTCAAAGAAAATCGAGAAGATGTGAATGACGACGCTCGCCCTGGATGTCTCAGCACAACAACAACCGGTGGAATTGTTGAGAAAGTGAAGAAATTTTTCGCGGAGAATCGTTGCTGATGTCGGTATATCCGTTCCTATGCAATTTTTGTTTTCAAAAATTTGGGCATGAAGCGTATGAGAGTCAAGTTCAAAAATTGCTGAATTTTGACCATTAAAAATGTCGCATGAACATTGCTCGGAAATTGTTGAATGACTTCAATTGATGAATGACTTCAATTGTCAGCCACCTTATTCACCAGATTTGTGCAACTGGGATTTTTTCCTGTTCCTCATACTTCCGTCCCATATGCAATGACTGGGATCACCAATATGTTACTCAGTCCAACTTTAGCTTCTGAAAGATTTCTTGATCTTGATTAATATAAAAAAATCAGAGTATGTCTGCGTTTGATTTCGATGTTATTGGTACGTTCTTTAAGAAAAAGGTTCAAATACAGATCGCATTCAACTCGAAAGTTTTAGAGCCCTTGGAACAATGCCTTCTGTAGGAGGCATGTCCGCGATGGTTTCAAAAAACTGTTTACTGCGTGACTAAGAACATAGAACGTCTCAATTCTAAGTTGTGTTCTGTGGGAGCAATTCTGAATTCCTTCCACATCCACTTTTTTCTAGAATTGACGAATTTTCTGGCCTTTAGCTTCATAATCCACTCACGAGATGAAAGAAGATTCACATTGAGAGAGCTTGTTTCTGATATTGATTCCATAATCTGCGTTTGTATCGTATTCAGCAGGAAATCAAAATCCCCAAAGCAAAGAATTTTCATATTTCGAGCATTCGTTCACAAAATTCCCATAAATACATAGTTGTATAGTGAGGATGACTCTGTTGCAGCCATAATGTGGCTTTGGTCTTGCGTCACATTAAAAGGTTTTTTAAGGTATTATGGCCGTTTGTTAAATTTATTTTTCTTTTGTGGTTATGCAACCGTGTAGGAGCTATAATGAAACGGATAGATAGTGACGAGGGTATGGGAGAAATGCTGCAAGTTAGGGGTTAGGGCAATATAACCGACCTTGTAACACGTTCGGTCTCTATGCCTCATGGTAAAAGTAAATTAAGGCCACATTCCAAAGGATTACCTGATCTATCACGTCCTTCTGCAACGTACAGAGTTGAAGTAATAATACTAATTGAGTGGCACTGCAGCTCACAAGGGACCAGGGCCTAGCTTCCGCATCAACTACTCGTGCTCTTCGTGCTATTATTCTTTAACGAGGAGAATGACTCCAAAGTTCGGGAATTGAACCTGAAACCTTCTGCGTGTGGGTCGACGCACTGACCAACTACGCCATGACAACCACAATATACAAGAAAAGATACAAAAATTTGAAGAAGACCGCAAGACCTGGAACTTCATAATCAACTTGGAAAAGTCGAAGAAAAGTACAGCAGGCTTTAGAGTAAAATGTGAAAATTGGTTCTACGAAGGCACTAAAATTGTTGAGACACCGACTCTGGCTAAAACGAAGCACTATCAAAACACAGAAGCCATGGTCAAATATAATTTTAACACGTATAGAGGCGAGAAAGATGTGAATTTTTACGCTAAATTGGGGCTGTTAAGTGCTGTGACTAGATTTGATTATTTTCAGTATGGGAGTTTTCACACCTAAACGCTTTCAATGAAAAGAATATTTGGTTTGCCTGCACTCACTCTCACTTATAAAATAAACTCAGAATCGAGTGTCCTTGACGTACATCTATACGCAATTACAGATTGAGTACATATATACGTAAAGCCCTATTTGTACATGAAATGGATCAATTGGGCACAGTCTTTCTAAATAAATCCTATAGAAGAAAATTTACTGGTTTGAAATTTGGTGTAGATATGGAGACACCAATTAAAAAGGAATGGGGATTTATGCCTTTGGAGGAAGACTCTGAACGGCAAACATAGATGGATTGCGAAATAGACAAATACAAAGAAAAGTTCAGGAAGTGCGGAGTAGCTCACACGGTGTTAAAAAAATGCCTATCCAACCTATCCAACCTTTAACACAGAATTTTACAGAGGATTAATAATGTGGGCTTGGTTGCCGTGGCACAGTGGGTAAGTGCGTCGAGGAGAGAGGAGGAGAGACCATCTTCCACCCTGTTAAGGATCCATGTCTGCTGAGTTACTTGGAAAGTAATTTTTGGAGGACCACCAAGTCATCACTCTAATCAACGGAAATGAAGAAAGTACTTGAGAAGTGTTATGCAAAAACATCTTTCAAGCGTTTTCGTAAGGAATATGTTTAGTTGACGGCATCTTTCGAACAGACGACATTTGTCATGTTTATAATGTTTCATAGAACTATTTTTCATTTTATTGAAAATAGGGAGAACGATTTTCTATTGTTATGTTTATGAGAGGTGAATCTTCCTGAGGTTTGATTGTCAATAGGCTTTCTTCGACAGACTACGCATGACTGCTATCAAGCTGCTTCGTCATTTTTCTTCAGGAACATTTGGCAAGTTATAATGGAAGGACCACCACTACTGAAACTACTATTACCAACACCGCTTGCAAATTTGAGTCCCAATTTAAATTAGTGAGTGATAATCGACCAGTTAGACTAGATCAAGTTCGTTGTGAAGAGACGAAAACCGAAGACGTTGAAGGATACACAAACCGTGACGCATCACCATCATTTCTAGCAGCTTGATCATGTGAATGGACTGTGTGCTTCCTAAAAAAGCACATAGCATCAGTGACGTCTGCTTTCAACAAGACAGCTCTACAAGGCAAATACTTAGAGTGTGAAACCATGGATTTCTTGTAAAATTCGGTTGGTAAAGCCTTATTTTCGGGCTCTCCGATTGCTCTTTGGATTATTTTCTTTAGAAATAGGTAAACTGCCAGGGTTCTAGGTATAAGACAGCTTCGATTAACTGATTGATACCAGTCCTCATGCTGTAACGAGTGGCCCTTCCGAATGGACGATCACAGACGTAGGCATGCAAACAATTACATGATATCATTTTCAAATTAAATGTGTCTTACTTTACAATATAAATCAAACCTCACGATGAATGCCTTTGTGCTTGGGTGCTTTTGTCTGTGTCTCTTGAAAGTTGACCAGGAATTTCAAACATGATATGCTGATGATCTGACTCTGATGCTGTCATACTGTCATATGGCATAAAATTGAGAATAAATTGCCTGGTGAGAATGTCATCAAGTAGCTCTTCGCTAGTTACAGCTATAAATGTTATGTTTTAGTCTATAAAAGAAAACTCACGGCCCTGCTTGAAAGGAGAAGGATCCATTTGAGGACCTTGTAAGATTTTGTTTGACAGTATTCTTTTCTTTAACATCAAACAAATTTTTTCTTTCCGTTTTTATCGAAAAACAATTTTCCAATTATTGACAATCACCACGAGAATAAGTTTGCGACCGCCACAAACTACTCTAATTACTACTACTCTACTACTCTAGACTAGTTGTGTTCTCTCCAGGTAATTGGACTCAATTTACCAGCAGTCCTCATTCTATATTTTTCGTTCTCTATCGTGTCTTGCTACAAACTAAACCATATGTGTCCTTGTGTCCTTGTTTGTGTTTAATAGCACCATAGTCCTTTAGTCCTTTAGTTAACTCAAGCTAATCACTGCCTGACATTTTTATCCAGTCTTGCAGAATCCTGATCTATAAGCCTAAATTCTTCGAAAATAACAAAACTTCTCAAATGGGTCATCACTGGGGAAATTTCAGATAAAAGACCCGATTCCGAGAACTGTGTTCAACGCTGTCCCTAATGTTCACATGCACCCCGATAAGCCGAGTTTCCTATACATTTTCCTCTCCCATTACACATCCGTCACATTCACCTGAAGTTCGTAAAACTCAGACAAAAGCATTAATCTTCGATCTGAAGTCTATTCAAACGCACACACCTCCAACCCAATCGTTGTCCGCAAAATTACTTATTCCATCTGAAACCCTAATGGGACCACCGACTAGAAAAATACGTCCCCACCTGAGGGTGAACCGAAAATAATTACCCCACACGTCGGCTGATATCTGAATCTCCACCTGCCAGGACCCAGCATTACGCACACCGTTCACTCATTTCGGATTCAAAAGGCCAGAGGAGTTAACTAGGAAATGCACCTTTCGGAGCACGAATGAGTCCTTGACGCTGACATCGCACCCGAGTCGCCTATTTCTGTGCTACCAGCGGGTCAATATGATTTATAAACTTCGCCCAACTTTGCAAACAGAATCAAAAATTTCGGGCGGCTCCATAAATTCCTTATTCACATGCGACGGCACAGCAAAGTGTTCTCCCCCAGAGGATGGAGCTGATATGATGGAGGGAAGGCAATCCGTTCACCTGCTGGGCGGGCCTAGGATGAGCGCCTCCACCTCGCACCCAGCTCGTCACTCAGGCTTTGCCCTAGGTGATGATAATGATCCCGTCCTTTCATCTTCTGATTTGTGGTTTTCTTATACCGGGTGGCATCTGTGCAGTGGTGCACTCCAAGGAAATGGCAAGTGCCAGTTGCCACATAAGTATTATGCATTTATTCTGTTCTTGTGAGCCCGCAGGAGCAGCACACAGATCCGAGTCGACGCCTTGCAGTGCGACCATGTACGGATGCGGCGTGCATGCAAAGACATCCAGAATGAAGCACAGGGAGAGGGGTGGTAAGCTTCACTCAGCCGTGGCATCTTCAGTGGGTGACATTGTAGTTAAGGGTTTAAGGATGCCAGGGGCGGCCGTCGGGGTGTGAGGCAAATTGGGCGAAATGATGTCTTTGGTACTTTTAATGGGTTTTCCATTAAATTGTGGACGCATCTCTGGGAAATAGGACGAAACTTTTAAGGAGTTGCATAATTTAGGAGACCCCCTGCTCGTTTGTGAAATGGAATTATGTGACTTAGTTGATATGGCTACGATTTAAAGCAGAACCGACTGACCCGAAGTAGGCAACTGGATGGGCTGTGCTGCTGTTCTGGTTCGGTTGTCTTGAATGGGGGTGGTTATTAATGAACTTGTGAGGGAGGAAGGGCTCTGAGGGGAAATAAGGCATTTTTATGTAACAATTTTCGGAGCTTACTCGGGCAATGAAAATTGATTATGAGTCTTGGGCAAGAGGAGACCGGTATTCCGGGGAATAAAGCTTACGGCTGGCGGATTGAATTCGCTCGTAACGTTTCATGTTCCTGCTCCCTGAGGGTTCGAAACAGAATTTAATGCAACCTGCTCAAGGACATGAGAGTAATTCATTTCCTCGGGATGCTGAAGAATTTCTCATCAACTGGTCGGGTGGTTGGGGTCGTTTAAGGAGTGCAGCGTTTTTTGTTAAGGATGACACAAGTTTTTGTAGGTCAAGGTACGTACTTGTCTTATATATGTTATTCAGTGATCTCCGGCTAGAGATCTTTTGGTTGCAAAATTTTAAAATTTGGCTTAGACAAATGTTGTTGATGGCACAATTGGAAAATCGTATGAGTACTCTGCAACTCATGCGTTGGTTGATTTGCAGAAAATTCACTCACTCATAAATGGTTTCGTTTATTTTTATTTAGTTAGTTATTTTAGTCTTAACAGAATTTAATTAAAGAGGCATTTGGCTGGCATAGGTTAAAGTTAACACGCATGAAATCAAATAGAGAGATCAAGCGGAATTCATCCTAGACCAGCAGAGTGTAAGTATGCGTTTGGGGTTTGAAATCGAGTTGCGTTTTTCCACTCACATCCAATTTGATTCATTGAAGGAGTTCATTAAGGGGGTCGGTCTTTGAGGAGTGGTATTTGATACAGTTTTTTTGGCAATGTATGACTTCCTCAATTTTTTTGTTTTTATGAACCTGAACCTTTTTTATTAAGCCTTATTTTACACCCAATTCATTCAATCACCGAAGTACCCTAAATTGTAGCCGCCACATCGGTGTAAGTGCACAAGTAATGAAAAAAAAATTCAAATTATCAAAACGTACGAAGGAAAAATGTTTCACCTTTTTTGCGTTTCAGAAAACGAAACCATAAAAATTAACCTTTTACCGAAAGGGTCGTCCAACCTAATGTACGATGTTGCAAACATAATGAGTCGCACCTTAAATTCAAAGTTTCTTGTACCGAACTGAATATGGTCCTGTTTGCGAGGGAGAAAGGAAGAAGGAAGAGAAGACACAACCGTGAACTCCGCTCTACTGTGCTGTACCAAGACGTAGATGTATTTAGATCGAAAGGCAAAAATACGTCAACTTCAGTGGCTCGGAGTGCTCTTTGGTCAGCAAATGTGCCCACAATCGGTAGAATTGTGTGCAGAATTGCCGCTTTTGGGTATATGCATTTGGCCTCAGTTCCAGCTTTAAAAAAGAAAGTAACTTGAAAAGATGGCGAATAAATGAATTTAAAAATAGTTTTGGACTGGTATTCGTAGAAGTTGTAAATTGTGGTCCAACCACAATGTACGATTATAACTGCGAGTCATACCTTAACGCCAAGTCTTTTTGACCAACTTATTATGACATTTCATGGTTTAGGTTTTGACAAAATCAGCCATGAAGAAGCACACAATTGAGCAGCCTTGAGATTGGTAAAGCCTTTTATCATAAGGGGTGTTCATATAAAAATGCATTTCGTTCACGTGTTATTTTGGTCAATCGACCAAATGGTTTTGTTGTTAAGCAGAATTGCGGTATATGGGCTGGCGGAGCCATTGGACCGTACGTCTGCGAAAATGAGGTAGGCTAAGCAGATACCGTGGATTCTTATTGCCACATATCGAGGAAGGTATGTAAAGGGTGGTCGCTTGCCACACAGCCAACGAAACGATTCCATTGCCATTGACGAGAAATTCAGTGGCAGCGTTATCTCACACTGTGACGATCTGAATTGGCCGCCGCGATGATGTAAATTGGTAAATGTAGTGCACCGCCTAAGAAGCGGCTAGGAATTGGAATATAATAGTAATAATTAATAATAATAATTGAGTGGCACTACAGCCCATAACGGACCAGGGCCTAGCTTCTACAACAATTACTCGTGTTGTGCATGATACTGTTCTCTCACGAGCAGAGGTGTTCTTTAGTTTCTTGTCGACTCCGAACGGTGAAATTCGAGTAGATTATCATATGCAGTTAATACTCTGAGTGTTGTCCGCAACTCAAAAGAAATGGTGTAGCGAAAAATGTTCCGTCCGGGAATTGAACCTAGACATTTTGCATGTGGGTCGACGCACTTACCAACTACGACAAGGAGACCAGAAGAGTTGGATTATGTGTCCATTGAAAAATTGAAAGGTGTTATATGTATTCCCCTAGAGTCTCTGTGACATCGTACATTTTCATTTCATTCTCAACTTCTATGAGGAGTGATCGTGCTTGCATGCATGTGCGTAGGTATGATGGATCTGGACCTCAATCAACAAGCCTCTTCAGCTAGCACGTTCCCTATTTCTCATCCCAATCTTCCATATCCCAGGCTAGGATGTCCCCATGATGAGTCGTTACAATGTCTCAGATTCAATGACTCTTCAGGATGAAGCCAATTTTTTGGCGAATTTGTCAATCTTTGTAATTTTCTGGACTTGGGAACTTGGTACTTAAGGATTTCGACATTTCAGGGTTTATGTCTTTTTGGAGTCTCGCTTGCTCTTGGTAGGTGATTGTTTTTTGCTTTCATTGACATTACAGGTCGGGACTAACATGAATCTCCATTTAGCACGATCGCTTGTCAGCTGCCTCCAATTTGTTTCTCCAAGTTGGTTGATGTCCTTCTGCACTTTTGTGTGCAAGGACGTCCTCCGTCAAGTTGTCCCTATGTCTCAGATTCAATGACTCTTCGGAAAGACGCAATGTATCCATCAGCTCCGTATTTCTTAGCCATATTACGTGTGATATCCGTAGACCCTTGAATGGACGAATGTCACCATGCAGACGCGGTTCGTCGTTAAATCTTCTTCTCCAGGTGCCACCATCGCACGTATAACGTTCCCTTTTCATTTGATAACCAGAAGGAGACTGAGCACCTTAGAACTCAGTTTGTTTGTCTGCAGCTCTGTTTGATTGCCAAATATGCCCCTGTTTCCGATTGTTGGGCATACGTTAAACATATGATTGATTCAGGGTTGTTTTTACAAGAGTTTTTGACTCCTTGGCAATACCTGTTAACTACTGGCGAGAGTAGTAGAGTAGTCTCTACAGTTGAGTGTAGTTTCGGCGAGGCGACATTTCAAAAGCCTTTCATAGGCAACTCATAAAAGCTTGCGACGAGATGAACGTATATTCCAAGACTTCCTGTGTGTGAGCTATCACTCAACCCTTCAACAAAAAAAAACAATTTTTTTAATTTTAGTAATTGCGGCTTAAAATTGAAAGTGGAGGGAATCGGCTATAATTCTGTCACCATTGCAAGCGCTTCCAACACCTCTCACACTCTCCTTCTCACTCACAGAATATTTTCTTCACGTTTTTACCCCCCTTGTGCTAATTAATTATTTTCAAGGTAGCAGTGAGGGAACCCGTGAATCGTAACGTTTTATGTGTGTCACCGCGTTTCTTATTCATACAAAGAGTCATGTTCGTCATCAAGCTAAGGACTTAATTTGATTGGAAAGTCCTTGCAGGGCGCGCCCCTCCTTGTCCCCCGAGACGACGGACAACACCGTCCCTGCCAAGCGCTGCACACAGCGCACAGAACAAAAACACTCGCACCCGCCTGTGTATGGATATAAAAGAGTCATATATCAAGGGGAAATTCATAGCTCGGATAGTGCAAGTCCAAGCTGGCAATTTTATTATGACCCTCCAGAGAGATTCCGAAATGTTGTGATAAGAATGAAAAATTTCCTGTCTCCCTCCGACTACCGCCCATCAGCAGTCAGCCCCATGGTCCTGTTAATAAAACGTTAATCACTTCTCTTGAAAGTTCTTCCTCGTCCATGCAACTGACACACAACAGCTGTACGGGGAGAGTGAGCTCTGCCGCCATGATGAGCACGACTATCGTCATCATCAGCAGCACAACAGCAGCAGCGGCAGCATCATCATCATCATCATCCCCAAGCCGCCACCGTTCCCGCCGGAGAACCGAAGCCGGAGCCGGAGCTGCTGCTGATGATGACGATGTGGTTGAGGATGTGGACGAAGATGGGACAAAGGATGAGGATGTTGGCAACTTTTTGACTAAGTTGAGCTGCCTTCCAAGGCTACGGAAAACTTACTTGCCCCACCACAAGTAAGTGTTAATGCGATCGTAAAGTGTGCCGAAACAAATGGACTTCGAATATCAGTTGGTGAGAGGGCAAAAGTCCGCCAACACGCAAAGCAGTCGAAGAATTACGATTTGAACTGCCATTAAGGATTCGCCTCAAAATCCTCCCGGCTGTGGTTTTGCGCCACTGTCGTCCCTAGAATTGACGGTTTAGCCTTCGACTGTCTGTGCGCTGCGTTTTCGAACTGACCGCACAGCTGTGGGCCAGCGCGGCGGAGGCACTAAGCGGCCTGGGCGTGGGTGGGCCTGCCACTACCACTGCCACGGTTGCGGTTCCTGGCTCTCGGTTGGTCGGTTGTTGGTCGCTGGGAGTATAATAGTTGGATGTATTGGAATTGTAAAGCCTGACACGTTTACTGTTTAGCACCAAATAAAACTGGCATCCTGGGAATTCGCATTTTATTTATTTTCTACTACTTTTCGTAAATTGTGGACTTTACTCCGACGGCGGCGGCGATGTCGACTTCGAACGCAGACGGAGGAGGACGATGTGCACAACACAACCCGACTCACGGGACGTGACTCAACCGAGGGTACTCCACACGGTCGCTCCTTGTAGCTGTGTGACAGGGGTGCCATGGAATACAGGACAGCAACAACAGAAGGCGAAAAAATGGTGGGAGGAGGACGAGCAAAAGAAAATACTAGTCCGGGCTCGGCTCGGATCTCTTGGACGAGGGTTCGCCTCGCCCCGGGCTGACATGCTGTCGGCCGGTACTTATTGGGAAAACAGAAGCGGACATATGTTCAGCATCGTGTCCCTATTTCTGTGTTCTGTTTCGTGTTCCCCCCTCCCCCACCACCGGTCGAGCCTGGCTCCTTTCGATTTCAATAAATGAAAGATTTATAGTGTTTACTCATGATGTGTCAATGTTGGTCCGGCGAGGTTGCCGTGACGAGGCACTGGTGAGTTTTAGTGACTGTTGATGTCCGTCTAATCGTGAAATCACTGCTAGCGTCCGATTCCACCTCCCACCGCAGGTCCGAGTGTGGCGTGGCACTGGGATGAGGGACGACACTTGGTCGGCTGTGTTTCTGACAAGTCACTTTCGAATGTAATTTGCAGGGGGTCGCCCGTGGTCGACTTTGGTGCGATGCTCTCCGACAGCAGCTCACCAGTGTGGACGTGTCCTGTGTGTGCAAAATGTGAGCGGCTCCCGGCCATATGTCGGACGATTTGGAGTAAATAAATTTAATCTAATATTGAAGTTGAGGAGGGAAAAGCATTTTGCTGCGACATTGTTTGAGATTCCGGTGGCACATCCCACCCCCACCCCTATTCACGGTTCAATCTCTTTCTCCAGTCACAGACGTTTAGTTAGTTGCTTCAAAATGGTTGTTTGTGGAACACAAGCCAGCGTCAGACAGGAGGCACGTAAGTGACTTGCCAATTCGCTCCTCCCAAGGTCGGTTCAGCAGACCGGACTAATTTGCTTGATCAAAGTCGGAATATGTTTATTATTTATTGAGGTTACGGTGCACTGAACTGGGGCGGGAGCTGACCTGGTCGGAGACTGTGCAGGAAAAAAAGCATACATTTTAATTAAAACTCGGGAAACTAGTGGCAAGGGATTTTCGCTTGGGTTCTTGTTTCAGGGGCGTGCGTGTTGGTTCATTTGCTCTGCGGGCTTTTATGAATTTTTTTGAATGAAATTGTGTTTCTGACGCACTGTGTCAATTTGGGTTTGGAATGATGTGCCCGTCAAAGGGATAATGAGACTGAAATTGAGTCCTTGGACAGAGAAGTTTGCGTGTGTGCTGTAGACCTTCGCCCACGGTCGATTTTTGTCCTCTGTAAGCATCTTTGCCACGAAAATTCTTGTGAACAGAGGCAACGGGATCCAATTCCTCAACCTCTCGGGGGGAGCACTGGCAATCTGTCGGTGAGTAGAATAAGAGGTTTTGAAAGCAGATGCTTGCTATGACCAAACAACACTACATCTCCCCGTTGCATTGTTCATATTTCAAGTAGTAACTGAATCACTTTTTGGAAAAAATCTTTTAAGAAAAGATTTTTGGAGTTGGAGTTTGAAAAAGGGGTGGTGTCAAACATGAACTGTGAAAACTGGCATTGCCGCGTTAAACTTCTGCACTTTGTTGGGAGTTTTCGGGAACATTTTCAGATTTTGTGGGAAATTTGAAAGTCTGCAGGTCAAGGGAACGAGCGCCCAGGTTTTAAAAGACGTTTTTTGTCTGGAGGATAAGATAAAGAGAAAATCTTATTAAGGGGGTAGTGAGTAAATGACCGAGCCCAATGTAAGCATCCTCCTCTCTCGATTTGCTGCCAACGCTCGTTGAATATTGATTTTTTTTTAGAGTAACTTCCCCAATTCCGATATTAGTGGCTGGCATTAAAGAGCGCTTTTTCTGCGCGCTTGAGAGAGTGATACTGATGAGCGTCGAAGGGGTCGCCTCATGCATATAAATATTCAGAGGTCTCCCGGCGAATACAAGAGGAATTTTTTAGTCGACTCGATTTTGACTCAACCATCGAAACTCCGATTTTCGCATCCAAGGTTCGTATTCGAGAGTATGATGTGCCAAGGTCCCCACTACTCATGTGGGAATAATTGCTCGCACATGTTGTTGAAGAATCTAACTCGGGACCCTTGGCCCAATAGGTCAAAAATATCTATTTCGTGCCCTTGAGTAGTGAATCATGGAATGGTTTAATTTATATAATTGTGGGCACGATGCCTTCTAAGTATGAAAGTATCAAATTATGAAAGTTGCACACAACTTTTTCCGATTAAAAAAAAAACAACTGTTGTCGGTCGGTCGGTCTAATTTTTGACTTCATCACAATTAGAAATGTACTGGTCGAACAGGCCATATTGCAGTGGAGGAGCAATGAGTAACAGGACGACGCAAAATCTGAGCTTTACGGTGTGTGGGTTAGGACCTCATATTTCAGCTTTTCTGCGTAAATTTTGAATGCTCTTGCTACATGTGGTTGTGCATTACCTTCCCCTCACTGTTGAATTCAAAATGTCATCGATTACATACAGTTTTGTTGCAACAGGGCATCACACACAGCATCAAGTTGGTTTCCCCAAAACCACACCATAACTTTCAGGCCACGATTATTTTCCGCTTTCACGCTTTCGAAGGCTACCGCGGAATACACACCATGTTTGTGAACACGATGTAAAATAATTTGTCATATAAGTAAACATATAAAAGTTAAATTTTCGTCATGTTTGCTGAAACAAGCGTTGTCTGTCCGAGGGGCGACAACACCGATTAGAAAAAGTGAATTTGAAAGAAGAAAGATAAAGGGTGATTCATCGTGAGGTTAGATTATCAACAGGATTTTTTGATAGATCATACGTGAATCCGAACAAACTATTTTGCCATTTTTGCTCAGTACTATTTGGCAAGTCATCATAGAAAGGCTTCCACTACAAAATTATGAATTACGAGCCCGTCAGCGTTATGGGTGATATGGCTTTCATGCGGTATGAAGACCTACTGAAACCTAATGTACTTTACCAAATTTTGAATTGAATTGAACCACTATTGACAATTCTATTCCCAAATTTGAATCCCAGGTGATGTTTGAACAGCAAGAGGACGTCCGGCTGCTACGTGCTACAGTGCGAGACTATAACAGCTGTAGCTGAGACTGTACGAGAAAAGCTTGAAGAATGGATTCGTCGTCGTGCTTAGCAACTTGGCTTGACGTATTCGACAATTTGTCGTGTATCTTGACCTTTTAGCATACAAAATTCAATTTGTCCAAGACTTAAAGCCAGGCGACTTAAAATTGCCGCATATTGGACTTTGAAAAAAAAAAATTAACGAAAAGCCCGTATTTTATAGTGAAATATTATTCGGTGATGAAGCCTGTTTTCGATTCAATAGATACGTTAATAAAAATATATTGCCATAGTTGGGCTGAGGAGCAAACCGAAAAGTATCAAGAGCTATCATGACATCCACTGACAACGACGGTATGGTGTTGTTAATGGGCCGGTGGAATCAGTGGTGCATATATATTCAAAAATGAACCAAATCAGAATGTTACTATCAATGGTAATCATTATCGAGGCATGTTAACGCACTATGCGTATCCTAAACCTCAACCATATGCCCTCAGCGATCTCTAGTTCCAACAAGATGCTGCAGTGAGCCACACATTGCTTGAAACAATGGACTTCTAAAGAAATACTTTTGGTGAGATTTCACGTTTTACTACGACAAATTGGTCGCCTATATTGGTAAAAATCACGCCCCTGTATAATTTTTCGGGAATAAGCTAGTTGCGACTGAGAGCTTGAAAGCCAATATTTCGTGATTTTAGAAATATATCAGTCGCTATGCTAGAATAATCGCCTGAAATTTGACCTTCCGAATGGAGCACCTTACACGAAGACGAGGCCAACATTACAATGATATCATATCCGTAATGTAAATGCAATGAATTGTTCTTTTAACAGATTTTACTAATTTTAAGTTAATTTTCAAATGTGTGTAGTTTATATTACATTTTAAATCAAACCTCATGATGAATTACTTTGTATATTCTGTTTTTGATATGTTTCAATATAAACTTAGACGTGGAGACCTTTTATTTTGTGACAGCAAACTATCATTATGAAGCATTTTGAACCGTATAATGATATAAGTTTTGGCACCGATATAATGAGTTAAATGCATCTATTCCAGGAATGCACAATTTCACAAATAATTCAATGTCGTGATGGAAGATGTCCATGTCATTGTATGTGCCTGCCTCGTGTTTACAACAAACAAGATGCCTTCGCTTTTTTAAACAAATCAGGGACATTAAAGGAAAATATGTGCAGATCGGCATTTTTTTGTATGATTCTTGAAATTCTGCAATGGATGGCTCAGACTCGAAAACAAGTCCATTGTACCGCCATGCAGTAAACTACATTTAATGTGATTTCTTGGTCTTCTGTATGAAAACCAACAAGCGCTTCTTTGATAGAGAGCCTAGGTTTTCACGCCCCGCCACGTCAGCATCAAATAGTGGCCACTTGATCCGAGCAAAGGCGAGCCACTGACAGAGGAAATGCTGTACATTGTCTTCACCTTTCCTTCAGGCGTCGTAGAGGGTTTCATCACTAAGCCCAGGCACACTTAAGTGTGAAGGTGAAGTGTAACGTATTTTGATTTTCCTTCCTGAAATTGGTTAGAATAAGTGGGTGGATAATTGTGAGTATCATGGAGTACGCTTTACGCCTATTGTAGTTTAGGCGTAGGTAGCTTAGGGGTGGAGTAGCCCCCAGTTGTGCTGAGGGTTGTGAGTTCGATTCCAGACTTCTCGCAGACTGCTAGGTTTTTTCTATCGTGTTGATGGTTTTCTTTGCACTCGCTCCACACCGATGGACTGGTGGTCATGACCTTGATCCTCCTCGACAGTAGCGTGACGGTAGCCGTCATCTGCAGTCTCTCCTGTCTAGAGATAAAGGAAAAGTCGCGGATTTCTTGCTGAAGTTTAAGGGCATCCACTTGCAGAGCCTGAATCCTGGAAAGTGGTGACATCTCTGGTTGTGTTGTTGAGAGACCTAAATGTCGGCGGAGGCCTAATCAAGGATGCGGGGAGTCCCAAGGTGGGTTTACGCCCTACAAATGCCTCTTTAAATACGTGCCTAGCAATTTCGTCGGCAATCTCGTTTAGTGAATTCACAAGTTTTAGTGAATTCAGGCTGCCTACCAAATAAAGGAAAGACGTGCATTCCTGAAGTGGTTAGAGGGTTGAGTAAGGCCTTAAGCACAGCTTGACTGTCGCTGCAGACACTTCAGATTCTTCACCCCTTCCACCTATTCTTCTCAATATCGTTCACGGCCATTAGGATCCCAAACGTTTTCGCCTGGAAGACCGACGCAGATTGCCTAAAGAGGTACAAGGTCTAATGTTGTCGTTTTCTACGAATGCCATAGCTCTAAATCTCTCCATCGTCTTAGAGCCGTCCGTGAAAGTCCAAGTACAGCAGTTCGACAAAGCATGTTTACACCATTCCTTGGTCAGAAATTTATTCTTTACTCACCGCTCCTAACGTGTGATCGCCAGTGAATCTAGTATAACTCCACCAAAGTGTAAGTTTCAGTTGGTTGGTACCCCCCTTTTATAAGCTTTCTCAAAATCAAACAGGGATAAATTTACTCTTAGTGATTCCCAGATCAAACTTAGATCATAGGGACACCGCGTGCGATTCTTGAACCGAGTACATTGGTCTCCCTTCCCCATTGAAAAAGCCATACTAGCAGCCCACTTATCATGCAATCTGTCAAAGCGTCAGAATAATAATCTTGAAGACAGGAAATGCTCGCGTGACATGTTTTCCCATCAACAGAAAAACCAAACTCGGTTCAATAGGAAAACCCATAATGAAACATCATCACATCCTTGTCGTGTGTCCTCTCGTGGAAAAGAGCTCGCGTGTCTGCGGAGAGAAAAATAACGAATAACCGTTAATAATTAGTAACACAACCGAAGGCAATCACTCAAAGGATGTGTCAAGCGTCCATTATGCGTGATAGAGTTCACGCAGTCCAGTATCCCAGCCCACGTGCATCATCCGAGCGACGTGCACGATACGAAACACAATCTTTCGCTTTGAATGTTGTTTCCCGAAGTACCCCCCATCTCTCTGCCAAAGTCGACCGAAAACACATCACAATAAACTAAAGAAAATCCCAGATATTCCCCAAAATAAGTTGGGGGCATTAAAATCTAAACGCCATCACAGCTCGATAGCCAATCCCTCCGCCAGCCGCCCGCTCGTTCACCGCCTGCCCTCGACGACGAGCGCACAGAGACTACATGACCGGGTCTGGTGTGTCTGGTAATCGAGTGCTGGTCTTAGAGAGAGAAACACCTCCGATTGCGAAATTTATTTTCCAATTTAAAATAAAAGAGAAAAACAAGATCCGAACCATTCCGATACGAGGCAAGGAAGAGGCAAACAAATTTATTTTATGTGCGCACCACCATAAACGAGCCGAGCCGGGCTGTTGCGGCGGCGAGGGGAAGGAAGCAAGCAAGCAAGCACACACTCTTGAGTCCATGAAGTGTGCTTCCACCTCCTCTCCGGTTTAGATTAAATTCACTTCTATCATTGTGGCCGCCTCGACCTACCTTCCACACATCAAAACAGCTCCAAACCGCAATTTTCCCTCAGGTGGGTGGAGAGCGTCTGCCTGCGCGCCGCATCCCTCTGCCGGGATATACACTCTAACAAGTTTCTTATCGAATTTGATTGATCTCTTCGATTTCGGCTGCTCGTTGGTGCCCATTAATTTTATTCACAGATCCCTGCGCTGAGTTCCGTCGGTTGTTAGTGTGCGGCGCGTCGAGTGCCTAGCGTCGTCAGTCGAAAAGTACAGGAAGTACGGAAAAGGATTCCGTTGCACTCGGCTGTGAGCGCCTCTGCTCGACTTCGGCTGAGTGCTGCTGAAAATGAATGGCTTATCCGGCGTCCTCATCACAGGCGTCGGCGTGAGGGCGGGCCTGTACTTAAAATTCCCAAAGCAACAGTACAAATAAACTTGATAAACAATTCTATTTGAAAGCTAGAGAGTGCGCGGATATGGAGCAGGAGCAGTGTTCTTGCGGCACAGAGGCGAGCAAATTTTTTGGTCGGTGGGATGTACAAATGCATGGCTAAGCTTGGGGCCGACCGAAAAAGGCCCGGGACTGTGTGATTTTATAATGTGCACCAGGATACGTTGTGGGCGTGTGGGTGGGGTGGGTCATGTGCATGAAAATTGCCTCTCTCTTTTGTTGGGGTTTTCGGGTGATTCTCGTGTGGCTTGACCTGTCTGGAGTAAACACACAAGCTGCCGGCTGCTGGAAGAGGTGTCCCAAATGGAATGAGTTTGGCTTTGTTTTCTTTTTAACGTGCGGGGGGGGGCGTATGTTTAAGTTTAATCGAATGTGTTAAGCTCTTCAAATGTTATTATTGTGAAACAAAGGAGAGGTTTATGCTCGCTGTCGGGTAGTGTTTCAAGGAAACACACACGTCTCATCGGAGGTTTGGGGCGAATTGAAGGTTGCACGGGATTGCTTTCAAAGAGAGGCAGCTAATCCAATATTCGTTTTATTGCGGTTGAGTAGCAGCGTGAGTGTTTGGGTTCGCCTTGAACTTTGCAGAGTCCCAGTGGGATTTCATCTGACTGAGATGCTGGCTGTCTGCAATGCAGAATATCCCTTTTTTTTCTATCGCCTGTGAATAGTTGAGTGATGAGTGATGTTGGTGTTACGTCAATGAAATGAGACAAAGTGATTGACTTGGAAGAAGACTCCTCCTATACACCCATTGTGAGTGATGATATGTTTCGAGAATAAATGCAAACCATAGGCATTTGACACTGAAATTCATTGAGAGAGGCAGGAGGAGATTTAGTTGCAAGGATTCTAGTTCACATCAGATGCCAGACAGAACATGCGCCATACAAAGGATAAATGCAATCAGGATTTCATTTTTGTCGGACAAGGCTTACGCCAAATTTCCGAATCTGGGATTAGTCAGTTCTTAAAACTTTCACGACTAGCGTGCCTCTCATCATTCGTGTGTGTCCATTTTAGAATTTTCTAAGGCGATAGCTAAAGTATGATTCTACTACACATGACACGGTCTCATAAGTGGATGACTGAATTCTAGGCACTAGGCTGGCATCTGAATGTCTCGTTCCTGATTTGCCTTCGACCTGCATTGTCTCAATGCACTGTTGAGGAAGAGGTGGACATTTTTCAAATCATTGTTAATAAGAGTATTGGTACCGTTTTGGACAGCGATTTTGGGCCACAAATCATCTATTCTGATGGGGCGCACTTGCATATCAGCGGCTACGTTATCCGAAATCATCAGTACCGAAATCAAGCGCAGAATCACTCTTGCCAAGCGCTGTTTCTTTGGGCTTAAGAGGCTATTGAGTAATAAATCCCTCTCCCGAACGACAAAAGTGACTTTGTACAACACCTTGATCATCCCAGTTCTGCTTTACGGCGCAGAAACCTGAACGCTACTAAAAGTGGATGAGGAAGCCCTTGGTCTGTTCGAGAGAAAAGTTCTGCGTGCGATTTCTGATCCTGTTTGCGTTGATGACATCTGGAGGAGAAGATTCAACCACGAACTGTATGGGCTGTACGGCGGCATGAACCTAGTCAAGCGTCTACGGATACAACGCTTAAGGTGGCTAGGCCATGTAGAGCGGATGGACAACACTGCTCCGGCCCGAAGAGTCTTCGAATCCGAACCACAGGGACAACGCAACAGAGGACGTCCTAGACAAAGATGGCGCACACAAGTGGAAAAGGACCTCAACCAACTTGGAGTACGCAACTGGAAGCAGCTGGCAAGAGATCGTGTTAGCTGGAGAGGCATGTTGGTTGAGGCCCAGGTCCATCACGGACTGTAGCGCCATCCAAAGAAGAAGAAGAAGGCTACGTTATGTAGCAAAATTTTGAGCTCGGGAAACTCGCACATTATTGCCGATAAGCCAAAGCTACCAAAGGGAGTGACAGTTTTGTGGTATGGTGTGGGATGGTGGCGTCATTGAAAGATTTGTCTCTCGAAAATGAGGCAGGGGACAATGGTTTTTTGCACGTCAGGCATTGAGGACCAATGTTTATCGAATTCATTTTTTTTACTGCAATTGAAGACATGGACTAGGACGACCTCCGGTGTACGTAGTATTGCAGCGCTTTGTCATACAACTCATGCCGCATTCTCAAGATTCTTTAATGTGCCTTTTTGTGTTGTGGACCAGCCTCATCTGATGAGCGAGTAAAGACAAGCATGCAGTCGTTGAAGTTCATAAATAGCGAAGTTACATCTGTGCCTAAAAATAAAGAGGATCAAGCCCAAATCTAAGAATCTTTCTTTTAGCTTAATTTTATTGCTTAGTTTATTACTTACAGCCGAATGGGGTTGGAAAGGTATGAGCGTAAGGAAAGCCAGTACAGAACTGCTTTCGGCGACATTCTGTTGTTACTCTAAAAGTATGCATCTTGCGTTTCTGTTGGACCAACCCTTACATTGATTTTTTGGCTATAAGGCAATATTCAAATGGGCCCCTTTTAGATTTAGAAGTTTTAAAGGTTTCATAAGCAGAATGCTTCGGCTGGTGCTACAGACTCTGGTGAACATGTGCTTCAGCGAACATGCCACACCATCAAACCTAACATTCAGCGACGCACGTTAAACTGATTGAGGTTCTTTTCTAGAAGCGAGCATCACTGGAGGCATAATTTTCCTTTTTAGCGTTGTCCCACAGGCTTGTAGTCGATAAAAATAATGGAGCGGAGCTTTCATAGCTATTGCCTCTGGATGGCTTAGTCATATCAGATGAAAGACTCGTTTGACCACATCGGTGCAACTGCTTTTAAGTTGAAAACGAAATGCCTGTAATGTGTGATCCGCGTTTTATCTCCGCGGTGGTGTCAATTTTCTTCTTCTTTACATGGTGCTACAGTTCCAAGTGGGTCTCCGCCAACATGCCCCCCCCCCCCCCAGCTAGCACGATCTCTCGCTACCTGTCTACAGTTGCGCACTCCAAGTTGGTTGAGGTCCTTTTCCACTGATTGCTCGGCACCTCAACCTAGGCCGTGCACTGTTTCTATTTACCAATAGCACGGATTCTAAAACTTTTCGGGTAGCAGTGGTGTCCACACGCTCTACAGGGCCTAGCAGTGTCAAGCGTTGCATCCGAAGAAGCCTGATCAGGGGTATGCCACCCTACAACCCAAAAATTTCTTCCTTGAATTTTCTCCTCCGGATGTCATCAACGCAAACGAGACCAAACTGTTCTCTCGAAGAGACTAAGGGCCAAATCATCTGTTCTAAGTAGCGTCCAAATTTCCGCATCTTAAGACGGACTGGCTGGTTGCAGTGGCGTAGTGGGTAAGTGAGTCAGCCCACAAGCCGAAGGTGTAAGTTCGATTCCCGGACGGGACACCTCGCGTTTTTTCACGGCACCACCTCTTTCGTGTTGCTGACAACACTCTAGGAGGCATTTGTCTATGAAAAGTTTCTCAAATATCGCCGGACGTAGTCGGCAAGAAACTGTAGGTCCCTTCTACTCGTGAAAGAACAGTAGCACGCACAAGACGAGTGGTTGTTGTAGAAGCTAGGCCCTGGTCCATTGTCTACTGTAGTGCCATTCAGTTGTTATTATTAAGGGAGGACTGAGATGATCAGTTACATAAAGCCAGCCTAGTCCTGCTCTGCTGAGCTCTGCTGCTTAATTGCCTCTTGAGCCCAAAGAAGCAGCGATTAGCAAGAGTGATTCTTTGTTTCATTTCGGTACTGATGTTGTTGTCCCTTTTTGCCGCGGCGCTGGGGTTAACGAAGTCCTTGACTACCTCGACGTTACTGCTGTCTAATGCAATGCTCAATACGAGAGATGTCGATATTGTTTCATACATGTGGGAAATTAGGTCTTTAAGTGTGAAGCTTTGTTTGGCAAAGTTAATCACCGCTTTGAACCTTCAGTTGTCTACATCGACGTTGTCTTCACGACGTAGGTGTTGGGAGAGCTCTTTCGTTGACATGTTCTACCCTCCATTTTAATTTTATCACAACATTGGGTCGACATAAGTTTGTATATCAAAATATGCCATCTGTATCTTTTACTAAACGCAGCTCCCACAGTACTCCCGTCTTAGCTAATAGTCCGGGAGGAATTTCACTGAAATACGTTTTCGAATAGCTTTCGCAACTCAGCAAAGGAAAAGGTCGTCAGTTTTTTGAATATGCATTTCACTGGCAGTGCATTCATTAATCTGTTAATTTCTGGGAAAAGGCCAACCCCCTGCTTTTGACTTTTCACGCTTCTCCTGGCAGTCGGAGTAGATCAAATTCATGACTTCATGAATACGCCTACAGCTCCTGCAATAGTTTAGTTTTTAAAAGTGCCCTCCAAAAAAAACACACGACGACTGCCTGATGAAGGCACCACGATCTGCATACATTCCGACTTAATTAAATTGCATTCCATTTATATTCAGGTTCTCATCCAGACTAGTTTCCGATTCAGCAAAGTTTTGTATTTCAAAATTGAAGCACAAAGTCTATCGTCCCCCACCGGCACAGCAGTCTGTGAGCGTATGTCAACTACGAGGAGACAAAAATTTTCAGCGATATCCTGAAATGTAATAACGCCGTCTCTCTGTAGCCCCCGCACTCGTGCCATGCCTGACGGTATTTAGATACCCGTCTCTGACAGCTTAATAGCACGTATCGCACACACTCGCCTGTCTGATGCAGGAGAATATTTAACACAATTCCCGACATCGCAACTATGCCACGCTAGGTTGAGTTGCAAATTGTTTCACTTCGAATCGAAAACCATCATGTCAACGTATGATGGCAGACGTATAGGATGGGGGAGCATCTGAAGAGCCTGTGCATCCGCATAAGAGGACGCATTCTAAACATTCGCAACAATAATAACGGCGTGGCAGTTTGTTCGGGTCAATAGTCGCTACATTTCGAACGTTTCAATGGCTACACTCGTCGATGTAATAATGGGCTTAAATTCCATTGGTAGTTGGTAACAACGGAACGCAGTGAAACATTAACATACCGGCACAATGGATGCGCGCTCAATAGATGTACTCCGAAATGCAATTTCGTTGTGCCGCCACAACGGCTGGCGTGGGATGGTGTTGTGCTACAGCGAAGCGCCTGCTAGATTGCCTCTCTATGGGATTGTGTACGCGAACAGTGCGAATAGCTTCCACTTAGCGTGGAGATAAATAGCCGAACTGTTTGAAATGATAAATTCCCCCACTAGGGGCGGATGGCCTCTGCGAACTGTTGCTGACAGCGGCTTAGTCAAACATGCAGGAGACCCATGTCAACAAGTTCTATGAACTGGCGATGAGTAATTCCTTGATGGAGGCAATGTGGATGCGGTGCACTTTGAAGGCATCTCAACAACGGGCTCGGTTATGTCTATGAGTGCAATTTTGTAATTAATGGTCGATTTTCAGAGAACTGAGTTACTTGTTGTTTCGAAACGGTTCCAGTGATGTCAAAGGATTTGTGCAGCTATGCTTGGATCTTGTTAATGGGATTGCGATATTGTGAGGACACAATGGATCAACGGGGGGTAATGTTTGTCTGTTTCGTTTTAGAGAGTGGATGCTACTCAGCACTATGGATGATAGGGGATACAAATTTGTATTCGATTCTTGAGATCCCTCAAATTAAGGATAACTAGAGCGGCAACCACCTTAGTTGTGGACTATAGCTTGAAGAGCCAAATGTGATTGGCCCCAGTTGAGGCTTAGACATTCTCCGGATGTAGTAAGTGTGGCGGTTAAAACAAAGTTAGGCGGAAATAATAAGGGGTACACATTAATTCGTTCCGTTTTCAAGAGATGGCGCCACCTGCAAGTTGTGGCTGATCTTGGAAGCGATTACATTCTTCATTGGAAAGGTGTGACATTTGTCAGCAGCAATTACTAGTGGAAATCGGCGTCTGTTTTAGATAACAACAGTGTTTTTGGCTTCTTTGAAAATGTCCGGGTTTGTCTTGAATAAACAGCACAAGTGGGAGTTTTCGATTTTCCTCTTTAAGTGAAAGAAAAGTACAGCTAAAGTCCATCGAATACTCGCAGAAGTTTATTGTGAATTTGCTCCAAACGAGGAAATTGGGTCCCTTACGAGTTGAAACCGGAAGATGTCGGAAGACGATTTCTCTCTCTCCTCAGAACAGCTCTTCGGAAACATTGCATCAAAGGTATTGTGACTGAAGGTTAAAAGTGGATATATATGTATTACGAGATATTTCTCCATTTGTGTGCGCCACATAAGCCTAGGCCGTAATCTGTTGCGTTGTGTTGTCCCAATGGCTCAGATTCGAAGACTTTACGGGCCGGAGCAGTGGTGTCCATGCGCTCTACGTGGCCTAGCCATCGTAAGCGTTGTATCCGAAGACGCTTGACTAGGCGCATATCGCTGCACAGCCCAAAGTGGTCGTTGAATCTTCTTCTGCAGGTGCCATCAACGGAAACAAGACGAAAACGCCGACGACATCGGCTTGAAATATGCTGACTTAGCCATCTTAAGCATATATCTAATCTGGATTTTCAAAAAAATGTAAAAGTGGATGTTTCTCCTGCCAAAGAGATCAGATTGCGCTGTGTATTCCTTTATTTATAAATTGTTGGATGTAAGGTGTCACAAATTTCTTAAGCTTTACAAAATATCTTAAGGAACTGAAAACAAGGGGGAGTAAGGATGAGGCAGCGAATGGATAAATCGGAATTTAAATATACATAATGGGAGTTAGTTACTGCTGCAACTAGTTCTGAGTGGAAACGGAAAAGGGGTTCATATCGGAGACATCGGCGATAAGTATTTAAGTACAAAGATTAAAGAAGATCACCCGAGAGAACGACTGCCCGTTCCTTCATTTCTAAACAGTTCAATTTATGCAAAAGAATCTGAGTGGCCGCCGACAGAAGCTTATGACTTGGATGGCACGTGGTTCCAGCAAGACGAAGCAAGAAACCAAAAAACACTACAAGGTATACAACTCATATAAGGTTGTCAAATCAAATCTGCCTTTTCTCTCTCCGCCTTTTTGTCTTTTGAATTTTCCGGCTATGTACAAAGCGCTACAGAGCTCGTATCTGTATATACAATAGTGTAATACAATACCATTATCCATATCATTTAGAAGGTCTTGACATAACCTACACAACGACGCTATCCATGATTCGTTTGGACATTGCGTTCAACAGTTATAGACGTGTAAACATGGAGTTCACTAACGCCGAAATTCACGCTATTTTAAAGTTTTCCATCGTTAAGGCAAATCCGCTAAAGAAACGTTCCGAGAAATTAATGATGTGTTGGAGGATGGTACTCTATCACTTCGAACTGCGGAGGAATGGTTTCGATGATTCAAAGCCGGTGAAACGACACCATGGATAAGCTAGTTGGCGGAAGACCTGTGACGACGAATAACGATCGAATCATGGAAATCATCGAGTTAGACCGGCATGTGGCATCTAGTGATATCGCCCAGGAGATGGGAGTTAGTCACCAAACCATTTTAAACCATATGCAGAAAGCGGGATACAGAAAAAAGCTTGATGTTTGGGTGCTGCATGATTTGACGCAAAAAAACATTCTGGACCGAATCAACGCCTGCGATATGCTTTTGAAACGGAACAAACTCGACCCATTTTTGAAGCGGATTGTGACGGGCGACGAAAAATGGATCACATACGACAATATCAAGCGAAAACGGTCGTTGTTGAAAGCCGGTGAATCGTCCCAAACAGTGGCTAAGCCGGGATTGACGGCTATGTGCTTGGTGGGATTGGAAGTGAATCATCCACTATGAGCTGCTCCCATATGGCCAATTGCTTAATTCTACCATCTACTGCGAATAACTGAACTGTTTGAGGCAGGTGATCGACCAGAAGCGTCCAGAATTGGCCAACAGGAAGGGTGTAGTGTTCCACCGGGACAACGAAAGACCACACACTTCGTTGAAGCTACGGGAGCTCGGATGGGAGGTGGAACAAGTGATTACCACCTGTTCCTGTCCATGGCGAACGCCCTCGGTGGTTTGAAGTTGAGCTCAAAAGAGGCTTGTGAAAAGTGGCTGTCCGAGTTCTTCACATATAAGGAGAGGGGTCTTCTCCAAGGGGGGTATTATAAAGTTGCCGGCTAGATGGAAACAGATAATCGAACAAAACGGCTCATATATGATTTAAGTCGGATCACTGTAACACTTTTTATGAAGCATTGAATGAAGAGCAAAAAAGCGGAAGGGAGATATTTGACAAACTTATATCATGCGATTTGACACCGTTACATTTTGTTTGCGGGACTACGCAAAAGACCACGGCGAATAGCTCGCGAACGCTATGTGTGTTAGAAACCAGCTTTACATAAATTTTGGCAAGGTGCGACCTGAAAAGTGTGAAGAATGATAAGCTCAAAAATTCGCATACTTGCGAATCTATTCGATGTATTTATTTGAATGGACCCTGAACGCCAAGGTTCAGGTTTTATAAGGAACCTTAATTTTCGTCAAAAAGGTATCGCTGTAAGTATTTTATTAAGTTTTACTTTCAAAACCAGAAAATGAATGACATTTAGGGTCATATTTCTGTTTCTGTAGAAAAATATTTGTTCCTTGGTCTTTCTCACACCGTGGGCTCCATGTAGATACTTGAACACGTCGGGACAGTTACAATGATTGCATGAAGCGCGATTTAACTTAGCTTCCTTCATTCCACTTTCTGACTTCTCTCCACCAACTGACTCTAACTCAACCAGCTGACTCCACCAACTGACTTCATTCCAGCAATAGTAAGGTTTCCTTAAACGCTAAAAGTCTTGTAAGACCAACAATGAATTAAGTTGCAGACCTTCTCGCCCGAAGAGTGATTGATCACTTTTTCTAAGTACACACATACGCACATCGCACCCCTCATTCAAGAATCATTAATAATCCTTCCAATCCATTGAACTATTAATAACTTGTTCAAAACGCCAATCAATGTCCTCGCTGAATGAGGCACACCGCTCTGTGCACACGGATGATGTTGGAGCCATTTCACTTCAGACAACGCTCTGCTACCGTCAAGTGAACTTCGTAAACCATTACGAGCAGATGCATTCTGTCAGAGGAACTACAAATTTCACCCCTCCCCAGCCGTGCCTCACCACGCCAACAACAACTGTAAACCAGGGCCAGCACATAAGAGTGTGCGTCTTCCTTTTGCTACCATGCAAACGCATTAGATTCAATTAAAATGTCAACTCATCTTGTAACTGCTTTCATAACCTCACACGCATACAAGGACACACCTAAGTCCTATTAGTTTCACTTGGTATTAATTAAATTTTCATATAAAGGATTTATTAAACGCTCCCGCACGTGCTCCTTGCGCCAGCAGCAAATCCTCCCTCCCCACCACCACCCAGCTCGACGATGATCCAGAGGCGAACGTGTGACGGCAGTCACTGGGGCGGGCGATGTGCTTCCGAAAATTAATGGAATCCCTTCATTCGAGCGTGTAGTCTCGTGTTGAATAGTGTTATTAAAAATATTTCCCCGAAGCTGTTCACTTAAATTATTCAAAATATTTGCCATCGTATTATTGTGTGGGTTTCGCACTGTTGCAAGTGCTGAGATGTCACTGCTCCTCCAGATGTGCCTCGTGGAGCGTCATGTAACACTTATCCCTGAAGGAGTGTGCTTTGGATTAACTCGGTTTGTCATTTACTCTTGGTTATTGTGCGGAGGAACTGGTTGTAGTGACTTCGGGAAACCAAATATTGGTTTTGGTTAGATTGCTTGGTGGTTTGTTGCTTGTCCCAAGTATTTAGATTTGTTTCTCAAGCGGCGAGCTTTTCAAGTTTCTAAACAGAAATTTGAAACATGACTTTTCATCTGCCATGATCCTCTCTATGCTTTGCCCTTGATCCTGACTATGTATGTCTACCCGAAGGTTTTGTGACTGGATCCACCTCTTTTGTCTTGGGTCGGCCCATTTAACTAAAGTCACATTCAAGGAATATCTTAAAATTTATGATGATGGATAAATTCTTGTCACATCAAATCCTCGAAACATGGGATTTCTTGTTTGAAGAAGCTGCTCCTCACGACTGAATTCCACCACTACAACGGCAAGTAGAGATCTAGTCTCACCAGATGGCACCCTTTCGATGCTGGCCGTAGGTTGGAACAAATTTTGAGTTTAGTACAGGCTTCGATACCAACCTGTAATCGATCACCACAGCTCTGAAAGCAAACTGTTTAAAAAAATTCACACAATCTGTCTGATCCATCGGCCAAGCTCAGTATTCTTCCCAGAAGTGGTGAGATATGCCTTGAGAGACTTTAACGTTCTCGCTTGCTTCAATTGGACTTCCTCTGGTGGCTGGGTGATGTGGGAATAGGGTAGGCACTAATTGATATCAACCTGGCGATGCCCAGCTGTTGTAACTGTTTCCCACACATCAACTGTGCTTATAGTACCTCCACGTCGGTAGCCACCGGATACTGGTTGTTGTTCATCCGAACTCAAATAGCTAAATCTATAAGTGCGACCTCCGCCCAAGAGGTATGAAAGAGGGTCTGGTAATCCAGATTGGGGGTGTGCGTCGGGGTAACTGCCCGGCCACATTCAAAAATGTCCAGCCACGGAACAACCGAATGCCTCGGATACGGATGGATACACTGTTGACGACCCTCGCAAACGTACAAAGGACAATAATTTACGGATCTGCACGTGGAATATGAGGTCCCTAAACAGTGTGGACTTCATCAACATTTAGAGTGAGGAGTGCTTAATAATAATAGCTGAGTGGCAATACAGGCCACAAGAGACCAGGGTCTAGCTTTTGCATCAACTACCTGCGTTGTCCTGCTCTCCCAAGTAGAAGAGACCAATCTTTGAGAAGCGTTTCAAAGACAATTAGTACTTTCTGAGTGTTGGCAGCAACTCGCAAGAGAAGTTGCAGTGTTCAGTTTGAGAATCGAACTTGGAACTTCAGCGTGTTAGGTCGAGAAGTACTTGCAGAAGTTTCAACTCAAGCTGTCTCGCCTTAAAACATGTTAACACAACACTATTAAAGAATTTATAAGCAGCGTCTGTAGCAGCAGTGGTCGCCGTGGCGTAGTGGTAAGTGCGTTGACCGCCGCGCAGAAAGTCTGGCTTCGATTCCCGGACGGGACACCTAGCATTTTTTCATGGCACCACCTCTTTCGAGTTGCTGACAACACCCAGTCTATGAAAGCTTCTCAAGTCCTGCTGTCCGGAGTCGGCAAACAACTGTAGGTCCCTTCTACTCGTGAAGAACAGTAGCACGCACAACACGAGTAGTTGTTAAAGATGCTAGGCCCTGGTACGTTGTGGGCTGTAGTGCCACGCAATTATTATTTGTCTACAGATAGGAGATCCTCCTATAAAGAGCGCAGGGGGTCTTTGAACGTCAACCTTGCTGTTGTGTCTCCATACAACCATTGCTTAGAGAGCGCGTAAGCGATTCACATGGGACACAACTTCGCTTAGCAACGAGTTTTACTCGGCAGACAGCTTGTCTCGGTTAACATCTTAAGTAAGTGGCAGTAGTTGCCCCTTTTGTCAACACAAGACAGAAGATCGTGGCAAACATAACCAATAAGGAAGGTTCTGAGTCGAAAACGAGGATCTGGTTGAATGTCCTTCCTACGGAATTCAAGTTAATGGCGAAAAAGAGAAGTGGACAAGGAAATTGAAGTCAACCCGGCACAGATACCCCAAAGGCTCTAAGGGTTGGTCAAACGACTTGCCAACTGTTTGTCACGAATTCGGTGGCATACCACTATTCGACGGTTTATCTTTTCAGTTACCTTGAGATATAAATGAGGCTCAATGCTGTTAATGTGCTGCAGTATCTCATTCTTTAGCTGTTGAATTGTCCATAGCAGCTTATTGACGCACACTGTCGATTTATGACCCGATATCGCCGCAAACCCATAAACTGGACCAAACAGTCATTGCGCATCACTCATGGACTCTCATTTACCCGTGAGTAGAGTTCGAGTCAGAATTCCGCGAATGCTCTTTAGGACACTTAATGTCAACGAGAAAATTTATTCTCTACAGGACACTAATTCTGAAAGTTCTACTAACATATAAGGAGTCGAAAGGAAGGCAGAGTGGACACTTTTGAGAGAATTTTCTGTCCGGTATACGAGGAGGGTGAATGGAGGAGAACTACTGCGAACTATACGACCTGAACCAAGATGTGGATGTAGTCCTAAGAGCCAAAAATGACGACTACTCTTACTCGGCCACATAGAGGCAAATTTTACGCCGAACAGCTGATAGGCGACTCCACTATGAATCGGATATTGCTCGCGAACACGGGGATCCACTCAGGTTCAGTAGAGCGATCACCGCTCGAGATAGGAGAGAGAGTGCAAAGGAGCGGGACTTCTTTCGGTTGTTACACCAGAATCAGTCCTCGCAGGCGCCTGATACAATAGTTGGTCTGTTGGACAACAGCCCACTTCTAAGAAAATTTAAAAAAATGTTTAGAGCGCCAAGTTTTTTCTAAGTTTTCTTGGCCAGTACAAACATACAATAAAGATTGTCCAAATCGACTGATAAAAAAAACAAAAATTATTAGGGTTAGTAGGATAGATTTTAAGAACATGAATTGTTTGGATATTAAGATAGATTTAATCATTTTTGTCTAGTTGTAAGCATGAATTGGAAAAAAAAAATAAAAATGAATGTTGAAGTTAAAAAAGGCAAATTTTAAGTCAGATGTTCAAGCGGAAATTCGGGGACCAAGCTATCGCGGCTATCAGAAGGCTAAGTACAGATAATTGGAAGAAACTTGCCCAGCATCGGAGGCCAAGAAGGGGTGATGCAGATTTCCTTCACTGGTTTAGTTATTTCCAGGACGGGGCAAGCTTCCATTCCTTCCTTTTAAAAACTGAACTGATTTTATTTTTTTCCGGACCTTAGCTCTTCCAGATATCGAATTTTTGGGGGTCTTAGCTCTTCAAAGTTAAGGATTATCTGGATTTTTGCAGACTACGATATATTTCTAAATTGAAATTTCTGAATCTTATCAAAAGTTGTGCGTGGTGGCCCTCTTTCAGCCCCATATTTGAGTTTTTGTACGCCAAATGTTCGATTTAAGGAAGGTTCGTAGTGCTCTGCCAAGATTATATGAAATTTAGAATAACCCCTTGCAAGATCAGCGGTGATCATAATGTCTTAACAGAAAACAGTTTGTCACATAAAAACTATCGAGTGCTCTCGAGAACATCGTAATCCATGCTTATGTCTTTAAAATGACATGCAGCCAACGACCACAAATATTTCATTGCAAATCCAACCAATTGTTGTTTTCCGCCCCGTCGATTTTAAATGCTTCCCCAATTTAAATCAATTCCTGCAACTTTTTACGAAAGCATTTATTTCATCCGTAAACAAGAGTATTTTTCACTGGCGCAAACTAGACCCCAAAAAACAAATTAATCTCCCATCCACGTGATGCTACATTAAACATCGTCTGCATCAGTTAGCAGCGGCACTCGTTCTCTCGCTCTTAATGCGCCCACATCCAGCGCATAATTTATCCTCACCGCCAAACACTCACTTCCGCCCTTGGCTTAATCCACGCCCAGTCGAATCGAGCAACATTTTGTGATCCATCCATAAAGTGGAGAATCAAATAAACTACTGCCCTCCACAAGACGAAACCGCACAAACTTCGAACACCGGAAACAGACCTACGTCAACAACATCAGCTGACGGGCTTAAAGTAAATTCCAGAGCCCGAACTCACATCCAAGAAAACAGCACAAAGCAAATAATTCTTCAATTCTCTGTGTGTGCACCCCCGCCACCGCTGCGGTACACACTTTTACTGGTTGCGAGGGTTGTGGATACCTTGGAATCTTCACCAACGACCGGAATAATTTTGCCAAGATGTACTCTCCGCACGCACGCACACACACACTCTGTTGTTAAACGGCACTTGAATCGACTTCCGGTATGTTTTGGACTGCACTCGGGCAGTCATCCCCCATGTGGCCTGACAAGATGTAGATACACACCGGCGCACATACAGTATCCGTTTGAAAAATACAGAAATCCGGTCAAATAATGAAGAACAAGATTCCGAGGGGGTTGGTCGACAAATTTCCCCTTACGGAGAGCGAGAGTGAGGGCAGAGCTTTCCGACTGGAAGTGTCCCAAAGTGTTTCGATTCCATGTCGGCCCGCCGACATTCCTTTCTGACACAGGGTGCCGCCACGGGTGATTTTTTTGCGCAACTCTCTCGTATCGGCAGCAGGCAGAGAGCGCTTCGGCTGGGGGTTGGGAGCCCGGAATCGGGAACTAGCTCCATCGGGCATATTGCTGCTGCCTCCGTTTAGTTCAGTAAAAGATTCCGTTGCAGGCAGTTTACTTCTGAGTGAAGCTTGTCACGGCCAATTGCGTAACGGTATTTCGCGTATCCTAGTCCGCAACAAATACAAACGTTTGCCCTTGCGTCTCGCAGCACGGACGTATCAACAGCGAGCGTGTGCGCGCGTAGCCATCTCTGCCGTCGTCGGAGGGTTTTCAACCCACGTGCAAATGCGTGTTTATGCTTTTTAATCCTGCGATTAGCCGAGAGGACGCTGTTAACTGGACACAGAAACATAATTGTCCCTCCCGTGGACAGCCGGTCGAGTTCTAGGATTATACCACACAGACCACACAGTGCATCATCTGTGCGGGCACTTTTCCGGTAATCCGTGTAATTAGTTGCCAATCTGTGTCCCCGGGGAGTTGGCATCTTTCTGCGCTGAGTAATTGCGTCCCTGAGAGATTACGACTTCAATTCATTATCGGATGGTGGACGGTGCGGATTCAAAAGTCCTCTAGTGATGGTCACAGCAAGTGACTGCCGGGGTGTGTGCGTGTGTGCCTGTGTTGTGAGTGGATGAGAGGTGAATAAAGTCGGATTGGACAAATTTCACGCCACACACACGTTGTCTTTCGGTTCGCTTAGCTGCCCTCGGGCCGAAGTCACGTTTGGAAATACAATATCTCCGGCTGTCTGCGCCCATTTAACGAAAGCTCATCCCAAAATTTCGGTTTGAACCGTAGTTCGTCCTGTGTGCAGACTTGGGCGCTAATGATGCTGCTGTTCCCCGAGTGATACCCGAATTTTCTTGTGTCGTGTGTTTTGCGAAGTCCTTCGTGCCCCGTCTTCTCAGATATCAACCCCCTCCCCATTATACCACCTTACACACACTCTGTGCGAGGATTACGTACGAGCATCCAAATTAAAGGATATCAAGTTCTCGGCAGCTGTACCGCCTGGTTCGTCATAAACTGTGTATGCGCGTGTGTTTTTGCGAGTGTTGAGTGAAAACGAAAGAAGATACAAAAAGAGCAGAAATTATGAAAAAAAGTATCTAAGAGTGCGTCCCTGTTCTCGAATGAAATTGTAATAAGTTAGATTGGATACAATATTAACACATATCTCACACATTTCTGGCGCTGGCACCTCCCATCATCTGCCACTCTGACAGGTAAGTGAATTGCGAACGTAATCGGGGCAAAAAGAGGCTTAATTATGTATTTGAAGGGCGTTAGCTGCGGCCCAGATGTCTCCTCTCGCGGAGGATACACGGGAGGGGTGCTGACTGTATTTTGATTGTTTCTGACAGGCAGTGACAAACATGAAGAGATGAAGTGACTTCCTTAATTGCCTGCGGCTCTGTTCCATCTGTCGATTGTTTGTCAGGAAACATCGCGAACACTTCCGATTTGAGTCAGTGAGAGGGAGGCTGTAGATGGAGATATAATTAGCCCTTCATCGGATATATATCAATTGAGAAGGGTCAGGACATTTGATTAGGGATTTGGATGGTGAACTTTTCCAATAAGAGGGGAATTGAGCGGGAAATGTCAAGAGGGGGTTCGCTCAAGCAACAGGAAGGTGTAATTATTGTCATTTGGAAGGAGGCTGTGACTTGTTTTTGGGTGGATTGGGTTTGAAATGATTGACTTTTCCTCGAAGATTGGAATCAAATCTCTAGAGACTGAATTTGATGTAAAATGTGTGGGAGTTGCGTGGTTGTCGGCATTGTTTTGAGAAATAAAAAGCAAATGAAGTGAGGTGCACTGTTAATGTGGGCGTTACACTCTTCATTTTTCAATGTTGGAGAATGACTTAAATGTAGGAAATGAAAAGGCAGGTCGCAGCTTTTCTGTGGGAATTTCATGTGTGAATTGACTTGAGCTTCAAGAATATTGACGTCTTTCGCTTCAGTGAGGGAGTCATTGTTTCATAAGATTGGAAGACTTTTTTTGAAATATGACTACAGAGAAGCGTGTTAAGAGTATTCGCCCTTAACTGAAAAACGAATACTTTAAACAGGCTTCTATGTAGTCATGTTCCGAAAAAAAGTCTTCAGTTCTTGGAGAGACATTTCGCTTAGTCAAAGAATGCTTTTAACGCCTTCGTGACTCAAAGCCAGGACCAGCTTGTCTACAGACTTCTACTTTGATATGTTTGAAGACCCTTCTGTCCTGAGAATACCAAGGAAAAACAGCGAACGGAATAACAGATGAACGCTCTAGAGTCGAGGCTTCAACAGCGATCAATTTATTTCTCATTGTAGCTCAAATTAAGGAGCTTGTTTTTTAAGAATATCCGTCTGCTGTATTGCCAAGATCTGGAGCCGTTCGGGAAACGAGTTCATCGTGTTATTAAAATAAAATTTTCGACCATGACATTGATCTCCATAAAATAGAAACAAAATTCCTCATTACCAAGCGACTAATTCTGCGCTTTATTTAGTGTCACCCCAAATCATAGTCGTTAAAGATTGCATACTCTTTAACTTTTGCTCAACCTCAACTGACATTTGCAGACACTTCTGGGAGGCAGATGACAGCGAAATTAGAGAACAAGCCCTTTGGGGAATATCCGATTCTAGACAAAGCAAGACATACAAACGTGGCGACTCTAATTTTCTGTCGCCTCATTACGCTTTCAGGATACTTTGCCTCAACAAGACCCCAATTACTGGACATACCTAGAGATTGTTGGTTTTTCGCAATGGATTCACAATTTGTATGTGAGGTACATAAGTCACCCTTTCGCCCCTCAACCAAACCAAGAAAGGCATCCTCCGTGTGACTGTAAAAAATTTAGGAGATGATAATCAAGTCATGATTTCAAAGACATCTTTTTGTGATTAGCGTCACCCACAAAGATCATTTTTGTGAGATTCATCATTAATCAGTACGCTACCGTAACATCAATTTATCCCTAGACTTTGGGTATTTAACCACAGCCGCAACAACACCTCCACTAAGGGACCTACGGCATGGTCAGATTGAATCAAATTTTCTGGGCCTTTGGCCTTTCGTGGCACTAAATTTAAGCCTCCAATTAAACTATCACTTTCAGACAATTTCCCTTCAACAACTGAGTCTGATGTCACCAAGTGGTCTTTGTCCACATCAGTGATTCCGTTGACAGTAATGACAGTGTTGCAGATGTTGTTTTGATAAATCCTGTCGCATCATCTGGATATACGAAAATGAAAGATGTGACAATTTTGAAGGTAACTTTAAGGAACGTCATGTAACCCATCGACGGGTCAAGGGTTATGGACGTTTTGTACTTTTGTTTTCTTAGTTCTTCTCAGGATTGCGTTTCAAGTTTCGAGCGAAGCCTTTGTCCAAGTTCGGGTAGTGGGTAAATGCGTCCAAACACCGAAGGTTCAGGCTGGATTCCGAACTGAACACCCCAAATTTTTTTACGTCACCGCCTCCTTTTATTTGCTGACAACACTTAACATTACAAATTGTACAAATTATCTATGATGAGCTTCTCAAATATCACCGTTCTGAGTCAGCAAAATCACGCACAGCACGAGTAGTTGCTGTGGAAGCTACTCCCTGGTTCCTTGTGGGCTGTAGTTCCACTCAATTATTATTATCTTGTTCAAATTCTTCTTTAAGTTCTCTTGTACAAGACATTTTCCAGGACTCTGTTTTTCTCTTAGACATCAAATACCTTATCCTGAATATGCCCAAGGCCTTGTCCAAACCGTGCCACTTGTCCTTAATATTGTCCAACATCTTGTCCTCGATCTTGTCTAAGGCATTGTCCAAACCGTGCGCGAAACCGTTTCCACATCAAGCCTCAGACCTTGTCCTCGTACTTGACCTCAACATTGTTCAAGAACTCGTGCTTGACCTTGTCAAAGACCTTACCCTTGATCTTGACCAAGACCTTATTCAGACCGTGCCGTGGACCAGACCGTGCCGTTGACCAGATCGTGCACGAGACTTAATATTGTATTTAATATAGCCCAAGACAGTATCCACAATCTTGTCCACATCGTGCGTCAAACCCTGTCCTCGAACTTGCCCTTACCCAACACCTCCCCCTTGACCTTGCCGGGACTTTGTTCTTGAACTTGCCCAAGACCTTGTCAATAACCTAGTAATAGACATCCCCCAAGACTTCGGCCAATTTCCCTCTCCAAGTTGCAGTTCAATAATTAGTTTATATTCTGGCCCAATTTTCAGTCGGCACGTTCAGCGTGTATTAAAATTTCGCACTCCTCGCTATTATAATCCTCTTCCTACATAGTCACTGCTCTATCTCTATATTAAGCACCCGTGCACCAAAATACCCTCCCAGCCCTTACCCTTCCACTAAATCTAAGACCTATTCGTACTCGTATGAGAAATAAGTCACTCAAAATTCAAAAACTCACCGTCTCGCCGGATACTCGTTCCATTACATTAGCCAGCTGGTGGGTCACTTTCAAGTTGATTTCTGGTGTGCTTCTTTTTCTTAAAACTAATTGTGTTGATTTATTCAGACCATTCAATGGGCAGATTCCAAGGCCAAAACGACACAAGCTGACTAAAGTTTCCGCCTTGGGTTATCCCGCATTCTCTGTGTCAGAAATCTCCTCTCCTCAGATTCATCTTCCTTATCCTTTAAAAGGTCAGGCCGCATTTGTCATTAAGTGTCTTTCGGCATAGGCAGAGTTTATTCTCAAAAGGTTTCGTCCTTTCGTTGTGCTTGTCTCTACACCAAATCTATAAATGAGATGTACGAAGTTATCTGTGTTCCATGATTTACCAAGTTCCATTTTTCATAAAATGTACTATTTATACTTGAGAGACACTGCAGCCTACAAGGGACCCAGGTCGGGCTCCAACAACAAGTAGAGGGAACCTACAGCTTTTGCCGACTCCGAACGCCGAGATTTGAGAACTTTTTCATTTACAATTATTACTTTTTGGGTGTGTTCAGGAAATCGAAAGAGGTGGTGCGGTAAAAAAATGCGAGGTGTTCCGTCCAGGAATCGAACCTGGGACATTGGCGTGTGAGTCCACGACGGTAGTAGCTAAGCAGAAAAACCCGAACTCCTTCCATCTGCTCCCTTGATCAACTCCGTCACAGAGCTCGCTCACCAGTCGCTTATTAAGAGCCACCATCACCAAATGATTTTTTTTTATCTTATTCATCAGAACATAGGTTAAAGTAGCTCATAAATTCATGTTCATTCCCATCACTCGTAATTCAATTCGGAGACAAACAGAATGGACGCGCCGCACGTGTGCAAATCAATGATTAACACATCACTGGTTTCATCGTCTTCAATGGAAATGTATTTGTAATTCGATTCTATTTTAGTTCATTGCTTGTCATCGGACGTCCTTCACTTAGTGAGTGTCCATGTCGATATTATCTTGACGTTGCCCACGTGGACAAGTTTTCCTTCGTCGACAATAGATCCGAGCCTCTGCTCATTCATTTTCTATTCCCGCAACATGTCTAAAATAAGAAAGTGCTGTCCATCTTGTTATCCACTTCCGTGCGTACATTTGGCTATTTCCATTTGAAGTTTATTTCGATGATTTGTTTGATTTTCTTCTTCTTTTGTTGTTGTGGAGAAATTTCTTTCACTTTGTCCACGGAATGGCGTAAATTTGAAAATGAATAAAATGTTCAGATTCAGATAGAAACACCAGATATATCGGTGTCGTGGAAGGAAATTCGTTCATCTGTATGAAATTTAAGGCTGAATTCAGAATGTATAGAAGGATCCGATCTAAGGGGGAAATTTCGTTGTACCTCTAGCAAAGAAACTCGGTCCGTATGACAAGAAAAACTGTAGCAACCGACTTTCAGAAATCTTTCTAGCAGTGAATTTTTCGCCCTCAAATTCATCGCCATATAGAGGATCTAATGCTGAATCTGGACTGTATGGTGGAGGCATAAAAAAACCCCAACCAAATTTCCGGTGTTTGTGATGCGTAGCTATCGACGTGTGTGACGGTAACTTAATGAGAGACAACACAACTCATCAATTGGCCAAAACCAGCCACTTCTGAGTGATCGTTTCCTTTAGACAATCTGACTGTTGATAGTACACGATCGAACGTGTTGTTTGCCCCCAGGGGAGTAGCTCGAATCAGATGATTCTTTGCCAAATCCCACCAAACACGAAAACTTCCCGGTTGTCAATCCTGGCTTGGGCATCGCTTACGCTAGACAAGTGTCACTTGACCATGGCTATTTTTGCCTCAAAAATGTGTATCTTTTGTTGCGACTCACAGACAGATGGTTGGTCCGCAAGATTACTCCGTGTTAACTCGTCTGGCACTCATACATCGAGATTTTTCTTTTATCCTGTGTTATTCAAATTGTTCCAAAGGGATTTCTGTGAAATGTCCAGCTTCTGAGCCATCAAAGAGTGCTTACCTAAATGTCCTCTTTAACGATTCTCATAAAATTATCAAACATTTCTGGCAATCGGCCCTCCCCGAAGTGGTTAATATTTATCCTTAAGAAACAAGAACGCAACAAAAATTCTACGTGGTAACAGTATCAGGACGATTAACTTCATCTTCTTCTCCTTTTAAAAGCTCCACAGTCCGAACCTCATCTTCAACCAACATGCTTCTCCAACCAGCACGACCTCTGTCTCCAGTTGCGCTCTCCAAGTTGGTTGACGTCCTTCTCCACTCCTTCTCCTTCTCATCTCAGCGTCCCAATGGCTCCCATTAGAAAACTTTTAGGGCCGGAGCGGTGGTGGCCATACGCTGAAGATGCCTGATCACCGTTCAGCCCAAACATTTTGTCATTGAATCTTTTCCTCCAGACGACATCAACACGAACAGGATCGAACTTTTCTTTCGAAGAGGATAAGGGCTTCCTCATCGGTTTTTAGTATAGTCCAAGTTTCCATACCGTCTCGGACTGGGTTATTCAAATTGTTACACAAAGCCAGTTTCGTCCTTCGAGAAACAGCTCTGTTACTCAATTGCCTTGAGCCCACAAAAGCAGCGATTGGCAAGTGTGATTCTGCGTTTGATATCGGTACTATAGGGTGACAACAGCAGGACCATAAACACTATTCGTATTTTCAGCCGCCTCAATTACATTTTCGCCTTTATCGAAGGGTTCACTGGTCGTTTTTGCGATATTATTTTTAAAACATGTCCAAATGCAATTAAATCCATAAAATTGAATATTTTCAAGGAGAAAGCTTTTTTGAGACTAACTTTCATCTTTACAATGAAACCGGTTGTAAATGAATGCAATTAAAAATAACCCGGATAAGGAGTACAAAAGCCACGTTTCACTATGCCTTTGTTATGTTTGCCTGTATAAGAGTGTTTGTGATTTGAGAAAGAAGCACAAATGACATCTATCAGGATGCAGCGCGAAGACTTCTCTTAATATTGCAACTATCTGGATTTTTAAACCCTTCTGGCTGAGGAGACGTTACACCCGCTAATATTAAGCCCGCAATGCTTGTCAAATGTTGATGACAGTTTGCATTAAATTTTAAACTATATCGTGAACTCAAAAAAGATCCCTATGCATTTCATTTATGTCACCGACGAATAAAAGTCAGGGAAACTCCCGTTGGGCAGACAGTGATGCTACAAATGCTTCTGATCACGTAAAGAAACCATTTACAGGTACTAAACCAATCTGCGTTGTAGAAGACCATATCCATAGAAAGAAATTCAGAAAACTTGTAAGAACTAGCCAGACAGACAAACGTTCAAGGAATTAGACAGGCAATAAATCTCTCAGGTCAATACAGGTTTATGGTTTCATTATGATAAAGGAATATTCATGAACCAGCCCTAAGCAAGCTTTAGCTAGCAGGACAAGGTTTCTGCAGTTTTCTGGTCCCAGAACGTGAATAAATAAACCAACTACTCCTTTTGTGCGTGCTGCTATTCTCTCACGAGCGGAAGGGACCTACAGTTCCTTACCAATTCCGAACGTCGAGATTTTAGAAGCTTTACATAGACAATTAGTATTTTTTGAGTATCGTCAGCAACTCGAAAGGAAAATGCCATGATCTTTCGTCCGAAAATTGAACGTAGACCTTCGGCGATCCTCCCCGGAACGTGAACAATTATTTATCGAGGCACTAGATTGTGTCATGTATGAAATATGTTTCATGAAATATGTCTTTTTTGTGTAATTGATGCGCGCCAAATTTATTATTGTTCATCCTTAAGTGATCCGAATCAAGTCACAGCACAGCCCGAAGGTATAGGGGAAGAGAGGGGGAGGAGACACCGGTAAACATTGGTTTTTTTCACGTGTAGACGGGACCTACAGTTTACTACCGACCATGAGTGGCAGAATTTGAGAAGCCTTTCATACACGTTTATTATCCTTTGAATGTTGTCTTCTAAGTAAAAGATGTGGTTGTTTAAAAGTGTGCGAGATTTTCTGTCCAGTACTTAAATCTAGGACCAATCTACCCAACCAAGGCGTGAGTAGGTCCTAGATTCAATGTTGCTTGAACCAGCATCTTAGAGAAAAAATTACTCCAGCAGGGATGTCCACGTCCTGGGTACTACAGACATCTTTAACTCCAGCAGCACTCAGGATACAATTATATGTGACGGGAACTCAAGTATTAAATGAAGACTCAGAAAATTTGAATGTCACAGTGAAACAAGCCCTAACAATGACATTAAGACGGAGTATGCTTCCTTACTAAAAATATATTTTAAAAGACTGCCATAATATATAAACTGCCATAATACCTCACTTGTAAACTCAAAACAGAAATTCCATTAAGCATTCCTAAAGCAAATTCAACTTCCGTCTTGGGCAAACCAATAAATCTGGAAAAAAAAAATGCCAGCAAATCCCAATTATTTTCAACTTTAATCTGAAATTTTCTCAGAATTTCAGTATCAAATTAAATCCAATGCAAAGGACCTAAGCGGAAGTCATACATTTCGATTTAATGGCGTTGGTCCTACTCATCACTCCTCCCCAACTGACGGGCTGATCAAAACAAGCAACCATCTACCACATGAATCAAACCGAATAATCTCATTAGCTTTGTGCGGCAGCATTCTCGGAGCTCATGTTCGGACTCCATGTTGTTCCAAATGATTGCCCTCAGCACTTCGTTGACCAAAACATTACCAGACATTAATGAGCCCATAGATTAAATTTTCATTTAATTTCATATCTCTTCCGCATCTTGACAGAGATTGAAGCACTTTTTTTTGTTGCAATGTTGGGGCTAGGGTGGACTCTTAAGAGACTCGCAATTTTGAAGATTTGAAATTTAATAAGTCTTGTTGAAGAGGAAATTATTTTTGCAATGTTCAATGCACCATCTGTGTTTACAGATTCCTTTCTCACCCGCAGGTGTTGACTTTGATAAACTTTCCAGCCGAAAAGTTGAATCTATCGAAAAGCACCCTTTTCAAATTTTTCGAAAACTCACCTCAAGCCTAGTGAGGGTGACACCAATGCCACTATGTGCACTCTTTTTCAGACGAGTGTACGAAAAAATCTTAAAGAGCAACAAATCATTCGTGGAGCTAATGGTCTGGGGTAGTTTTAAGATCAAAGAAGATTGCAGGCAAAGGACATCAAATTAAAGCTCTTGATTTTCTTGTTTGTTTTTATTGAGTCGTAAAGATTTCCTTATGCACGTGTGCACAGCGTACAGTCAATTTTATCAATCAATCAAATTCAATGATGGAGCAAGAAAAAAAGGAAAAGAAAGACGTGTTTGAAAAACTCCATCGAAGTCAAGAAAATGTTTCTGTGCGAGAATTGAAAGGGATTGGTTGGATTTGTTGTTGACTTTCTTGTGTCTAGGATGAGACAACATAATTTGCTTAGATTTGGAAGTTATACTTTATGAACTTTAATGTAGAACTGCTTTTGAGAAAATGGGTGTCATTTTTGAATAATGAGTTTTTTGGGTTTCTCATAAAATGTCACATTTTTCACTTAATTCTCAATTAAAAGCGTGTGCGTAGAGGTCTGTTGCATGCGTGTTTGAAGAATTTTTAATTTAGTGTCCATTGTAAAAATAAGCAATGCATGCAGAAAAAGTCACTGTTTGGTGCGGCTTATGGGCTGGTATCCTTCTTCAAATATGATGCGAATCGTAATGTAACTGTGAATGGTGAGCGCTACCGTGAGATGATATCCAACTTTTTTTTGCCCAAAATGCAAGGCTTGACTTGGACGACATGTGGTTTCAACAAGACGGTGCCACATGCCACACAGCACGCGCAATAATAGACTTATTGAGAGGCGAGTTCGGTGAACATTTTATTTCATGTTCGGGACCCGTCAGATTAGATCGTGCGATATAACGCCTTTGGACTAAAGCTCATGTCAAGCCGCTTCAATTGACGCATTGGAAAACAACATTGAAGCATTTATTCGTGAGATATCGGCCGAAATGTTGAAAAGAGTGTGCCAAAATTGGACTAAGCGGATGGAGTGTGGCAGTAGTTGACAAGATGAATTGATGTCGAAGTATAGCAACCTCACGGTTGATTGAGTCTTGATGTACCTTGCCCGATGTCGCTATAGGTGCTAATGATGATACTGGTGTCATAGATATTAATTATGACTTACGTTTGTAAGGTTTCCAATGTGTGTACTCCCGGTCGCATGGCTTCAATTTCTGCAGCAACCACATTTACTCAACGTGTCGTTTTTTTTTTGTTGCGATTGAAAATAATCAACAGTGTAGGACCAAAGCTGAGCGTTTTCAGGTAATGGAAAGTTATTGTAAGTTATTGACAAGTTGTCGTTTTATACAAAACGTGTCTAATAAAATGTCTCACACTCTCGCAGAACCTGAATTCTGGTCGTTGGGCCAATATTTCTAGAAACTAAGTTTTAAACAGAAACTAACCCCATCACCAAATAGTTAATTTCAACAAGCAATCAAATACAAAGCAAACATAAAACTAATAAAAAAAAAATGTCTCTTACATTAACATATGTTAGTATTCAAATATAGGCTGCAACTTTGTTAGCATATTTCCAATGTATTGCCAACTATCAAAATAATTATGTAGTAATTAGATGAAATTGACAGAATTTTCTGCATAAATTATTCCCTGCAAACACTGCCCTCGAGCTAAACGTTTGAATTTAAACTGAGTGTGAGTTCGACTGCCTTCAACGGAAAATCAAATAATATTTGGAGCTTATTGTGGTGCAATAATTTGTCTATTAGTTTCAATTAAGCAATTTTTATTAGCTTTTTCCATACCTACTCATCGGAAAATGTTCCCTTACTTTCTCTATGAAAACAGAAACAAAACGCCCCCAATGGAGAGTTTTAAATTCTTCGTTTATACAAAATCAACAAATAAACCCTATAACCGCAGCCAAATAAACATTAGCATTAAATTTATTTGCATTCAAGTTCACCACATAAAACCCTGCAGCTTATAGCTATCGCGGATCATAAAAACTATTAGAAATTCGAAAAACTGCACAATGCTTTTTGGAAATCAAATGTGAGTACTTCCAACTCTTTCACGGAAATTTGATAATTTGTGTTACGGAAATTAAAAGATTTTGATTGTCCCCCAAGTAAAATTATTCTTACTTAGGGTATAATCAAAACTACAGCAAGCTTCTCGTTAGTCACTACAAGCAATCGAAGCAACTGTAGGCTTTTTTTAAGTGCTGACTAGTTTCCTTGCTCAATTGTATCCGACCTGTGGTTGTCAAGCTTGAAAATATACACGCACATATTGCTTTTTACACTCGATCGTGTGATCTACCTGAAACGATGGAAAATTTCAAAAATTCTCGATGTAAATAATCGTGTATTGTAACTTCACGTTAGCTTGTGAATCAAACGACATACATTGTGGTTCCTTACTTCTTTATACATTCCACGTACAGAACAAAGCTTCGAATTGCCTTATTGAAAGGTACTTAACTGGAATATGTTACAGAGTCCACATCCAGTCGAGATTCGAATCTACATCACACGCCTCAATTACTTATCCTGCCGCACAATTTGAATCTGAATTGTAACAAACATATGGGCACACTAAAGCCTTGCGTAAACTTCGATATTTGGTACATCATACCTTCACACATACATATACACGCATCGTACTCTTGCTCATAGCACGAGCATTAAACACGATCGCTTTTCATCTCTGAACGCAATGGGATTGTAGGGAGGCACAGAGATGGGCTCGTTAGAGCTGACTGGAACACCACATTCATAGGTCCTGAACCTTTCTGTCACGTAAACTGAACGACGACTACAACTCTTACCAATAATTGGGTTCACTGTTACGATGATTTCAAATTAAAAAGTCTAAAGCAATTCAAATTATTTATCCTTTGTTTTGAGCAAACAAACTTAGAAAGGTTGACGGGTTTCCCTACAAGCCACTACGGCCTAAAATACCACCTTCACAAGACAAAACCCGTCAGCTACATCCGTATGAAAACGAAACTTTCTTGCACACTTTTTGTAATTGTACAGCACGCCATTGGTTAAGAAAACCAATCACTTCAGTGGAACTTAGAAATTCCACTAGGAAGGACTAAATTTCACTTGGAAGGACTTGCTTGCTTTCATAAAGGATTGTCTTTTGGGTCAACTCCAAATCTCTGATACAGTGGAGCTACCTACTTCGCTTTTTTCTTTCTTGACAGCAAGTTTGTCCAAGAGTGAAAACCAACAATTCGGTTAGAGGTGGAAAATTAAATGAATGTTAACAATGTCTCAGAGAATCTTATTGGTTCATCAGTATATCATGGTGGGATGTTGCCGTTTCTAAATCATTCTTTGAAAAGAAGCTGTGACATCGCCACGAGGAAGCTGAATGTTTGAACTTGACGTATGCACAAGCAGGAATTGCGTTGGCATCCTCCCAGGTTGAGTGCAGTCAGCAATTTTGCCCCGTTTTCATAAGCCGCCAGAATTTAAATTTTTGAAAGTAAAAACAAGCGACGCACATCATACGAGTACTTCTCTCTGCTAATGTTTCAAACCATCATTTGAATCAAATCCCCGATAAGTGATGCAAATTAAGTCTTCGTAGGCTCAATACATGGGACTGCAAACGTAATTCACGCTTTTGGCTACGCCGGTTTTTACTCTCGAAATGACGCCTGTAATAACTCCTGTATTGTCATATAATATGCTCGCAGTTTGTGTACTTTATTTGTTTGCATTTTGAAACAATATCCAATTTCACTTATGCCTCTTTGCAAAACTGTTCACCGTTCAGAAGCATTGCGGGGAATTGAATTTCAAAAGTACGTGTGTTTCAGAGCCGAAAATGTAAACAATACTTTGGCATGTGCATTTTACATTTTCACTTTTTTTTTGTTTCGCCAGGACAGCAGGATATCCCTCACTCAATCGATATGCACATTTTCTGTCCAACCAATGTTGAGTTTTGAGAAGCGAAATGCAGAACAAATAAATACCTGACAGATGTCCAGATGAAACACATTCCCTGTACAACATTGCCGGGTCTATGCTTGCGGGATCGGTTGCCAGTGCACAGTGTTGCATTTTTTTTAAATTTTGTTGAAAAACGCTTTGACGATGCGTGAGGAGTATTTACTGCGATCTGTGTATGAAAATTTCTGTTTGCATGGTGAAGGGAATATAACGAGTGCTCTACAACTTGTCAAAACTGACGTTTTATGATGTCATTAGGTTTGTGGGCATACAAGTACTAATTGGTTCTCTAGCTTATGGAAAACGTTGAAGAAAGAGACAATAGACTGGTTTTGACAGATATCACTGTTTTCAAAGGTTGTCAGAGAATCAAGCATGCCTAGAGACATTTAAAACTCCATCACAAGTACCCTCATATTCAGGAAATTTTCAGTATTCAAATTTTGCACAAATTTGTCTCCTGGGATACGCATGCTCTTGGAGAACAATTTTTGACATGTTTTTGAAGTTCTCATTACAATTCCAAATAAGGAATGAAGAAGTTAAAAAATGACAGGAGCACCTATTCAATAATTGATACCAATGCGCCACTGTTGAATTTCATACAAATTAGCTGTCAAATAAATGAATCTTGGGTACTTAATGATGGACAGCCATGCACAAAACTGAAATGAGTTCTCCAATTAGCTTCATTTTCAGTGCAGGCAGAGTTTCTAAATTGTCACATATTTCAAATGGGGGTAGTTTTCCGTCAATTTCGGGGAATGAAGTAATCAATTTGGGAACAAATTTCCTAGGATATGATGGGAAATGACATATCATGCATCAAAAGTGATGAAATTGAAACCAAGTTGAACATTTTGTTGGTTTGGTTTTCTGTGGACTAGCCATTTAGTGCTTCTTTCTTTTTCAAATCATAGATTATTTGGACGCTGTGTGCTGCCTCTTGCTTAACCAAATCTCCATTGGGAATCACCATCATCATGATTTTCGTTGTTCCCGCTTTTCCACTTAAGGGGCAATGCACGCAAGAGACACTTCTAGGCCACTCGCTCCTTGGTCATCGACTCTAACTCATCAGGAACTACTCCCAAGCGCGATTGTCTGGGTGCAAGTTTGCTTTGGCAGGTCTAATGGAAACAATGATCAATCCCTGGATATAGTCTAGGCATAGACATACGTGTTTATGAGCGCTTAAGTCGTAAATCCAGCAGTGCAGGGGAGGCCCTATCACCGAAGTCATTTAATTGATTCTTGCTTCTTAACAGACATTCTTATTCATTCTTGAAACTGAAAGCCGATAACTTGGTTTCGGCACCAAGCTCGGCCATCTTTAGTACAGATCTTTCTAGCTGCTTCAAAATTAATCCAAAATTAATTGATTGAAAACTTAATCGAAGACAGTGCCATTCTTATCTGTGCACACTGCATGACAGAGCTGAAATACCGTCTCCTGAAGACTTGGTTCAAACTTGTGTGCGACGACCGCCCAATTATTTCTTTTCTTTCAGTTTAGGCTACACAACATTCATTTTTGAAATAAGATTTTGAAGTTCAAAGATGGTTGCAAACTTGAATGTCGCGAAACTCGTTTTTTAAGATGTTTCGGGCGAAATAATACGAAGGTTGCTACACAGAAGTTTGTACAAAATCCTCACGGGACTGGCAACACTCCACCTTACAGACAGCACAGAGGAGAATGACACTCCATGCCGCACAACTTATGTAAGAATCGTTCTAAAATTAAATTGTCAAATCGTGTTGGCAGTCGTTAGTCGGGCGAATGTAATCAGCCACCTTTGAGCTTCCTTTTGACCGCTTAGACATTTTTCGGGGGAAACCTCAAAAGCCTCACATTATGCCAAAAATCTGGAAAAGATCCGAGCACTTAATTATCAGCCCAAAACCATCAACAAGTTCCTGAAAAATTGGTCAGATAGAATACACTACTGCAACACCAGCCGAGGTAGCCATGCCAAGCCAAGTTCATTCGCTGGAAAATATTACTGTCTTCAATTTTAAAAAGACACCCTAATTTTTTGTTTTCAAAAATTCTGACGTCGCCTGTTGTCTACTGTTAAGAAAACTGACAAGGTGCCGTTCCGATGTCACCACCCAAACCTGTTCGCCAGCTTAAAATGTTTCCGTCATGGTTACAAAGACATTGAAAAAAGTGGTTCACAAATTATCGAAGCCAAGCTCTGCTTGTTGTGGTCTCCGTGATGGAGTGGGTAAGTGCGTCGACTCACACGCCAAAAACACAAGTTCAATTTACGGACGGAATACCTCGACTTTTTTCACGGCACCACCTCTTTCGAGTTGCTGACAACACTCATAGAGGGCTAATTGTCTATGAAAAGCTTCTGAAAGTTCAACGTTCGGAGTCGGAGCTCAGTTTGTAATTGTTCTCCCGAGTGGAGTGGACCTACAGTTCAATTGCGAAGAGGACAATATGTTAATTACACCTCAAATGCAGTAATCAAGTTATTAAAGCTGCAGCAGCAAACAAATGAGAAATGAACTTCAGTCCGGTTCAGAACTCAAACCCAAAGCAAATGTGGTTTGCGCCTTCTCCACGGTGATCAGTGACATTAAAAATCGCAATTCATATCATTTCGTGAGTTTTTCATGACGGTGCCCCGCTGTTTTCGACAATAATATTTACCAAACTTTACGAACCCCCCACTGTGGGTTCAAAAGATTGAGGTGACATTTAAGTATACTCTTGATCTTCGGCCAACGTCTGCTTTCATCTAATTCCTTAATTGAATCGATAGCAACAGCTTTCCCCAGAATAGGATGCGCACCAGACAGAAAATTTTCGAGAAAATCTTGAATCTTGCATGAGTGTCCACACGCTTCAATATGACAATGGGAGGAATATATTTTTGTCAATTAAATGGAATATTGGGTTTCCAAGAAATCAATATGGATTGCAAGGGCACATGTTGTGCCTGCTAAAGGACATCTGCCCTTGGGACGGGTATCCTTGGTTGCTTAGCTTGTGCTTAACTAGGTGTTTGAACTGAAGATTCAGTCTCAAGTTGCTTCTGAATTTTGAAACCTGATGAACAAGGACCTAATTGCTCCTTTGTGAGTATTGCACACATTTCTGGCATCATTCCATCTGAAATCAATCCTGCAACCTTCTGCTTCTCCTCATGGTAAGACGTCAATTTCAGTTCGGTTTCTCAAAGAACTCTCCATTTCCCTTAAAAATTTACAGCAAATTGTGAAAATTCACTTCCTCTACAGTTCAACCTAGAGCTGGTCCATTTTCACCACAGACTGCAGAAGTGCTTCCTCCGAAAAGATAATAATTACTTTCACGGCAATGGTCTCGAATTATTGAAGGTGGCCACTTTCGTTGTGGGCTTTACCTAGAATTCAACCACCGAAACCGAAAATTTACCTCGTTATTGTGTCGTGTCGTGCCGTGTCGATTGAATAGCAGGCTTAGCATTAATACCTTTGACCCTTTCTATTTATAGCTCCACCATGTACTTGCTGAGTGGGGGAGTTTGGAATGATAACGAGCAGCGCATTAGAACGAAATGGCTATTCAATTATTTTTGAAAGGCGTTTGAAAGGTAAACTGTTGAAGGGATGGTTTCTTGTGTTCCGAATTTATGTGCCTGTGGTGTGATTTAAACTCTTTTGAAATATGGTGATGGGGGTGTGTTTTGATGTGCCCTCCTAAAAACTGAAACACATAAGGGACGTCTGGAACTTTAACATCTCTGCTTAACAAATTGATTTTTTTGGTGATTCTATGGTGTTTCGTTTTTTCGAAACGAATTTGTTTTCCCACCTCTGCCGTGTTTAATTACCATTTTATAATTTTATTTCCTAGAACAAGTGATGTGACACTTTTTTATAAAAGAAAACCTTAACATTGAATGATTGCCGTGGTTGAGAATTGAAGTTGTCGCTCGTAGAACTACAGGAATGCTTACTGACAGGTTTGAACCTTCACATCGCTCACACCAAAACCTTTTGCCTAGCATAGATGGCCGAAATTCCCACTCAATTACGGTGATCCTACTGCACATTTTGCATACGCATATGGCACAACAAATTGTCATTTGGTAGCTGTGAAATATACCTCTGTGCCTCTGATTGTGTAGCTGTTGGAGCGGACGGACTGTCCACAGAGCTGTAAAAAAACGGCTGTAGATGACATGGTTGGGCGCATGCATCAGCTCATGAACCAACTTCACACTACCGCAGATCCTAGAGAAGACTCTAGAATTATAGATCGACACGCAACAAAAAGAAAACAAATGTATTCCAAATCAATGTTGGTAGAAATATAAAGTGTTGTAGACAGTTTTGACTCGCTAGAGCGTAATGCCATCTTATACTTAAGATGTTAAGGAAACTTTTTCAGAACAATAAATGGAACGTTGATATATGGTAACTATATCCACTTACTCCAATTTAAGTAATCTTGGTGTGGCAGCTTAGGGTAGCACCTTAGTGTGGAAGTTCTCTTAACAAAGCAGCTATTAGAGAACTGATAGACGTCAGAGGTTCCCAAGTAACCAGAGACTAGGTTCTAGGTGTGAAGAGACTTTATTTACAAGTCGGTCGTTTTTGGTGGGAGAAAAAACACGGAGCATTTCCTTTTGACATTTTTTACATCTTTTTGCAACAATTTGAGACTTGTGTGTAGGAGATCTGTACAAAAAATTAGGTGAATTTTCGAATTTCGCGGGCTGTGTGCATTCGACTTTCAAGTTTATAGTATTGTTATGTTGGTACACTCGTCTCAAACGCACTGTTTCCGCTATATAGCATATTTTTTTTTGTTTGGGAGAGGCATAAAAGTTAGACTTATTTTGCCTGCTCGGCGATTTCCTCATAATAATAATAAGTGAGGGGTACAACAGTTCACAAGGGACCAAGGCCTAGCTTCTACAACATTTCCGATTGACTGCTGTCAAAAAAAAAATTTATCAAGAAATTTGCATTAAATTTTGTGTAAAAAGTTTAATTAAGTGTTCAAAAACGGTGAGTGTACTCTGAGTCAAGAAAATGCTTACAAGTCATGTAAGCTTTTCAAAGAAGGTCGAGAAGTTGTGAATGACGACTCTCGTCCTCGACGTCCGAGCACTTCGACAACAGATGAAAATGTAGAAAAAGTGAAGAAATTTGTCATGGAGAATCGTCTAATATTAGAGAAGTTGCTGAAGATGTCGGCACATCGGTTGACTCATGTCATGCAATTTTTTCGGAAATTTTAAACATTAAGCTAGTGGCAGAGAAGTTCGTTTCAAAATTTCTGCTCACTCGGCATTACAACACCGGAATCATGTCTCAGTCACCGTTTTTACCAGATTTGCCCCCCTGCGACTGTTTCCTGTTCCCAGGACTGAAGAGACCCATGAAAGGATGGAATTTTGCGACGATTGAGGAGATACAAACCAAATCGCTGAGCGAGCTAGAATGCATACCAAAATGTGCATATCAGAATTGCTTCGAGGATTGGAAAAAACGAGGGGGAGAAAATATAAATTGATAAATTAATAAAATTTTTTGGGAAAAATGATAATTCACATAATTTTTTTAACAGAAGGGATTTTTTTTATGTAAAATCCAGTTTCTTTGTAGTCAAACTTTGCACTCATTCTTAAACTTACTTATTTACAAGAATGGATTTAAACAACTGGACTCCATCTCAGTATTGCCAAAATGTCATGCCTATTGCTAGCTAGAACGTATCAATCTTCGGATTTAATCCAATCGAAGCTTCTGAATAGTGTGTCTCCTTGCAGATAATCATTTTTTGAATATTACTTTCGCATGTGTTCACATAAAGTGTTGCCAAGGATTTTCCCTAAATTAACCTACCTTAGGGAGGAAGTCGGTTTCTAAGATGGCTGGAATTAGTGTTGGAATTTTTTTCTGCTTGAAGACACTTTTTTAAAGACTTTCTCCTATTTTTCAACAGTAACACAGTGAGAGCCTATTATTCCTCTAAAACAAACTCCTGCTGTGCATGCTATTATTTTCTGCCGACCACAATGACCAGATTTTTTGAGACAGTCACTCTTCGCAGAATTAATGTCATTTGAGCATTGTCAGGTCCTCGAAAACAAATAAGGGGTGGTTCAACGAAGGGGCTTGATGACAATTGCATTTTTCTTCCTGTGATTGACGAACAATTATATTTAACAGTTTCAAATCGCATGAAAGTGGCGACCAATTTACAGTGCCATGGCTCGAGATAACACGGCCATTGAATTTCTCGCGCAAAACAGTTACTTTGGCTGAGCGGCAAGCAGTAACATTCTGTTGGAAGCATATATCGTCCAAGTCCATATCTTCAATTTCTGGACACAAAAAGTCTGTCATCATCTGGCGATAGTGAACACTATTCACGGTAACTGCTTGGCTGACCTCATTTTCGAAGAAGTACGGCCCGATGATGCAGCCAGCCCATTAACCGCACTGAAATGTCTCTCTCAGTGGATGCATCGGCCTTTCCACAGTCATTCGTGGGTTCACATTTGTCCACATGCAGCAATATTCAGCTTGTCAACGAATCCATTGCGTCGATTCACCAAAACCTTGATAGATGTGTACAAAATGCATTTTGTCTAGAACACCGCTTTATTTAAAGGCTTTAAGAGTCTTAGAGCGGTACTCAATTGTGTACTCCTCCATTGTTGAATTTGTCAAAACCAAAACAAAGGAAAGGTCACATTAAGTTGGCCAAAAAGACTTGATGTCAAGGTGTGGCCCTTCTACAAGCCCCAGCCTATTTCAAAATTATTTTATTTGCGATTTATCCAAGTTCCTTTTTTTCCACTTTTTTGTCCATATGATGATGATGAGATTTGATGATAAGCCGATTAGGAAATACTTAGGTATTTGTTTCCTCCTTCTGCCCTGTCAGCGTTATAATTTTCTTCAGCCTAATTTAGCTTTCTATATGTTGACTTATCATTCTGGAGGACTTAAGTATTAGAAAAGAAAGAAAACGATCAAAATCACGAAACGAAAAACGACCATTGTGCCTCTTGACTTTGTCTATATTTGTCCTGGTTTTGCCCGTTTTCTTCAGTTTTGTACGAAAATAGATCCCTTTTCGTAAATGCCACTTCAGAAAACGTGGATTTCAATTGAGGTGGCTAGCCAAATCGAAGTGGTGGCAAATCAAACACCAGTACAGCCTAAATCAGAAAAAAATATTCCCCCCAAAATAACCTCTCTCAAATTCCGTATAAAATTTTAATCAGAATCACTCGAAATTCATTCAATTTCAGTTAAAATTGAAACAAAGAAAGAACCACATAAATACGTCCATAAATTGGGATCACAAAAAACCGACACCGCCCTTCGCAGGACTCGACAGTCTACACACTTTGCACCCCAGCGATGGCACTTAATAAATAATGAAACAAGAATATTTGCATACATTTTGACGAGTTTTCGGATGACCTGCTTGGGAATATGATAAACAATGTTACGCTAGGCGAGACAAGCTGCTCCGGCAGATTGTTGTTCGCGATAATGAAGTCAGACGAGAAACGAGACATAAAATGATGCCCTTCACATTGTTTTTCTGTTGCTCAGGGAAGTGTACCACTCACTCAGTCCTAAGAGTTTTTTTTCTTTGCACTGCAGCCAAGCTGGCATTCGGTAACATGTTTGGTTTTTGTGGTGAAAGCCTTGGACACGAGCCAGAAGCGACAGTGTGGAAAATCTGGCGGATGGTAGAATGCTGGAAGTTCGTTGCGGATTCAACTCCGTAAAAGGACGCAACACCCAATGGAAGAAGTTGAAGTCTTCAAATGGGTTCAAAAGTCCTTTCGTTTGACTTCTAAGTACACGTTTTGAGAAGAAATTTCGTGCAACTCCCACGGCTAGCCCCAAACAAATTTATACTCCTCCACACCAACTTCACAGTCAACAGGATCAAAGCTGAAAATTTCAATTAAAAGTCATTCCTACGACTATGGGAATCCTTTCCGTGTGCGTATCCCAGAAACAATTTCATTTCTTTCTTCACATCTCACTCGACAGCATACATTGTCAGGACCAACTTAAACAAGTCCTTAGGTAGGAATTAAAATTCCTCTTACCCGCAGACTGTACGCATGTGACAGTGTTTGTGTGTATGTTTGTCGATGTGAATATTTCGATTTTAATTAACAAAAAAAAAAATTGTAAACTCTCAACACTCAGCCGGGAAACATGGACGACAAGGCCCTTGTGTTCCGGCCAGTTGTCAACACGCGTCCTGCCGAGGAGGTGGTGCCATTTTTGTTTAACTAGTGTTTTGTTACGGTTTTTGTTTGTTTCGAAAACTATAGCAACATAAGCCGTACGTACGTTGGGGCGAGAAACTTTATTTTGCGACGGTGATGGTGGGGAAAGTTTTTCAATTCAAGCTCAAATCGTTGTAAGTAGTTAGTATTGCGGCGTGTAACAAGCACTGCAAAGTTCTTGCCATAAATAAATTCACACGACAATCGAGGATGTTTGGTGTGTGAAAATCGTTATTAATTATGACTTACCTAGGTTTGTGTGAAATTAGTGGTTTTTGAGGGAACTAAAGATTAGATTGTGGTCAGTGGCTGTGGGGAGGGTGGTTCATTTGGCGGGGAAAGTAACAGGTATTTGGGAAGTTTAATATAAAAATATTACAACCACATATCCATTCCTCTGATAAAAACTATAATTTTGTGGCGCTAGAGCTTACAAGGAATCGGGCTTAACTGTTGCCCATGCTAGTGTTCTTTCACAAGGGAAGACCTGCAGGTTAGTGTTGATTTTGAACGACGGAAATGTTTATAGCTTCTTCATAGATTATTTGAACTCTTTGGCGATTGGCATGCAATATGTTCAGTCCAGGAATCAAACTTGAAACCTTCGGCGTTTGAGTCCACGCACTTTCACACTATGGCATGGCGGTCATATTATTTCCCTGACGCTACTCTCGAAATGTACACTTTTCCACTCCTTACGAGAAATATGCAGACCTCACAATGTAATTGTTTCTTCTTAAAGGGTTTACATTTGGGGCCAATCTCTAGAAATCACCAGACAGCGATAGGAACCCGCGTTTAGTGAATAGAACCACGAACACCACAAACTGTTTGTCGCGTTAGCCTTTGCGAGGAACCGTTGATACTAGTGCACTGCATCGAGGGCACTTTGTTTGAGGGCGAGGGAAGGAGAGAGAGAGAGAGAGAGAGAAAGAGAGAGAGAGAGAGAAAAAGAGAGAGAAATGAGAAACAGAGGGAGAACGAGAGAGAAACCACAATCTGAGTGAAGTGATATGATGTACCTAGAATATTTTACCTGTCATCGCTTCCAACTACAGAACGTCGACCCTGCGTGAGGTGTAATGCTATTGCAATGACTAGACCTTTTTTTATAAGGCTCTGAATCCTGTGAGACTGTGTTTTGTTTAAACTGTAGGGTGATTCATCATGAGGCTAGCTGAAGAGGCATGTTGGTTCAGGCCCAGGTCCATCCCGGACAGTAGCGCCAATAAAAGAAGAAGAAGATTCATCGTGAGATGTTATTTTCAAAATCGTCTTTTGACACATGCCGCGTAACTCTATGAGCCTATGCTACGACATTTTCATTGAGTAACTCTTGGCAAGTTATCGTAAAAATACTCACACCACAACATCGTCTCCAAATTGTTTATCCTTATTGCCAAAGTGAGCATAACAGACGTACTGAAACCAGTATTACCAATACCATTCGTCAATTTGAATCCGAGTTTATATTAGTGGATGATGTTCGAACGGTTGCACCACATCCAGGGTGAAGTGTATAAATTGTAGCAGCTGCAGCTGAGAGGGTACGCGAAGGTCTTGACTAATCGATTCGAGAATGGCAGCCTTTACAGCACCATGGTAACAGATTATGTAATTGACAATTGAGTGGCATTACAGCCCACAAGGGACCACGTTTCAAGAGTAGAAGGGACCTACAGTTTTTTGCCGACTCCGAACGGCGAGATTTGAGAAGCTTTCCATAAACAATTGGTACTCTTTGGGTGTTGTCAGCAACTCGAAAAAGGTGGTGCTCCATCCGAACCTAGACCTTCTGCTTGTGGGTCAACGTACTTACCCACTACGCCAAGGGGACCACATATTTACATAGTGCTTCCTGAAATTTTAGCACATGTACTTGGCGAGGTCTTATTTCAACAGGATGGCGCTATGAGCCATACAACGTGTAAAACAGTAGACTTGTTGACTTGGTGAGCACTTGTAAAGGGTCAAGTCTTAAGTAGCTTAAGCTTTGGAAGTGGGCCTTACTCTGTCATTCACGAGATACCAGCAGCTGTGTCGGAACAAGTGGCCTAAAATTGAGCCTTCTGAATGGGCCACCTCAGAAGTAGTTGTGGCCAAGATTTACATGATATAATTTCCAAAACGTAGATGCCAAAAATTGTTCTTCAAAGCGCTTATAACAACTTTGAGTTTGCTTTTAAATTTAAACGTATTATTTTACTTCATAAATCAAACCTCTTGATGGATCACCCTCTTATAGGAATTTTGTACGGCACAACGTAGAACGGAGTCAGGCACATGATTTTCTTCAAAGAATTATTTTTAAATACCGTCGAAAAACAACCATCTGGCTTGTCTTCTGTATGCTTACGGAATTAGTCATTGCCTCATTTCGGTATCAGCTTAATTGCTAGTGATTTGGAGGTTGAGCTGAAGAGAAGTCCAAAATTTCAAAAGACTACACTCTTAAAAAAAACAAAATCACTAAATTTGTGAACACTGACTGTACTCTGGAAAGATCACGACCATAGATAGACCCGAAATCGAATTATACTTGCATTGCGAAGGTTTCGTTCATCAAAAAAGGGATTTAAAAAAAATCAAGTTAAGATACCATATTTAATGACATTTATGTTCGTTTTTTTTTAATCTTTTAGATCTCAGTAAATTTTTACTGGTACATGTAGTGCTTTATTTGCTTTTGCTAAAAGAACTGAAATTTCTTGTTTATGGTTTAAATTGGATTTCTAAGAAAATACTCGACGAAACTGATCCACGCAGAAATAGTCTTACGAACCCTACTGTACTGACCAGTTTCAGCATTTTTTTGGAAATAAAAAAATAAAACCAAATACCCAAGAGTATTCCAATACAAGACGGTTACAAAAACAATTCAAATCATATCTTAAGGGTCATGAAATGGATGCATCCAACATGTTCATAAATAAATTCCTTAGCCACTTGATACTGCAGTTCTCGGAACAGGATCATCTGTTCATCTGCTCTTTCAATTATAAAATGATCATATTTCATGTTCTGATGTTAACTGAAAACTGAACTTTTGACAAGTACTGCCGACGTTGCACTTTTAAAGCTTCAAAGAAAATCCACATCTTGGTTTGTTGACTTTAATCATTCAATATTCCGCCCACCACACTTATACCAGTCCAGTTCCATGTGTACACTCAAAATTCTTGCAGGATTGTTTTCCATCGAACCAAAGATGTAGGAAGAGAATTCACTTTTGTTTCAGGAAACCACAATTCCATACTCACCCTCTTGGATTTCCTATAAACCAGCTTTTGCAACAGAACGAAATATTTGGCAAAAAAATGTTCTTTCTTTTGAAAGGAGGGAAGTAACTGTTCGAACATGGAGGACTCAGGACTGGGAAAACATTTACTTTCGTGTTATCCAGAAATCACAGACTTTCTTGGGGGGTCCAAGGAGGACCAGGGATTATTCTCCATGCAGCTGGCGAATGTTTTCTCCTCTATTCGTCAGAAGTCTTGAACAACGATACCCTTCAATCTATTTGATGAAGGCGCCACACAGAAATAAACCAGCTTCGGCACCTTTTTCCGGTGAAGCCTGTAGGAAATGTGAACTTTTCCCATTTCTCATAACAAATGCAAGCCACATATCGCCCACTCTCGCTCACCTTTAAGGCACCCATTTGTGCAAAAGAAGAAAATAATCACAACAAGCTTCAAATCCAAGTTGAATTTCATACAAATTTTGTTTGCATCTAATTCCGGAAAACATATCCTTCGAGGCACTTCACCGAAAAACGGAACAAATGTCGATTTATTCCCAAGAACTCATTCATATCCACGCATCCATTTCCCATTACCGGCATCTCCAACCGCCTATTGTCAGCCGAAAGCACTTTCGCTTACGACTGTCATTCCGCAAAACTCAGATTCACAAAATCCCAGAGTCTCGTTGATGTGGCTCATTACTTGTGGAAAAGCGCCACCCACACGTTTGCATTCGAAAGCCATCTCGTCAAGCTAACAGCGTTTTAGGTGCCAATGAGTGTATACGCGACCATAAATGTGCGAACGGAAAAGAATGTCAATAATTCACGGTTCCCCCACCCCCCTCCAACATCACAGCGCCAAGATCTTAAAACCATAAAAAGTGCGTCCTAGAGGGGGCGGCGCGGCGCTTGCACGCTCTCGCGAATTGCCAACAAAAAGTTGGCAGTTACAAAAATTTAGAACCCATCAGGAGTAAAAGTTCTCCGCGTCGCCCGCGCTCGCGCCCGCGCCCGCATAAAGCACACTTAATAAACTCCTGACGACATATTTCCGAATATGACTTAATTAAGCCGCAGACCATAAACGGGCCAGGAAAGTGGATTCGAAATGCACATACGACTTCGCTGGAAAACAAATAAATTTTCACAAATGAAACCCCTGTGTGTGGGGGGGGGAGAGGGGAAGAGGTGGGAGTATGTATGTTTGCAATAAATTTTTTTATTTACTGCAAAATACATACAAACAGGGCATCACTCTCTTCCTGTGTGTCATGAATCCTTGGCTAACAATATCCCCCTTGGCTGGTGTTTACTCAGCTTGTTTGTAGGTGTTGTTGTTGTTGTTGCTGGTGGTGGTAGTGGTGGCGGTGGTGATGGGCTTTGCATAGGAACGCCATCTATTCGCAGTAAACTCATAATTCAATATTCATATTTTATTTGTAGCCACTCATCCGCATCCTGTCGCTCGTCGTGAGCGAACACGAACACGTTGTTTCTTTTTTGCTGCCAGAGCTGATCCTCAAAGGGGATGCGAGCGAGGAGCGGAACAAGTGTTTGAATGAAATCATAAAGCGCGCTCGACTGAGTGGGCGGTTGGGTGTGTGTGTGTGTGTGGCACGTCACGCAGAATAATCAAAGCGAAGAACAAGGGAAATTACATACGGTCCAGTGGATATTGCCAAGTGGGTGGGATGGTCGAAGAGGGTGCGAAATAAATCATTCGATAGGTCATGCGTGGGTGGCGGCTGCGGCTGCGGCTGCGACGGGGTGTTGGAGCAAGACTGAGCATGTTATCGACAATGGCACGGTGATTTTAAGGCAATAAGGGATGAATTAGGGTTGCGATTGAACGGAATGACCGAGATTAGCGGGCTTCCATGATGAATTTTAATGCGGTCCTTTAGAGTTGGATCGATGCCAATTGAGGGGGATGGGCCGCCGATGTGTACTTGAAGAGAGTGTGGGAGGGCTTGACAGGAAAAACAATGGTCGCTGCTTGTTCGGGCCAAACGGACATGACTGTGATTTTCAAATTCAGTTCAAGTTGAAATGAATTGTGGCAAGGAAATAATTCAACGACAATGACAACATGGTCTTTACATAATCAAGGGTTGTGGTCGAAAACTAAACGTGGACTTGGCAGGAGTGCGGGTATGGGGGGAGTGTATTCAAGGGAAGGTACATAGCAGAGTAACTTAATCTAAATCCGTGAAAATTCTTGTTAATAATAATTGAGTGGCACTAAAGCCCACAAAGGACCAGGGCCTAGTTTCTACAATAACTCCCCGGGCTGTGCGTGATACTGTCCTCTCGCGAGTAGTAGTGGGCTACAGTTTTTGCCGACTCTGAACGGCGAAATTTGAGAAGCTTTCCATAGACAATTAATACTCTTTGAGTGTGTCAGCAACTCGAAAGAGGTGGTGCCGTGAAAAAGTGCTAGGTGTCCCGTCCGGAAAACCCAGCGACTTTTTTTTGTTTCCTCAACTTAAAACTGCGCTCGGCGGCCAGAGATTTTAGTCAAATGAGGAGGCAATCTCTTTCGTGAACTCGTATTTTGCAGACAAAGATGCCAAGTACTATTTGGAAGGGTTGCAGAGATGGGAGCATCGCTGGGAGAAGTGTGTGGAGTTACAAGGAGACTATGTAGAAAAATAAATAAAAAAATTTTGAAAAAGTCGCGTGCATCATTGTTAGGTCGGTTATTTATCAGACAGCCCTCGTAAAGTCAGGCCACACAATGAACTTTACTCCAACGCGTTTCGAGATTTGCGTACACATGCGGCGTTTTTAGAACTCCGGTGAACAGAAAACTCATGTTGGTTGGATCTGCTTTAAAGTACCTGGTCACCGTGAAGTGAACGATGCAAGGAATGACTTCAACGCACAACTGATTTTATTTGGCAAAAGTTTCAAACTCGCTTCGTTGATCTCGAAAGACAATAACTGAACAACAATGCCTCCGGACGAGTAAGTGAACCTACTAAAGTGTTTAATTACACCGCTTAAAGAATATATGAGTGAAAGGAAAGTCGATTTCAGGTCTGGCCTTTATACATAAGTTCATCGAGTTGAGCCAGGTCTTTGTTTGGCTCGAAGTGTTTTAAAATAAACTGCCGATTAATGCATAAAATTTTGGTGCATAATATGATGGGACAGATACCCCCATTGACCCCCCAAATTGTTGCAAGTTGATGTACAGACGTTCTTTTTTTTTGTCAAATGCGTTCATTTTTTAAATTTCCTGCAAAAATAGACCCGTGAAAAATGCACAGCGTCATAGAAACTCAAACAGGCAGACGGAAAGACAGAAAATATCACGGGTTTCTTTTTTTAAACGATTAATTTTTTAATTTTGTATTATATTTAAAACGAAACCATAAAAACGCCAACTGATCCATTTTGTTTAAAAAAATCGCGCTTTTCGACAAAGTATATTCTTTGTCTAATCATCGTCTGTCTGTTGTGGCTAATTACAAGGCTATACATAGGTAAAGGATCATCTGCACTTGTAAGGCTAAAAGTACCCTCCTCTCCAACATTCGATACAACATTTAAAAAATCTGACAAAAAATTGCGCAACTTCTCGCTTTCTTTAAAGCCGTCAAATTGGCATCAATCAATTCTCACCCCACACCCGACCATGTTTAAGTGCAATATCTTTAAGAGTTTCCTTAAATACGAGGATCCCTATCAATCACCACAAATGGCAACAATAAAAGAAAATATTAATTAACCGCCTCCGATCCTATTGCCGATGCCTAAGTACACATGCCAGTGTCCACAGAGGACTCACTCACTGTGAGCCGATGCCAGGGAGAGATGTATCGAATTTCTTATTATGTTTGTAATACACTCGACCCGTCTGGAACAATTAAGAGGGGGACGCGCGGACGAGGCCACCGACAGTTCTGTGCTCGGTTGTTGTTTGACAAATACGGCAAAAATCTAATGAAAACCCCACGGAAGCTGGGGGAGGGTAAAAATCAATGCACTTACGGTATTATTTACTGTCAGCTGCCCTTGAAGATTGATAAATCTATGCGATGGTTTGATGTTTTTTTTTTCTGGTAATTTGTGAAGAGCTTTAAGAGATTTTTTTGGAAAGGGAATAGCTTAAGGACGGTATCTTATTCTTTATCTCTCCATTTTTTTTTTGGTAGAACTAATTTGTCCTGAATTCCTTGCATTCAATTGGAACTGGCTCTATTCGTGTGGCCTCTTCTTATCTTGCTAGAGTATATTCATCGTTGATCCTTCTTCTTCTTCTTGTGGCGCTACAGTCCGGGGTGGACCTGGTCTTCAACTAACATGCTACCAGCCAGCACGATCTTTCGCCAGCTGCCGCCAGTTGCGCACTCCAAGTTGGTTGAGGTCCTTCTCCACTTGTGTGCGCCACCTTATCCTGGGTTGTCCTCTGTTGCGTTGTCCCAATCGCTCAGATTCGAAGACTTTTCGGGCCGGAGCAGTGGTGTCCATCTGCTCTACATGGCCTACCCATCTTAAGCGTTGTATCCGTAGACGCTTGACTAGGCTCATGCCGCTGTACAGCCCATACAGTTCGTGGTTGAATCTTCTCCTCCAGATGCCATAAACGCAAACAGGACTAAAAATCGCACGCAGAACTTTTCTCTCGAAGAGACCAAGGGCATCCTCATCCGCTTTTAGTAGTGTCCAAGTTTCCGCGCCATAAAGTAGGACTGGGATGATCAAGGTGTTATATAAAGCAAGGTTAGTCTTTCGAGAAAGAGCTTTATTACTAAATTGCATGTTGAGCCCAAAGAAACAGCGATGGGTAAGAGATTCTGCGCTTGATTTCGGTACTGATGTTGTTGTCCCTATTTACCGCGAAGTCGAGGTAGACGAAGTCCTTGACTCCCTCGAAGTTTCGTTGATCCTTAAGGACAAAAACTTCAATTTTAAAGACACGATTATTTATTTTAACCATTCACAAACATGTTGGTTAAAGAGCACACTTAAACACTATCATCTTTATCCCTTTTCAACAGCTCGTTGTGGGCATTAAAGCGAAATTAGGATCATATCTATCTATTGGTCCTTCCTACCTCTTGATGTCACATGATGCTTTTCTTAGTAGGATATCAAAAAGTACCCCCGTATGTGTCATTTCTTATTGGCTCGCTCACTTGCCCTAACCATGTAATTGGAAAGTAATTTAAAGGTTCCCCGAAATTGTCGGGTCATAATATGCCTCTCCTTTACTATTCACTTTAAGAGCCGCAATCAAATTTAATAAGCAAGCAGTATTCTGCTCCTCTTCCGATTTTCACATATGAAACCACTATAACTATGGTATGTCCTTTTGTCCGTCGTGTCTGTCACATCCTTTACACTAATGAAGTGATTTACATAAAATTTTGGATTTGCCCATATTTTACCTAGGAAGTAACGAGACCGAAAATTTAATATTGGAGCACATTTGGTGGTGACTTCCTTGTGCACAACTTCATTGGAATATGTTTCATCGTAACCTAATATGTGCTATTTCAACAGACAGGTCTTCTGAAAACGTTTTTCAGGTTTCATTTCCCAAAATTTGCAAATATTGTATGTTGTCCATTCTTCGATTTTCTAGAAATTCATGTTTTAATGGAAACAACCATTGTTTTCCGCTAGCTGGCCTTCTGATCCTGAAAACGCACTTTTGAAGGGCCCAATGAGAGTATTGAAAAATTGTAATATATCCCAAATCCAAATTTTCAATTCAGCTCCTTGAAATAACTCGAACTGTTGTGGTATCGATCCTCACAATATTTGGACGTTCTCATGGATGTTTTACATCCATATCTTGTGTAGATCGTTACCACCGCTAGCAGCTTTACTCTTGATTCTGAATATCTATCGACGACAGGAATGAATTTGTAAAAGTTTGAAGGCGTCTTGCATCCTATTATATGGCAGGAAGCAGTACAACATTAACTGTGGCGATGCGGTCGTCTCCATGACAAGGGTCCGAGTTTCGATTCCCGGCCTGAACACCTAGCATTTTGCACGTCACCACTACTTTCGAGTCCCTTACAACATTCAAAGAGCACCAATTGTCCACGAAAATCTGTTCAAATCTCGCCACTCGGAATCAGCTGCAAACTGTAGCTCCCCTCTTCTCGTGAGAGAACAATAGCACGCACAACGCGGAGGAGTTGTTACAGAAGCTACGCCCTGGTCCCTTGTGGAGTGTAGTGTCACTCAACTTAACATCAAATTTTTACACTCAGGAAAACTCTGAAGAATGTTAAACCTGTTGGCTTATCGCCAACTTTTCATTCTATCAAAATGATAACTTTCATTGCAATTCGCGATCTCAGAAAAATCAGGCTTACACAGACGCAAGTCGAGGACCACTGAATTGACGGCTAGGGCTAAGGTAGGCAACACTATTGTAACTGGAGGTGATTTGTTTGGTTCGAATTTTCAAAATGAATAGACCTGAACAACGTTTCCAAATTATTCTAATTTCTAATTCTGCATGTCCCACGTCGTTGTCATTATTTGATTCTAATTTTCGTACCGTTCTAATCTGGTCAAGCGGTAGAACGTAAACCAAATTTGAAAAGTATTTCATGGAAAGGAACAAACGCGAAACTGAATCTTCTTCTTCTTTATACAGCAAAACAGTCCGAGTCTGCGCCTCAACTAACAAGCCAGTCAGCGACATCCGATTTCACACGTCAAGTTGGTGGAGATCATTATCCACTTGTTCGGATTCTCAGGTCCGTGGATGACCTCACTTGCATAGGCAAACTGGTTCGTAGTTGAAGAGTCTTCGGACAAGAACAGTGTTGTCCAGTCTCTTCACGGCTTTGCCATCTTAGGCGATGGATTTGGTGGCGCCAGGCTCTTATGTCACTTTACCGTAAGCCTCATGGTTGTATCGTCAAATGCTACAATTTTCTTTTAAAAAGACAAGGGCTTCTCCATCTGCTGTTGAGATTGTAGAGACTCCTAAGCCACAGAGAAGGACAGTGTTAAACAGAGTGTTATCTAAGTGGCTTGGTTCTTCGCCACAGGACTGTATGGCTCTCTACCTTTTGTGCCCACAGAAGCAGCGTTTTGCAAAATTTATTCCGCGTTCAATTTCGGGACTGATGTTGTTCACAGTGTTCACAGGAGCCGAGTTTAACGAAAAGCTCCACTCTCTTGAAATTACAGCTGCTTATTGTGATCTTACAATCGAGTCGTCTATTTTCTAAGTTTTTCTTAAGCACGGTAATCAAATGTCTGAGATATTCTTGCTCCGTCTTAAACGGGGAGACCGATAGAATCCCGACGTCCAAAGTCATGATGTGGCCTAAATCGAGAAATTCCTTAAAATCCTAGAAAGTCAAAATTTCAAAGCACCCAAAATCTAGCAAAGCCAATATCCGGATATGCAAAAAAATACCGAAAGACCGAAATCTCAAAATAACAATACTGGCCATGACAATATTGACAGATGTTGGCGTTTTCCAGTTTTACCTCCTGCTCAAAATACTAAAGTGATGGTAAGGAGGGCAGCTTAAGAGGGGCAACATGTCCTTTCCATACTTTCTTCTCATGACCCCCTTGCATACTACTCTTGCCTCTATATTTCTGAAATGTGCTTTTTCTGACTTTTACGGATTCGGGCATTTTTGAATTTTTGCTGTGAACGCTTAAGATGGCTAGCCTATGTAGAGCGTATGGACACCACTGCTCCGGCCCGAAAAGTCTTCGAATCCGAGGCATTGGGACAAAGCAACAGAGGACGGCCCAGGATAAGGTGGCGCACACAAGTGGAGAAGGACCTCAACCAACTTTGAGTGCGCAACTGGCGGCAGCTGGCGAAAGACCGTGCTGGCTAGAGAGGCATGTTGTTTTAGGCCCAGGTCCACTCCAGACTGTAGCGCCACAAGAAGAAGAAAAAGAAGTTTGCTGTGTCACTTTGAAAGTAAGAGTGTAACCCTTACTTAATCCTATTTAAGTTCAATGCCCCACACGCTGAAAATCCGTTCAACTGATTTTCAGTTAACCTCTTTGTACTCATCTCTATGATCACTACCATTTCCTTTATTCGATTTAAGTCTGCGTTTAAGGATGTCAGCCTATCACAAAACTGTAGGGATGAAAATGCAATAATAAGATCCTTAAATGAAACCCAATTTAAATATTGAATTTTCAGGAATACTCAGGAGTACCAACACACTCAGCTCATCCTTGCTTCCGACGACCATCTTCACGACTGCTTGAATCCTTTATTCTGACAAAAACACCTTCAACTATCGACTGAATGCGATGACTTCGAAAGAACACTCAACACAAGTGGAGCTCTTTCAAACAATGATCCGGCTGTGGGGCAACAAATCCCATTAAATCCCATCGTCATCCCCCCGGGAAATACGTGTGAACACATGCGTTCAGCTACTCCCTCCGTTGGTTCGAAAATGACCCTTGAGAAATTTTAATTTACAAAAGCTGCTCCCACTCACCGTTGCCGCCGACGCTGACGACGACGACGACGTTCAACACATCCAGCCGTGATGACTGCACTGGCACTGTGGCCACGGCGAAAAATAACGAGATAAGTTTGAAGCCGATTGAGGGTGGTGGGATTGGCAGCGTTTCTTCCATCAACATCATCGTCATAAACTTGGTCACACTGCTTGGCCCCAGGGGGGAAATAGTAACTTTGGGAAGAACGCGATGTGTAAGACAACCCAGGTGGGACTTAAGAACACAAATTTTTGATCTCAAAATCGGTCCTTAGCACGGTTGTCGTGGCAGGTAACTGTTCTCGAGCACGCCTGATTGCGTTCCCGTCACAAAATGAGCCGAGAAATCAATGCTCCCCAGCGGGAAACGCAATGCGTTGGGGTTGATAAGCTGGGGGATGGACCCTATGACTTCGCAATCATGGTAGCGTTCTGGAAATTCAGAGATCATGGGATGTCCTGCTGCTACTAAGTGTCCTTAAGCTTTCTCTTTGTGCGTACATTCAAGGCCACCGGAAATAGGAGTGCGCCAGGAAGGACAAGAGCGACAGATAGTGATTGAGAAAAGGTGGGTGGTGAACAAATGAAAAAAAAAAACAGTTACAGTCGCAGCAGCATATTCAGATCAGAGAGGAAGAAGGAGTGTACCAAACGTACACACATACAAATCTCCCTCACGGTGGAGTGGAAGTCAAAAAGATAAAATTGTCGTAACTTTCTACGTCATGTGCTTAAGTTTTCCCTTTCCCACCCCCAATGTGAGCAAGAGCAAGGACACTGGGAAAAGGATAACGACAAAACGCAAAAAAGAAGAGAAGAATAACAACTTGATACATATTTATCTCGAATCCAGGCCCCCCCAGTTCCGCTGTACACATCCTGATGATATTCCTTATTCAACAATTACAACGAATGAGAATGTTTATTCCTTTTTTCGCTGTTGTTCCTTTTCGGCAGATATACTCGTATCTAGGATTGTGCCATTACGTTACAAATCCTGCAGAGTCTGTGTGTGTACATGAGTTGCTTCAATTATCCTTAATTTGGCTTTCTAATGACTTTGCCCTTTCCGACTGACTAGAGTGGGTCGGTCGCTGTGAGCGTGATGGTGGGCGGGGGAGTCTGTGGCGGTAACGCGTAAGAATGCAGTAGCGGAGGAAGGAAGGAAGGATGTCCTTAAAGATATCTCTCTGCCTATTCCATGTGTGTGAACATTTTGAAAAGTTATTTGAGTCGAGTTGACATTCGCCCAGGGGAGAAATTCAATCCCGTTGAAGGAGGCCGAGATATGTGCGCGTCGGTTGTGTTCGCAGCTTTTGATTACGATACACATTCCCTCTGTGCATAAATAGCGGTTATACATGTGACCTTGGAGGGCTGTTTCGCAGCTCGTTCGTCCTTGTGCATATGACAGGTGACTTGTTGATGTGTGAGAAGAGCGTATTTGTGCGATTTGTGGGCGCCCGATGGTGGCGTGTTCGGGTTAAGGATTGATGGAGTCTCACTTTGAAGTTGCGATAGCACTGCTGCCGCAGAGGTGGGGATGGTGAATCCCCCCGGGGCGTTTTCATCACTTAATGCAATTGAAGTTTGCGCCGAAGAAACCACCTCGATTTATGCGTATCCACTCTCGCCCCGTCTCGCAGGGGACTCTCGGGCTCTCGGTGTCTCTGGCAGGAGCGTCGTGAGGTGGTTTCAACTATTATTCATGGAATATGAAATGTGAGGTGAACGCAGACCGGAAAGCATTACCGTTCGGTCTAATGGATATTAGGATGTTGTTTTGGCCTTGAAATTCATGAGTCTCCTCGTTTCAGTCTGATGGGGTTTTGGCTGTTGGATATTGTAGAGCTCGAGATGCTTTATGGTCTGGTGAAATCAAAGAAGCATTTGCTGATGACTTCACCCAAAGAAGAGTTCAGCAATGTGTTGTGTGTCCTTGTATCACTCAGCTAAGTGTCTTCGGAGGGAAGTGAAGCACGTGTGTTGGCATCATATAATGCACTGGTCTTATGAATATTATGGCTGCCTGAACTTGACTTCAATAAATTTTATGTGAACAATTTTAAAACAGTCATTACGTCGGATTGTGAGGGAACAAGTATAAAATATATTCTGTGAGCAGATGCGTACACGTCTCGCCTTCACTTAGATCAATGGTAAGTGGAGAGTTATGTAGCATATCACTTAGAACTAAGGTATATCTACGTTAAGTAGTGGTAGCCATGGTTGATAGGTACATCGACTCACACGGCCAAGGCCACAGATTCGATTCCTGTACTTAAAACCTCGCAGTCTTCACGGCACTACATCTTTCGAGTTGCTGACAACACTCTAATGTTACTAATTCTCAATGAAAAGCTTCTCAAATCTTGCTACTCGAAGTCGACATAGAACCATAGGTCCCTTATACTAGTGAGAATAGGAAGCTACAAGCCGGCGGTCCTCTGTGGGCTGTAGTGCGACACAATTCTGACTATCTACGATAAGTTGAAATTCTAAAAAATACTCCCTTCTTTCGTATGATTCTAATTTTGACAAGAACGTGAAGTTTGTCCGAGCGGGCTAGAAAATGCAGAATATGTGGCAGGAAATTCTGAAAGAAAAAAAATTCTTTCGTGTGGAAAGACATTTTTGCCGCATCTTCAAGGCTCAGCCCTTCATAGCGATGTGTCAAAATCATCTGCATCGCCTTCTGGAATTTTTGATTGATAAACAAAGAGAACACAATGAGCGGTAAGCGGCAAGCGGCGAAAGCTTTTGTAGGCATTGGATGTATTTTCTGAAGCTATCCTCATTTTTTAGCATTACTTCCTTTTTTACTGTAAATTGGATGAACATCCAGTTTGTTTTTTCAAACTTACAAGATAATTCAAATTTTAAGCCGACTTTCACTTAAAACACTTTTGCAAGCAACACTTGAGAACCGCATTTTTACAACTAACCGCTTAGCCGCTCAGGAATTTCTGCTCATTAAATGGTCAGTGGCCGCTATAACTTGCCGCTCAACCGCTCTACGGCCTTGCCACTTTGCAGCTTGCCGCTCATAGCATGGCTAGGACCTTACAGTATAATTTTTCTTCGACAGCCTTGTAGATTCACTGGATGATAAGGCATAATCGGTAACTGTGTCAACCCCTAGGCAAGGTTCAAATCGTACACTTACTAAAACTCTGTCTCTCTATTATTCTCTCTCTCTCTCTGTTACTCCTGTAAATTAAGTGGCTAACTAAAATGCTGCACATCCACAGTACAGTGTGGATCGTTTCAAAATTGCCAAGACAAGCCTTAAGTTCATCGTCTAAATCCTGCTGTTTTTTGTAAAATATTTTTGGCTTGATTGGCTTTCCGTTGTTGCCTTAATTTCTATTTCTTATGCTTATGGTGCGTACCTACAATTTCACACTGTTCCAACGTGGTCTGTACACTCTTGTGTAATGTATATAAAACAAACAGATCCGTTTTTGAGTCAGTTTCTGCCTTGAAGAGCGGTCGTATCTACATTTCTCTGACTTTCATTACCTTTGCCTATCTTAGCCGCGTGTGTCTTAAGATGACAGGAGTCTTTTTGTGTTTAAAATTGACGATGGAGTATAACGACAATCAATCGGAAATCCACAATGAACTGGATCATTAAAGCAAACCAATTTTATGTCATATCATCCGCCTGTTCTGCTTTTCTTCATGTACGACTGATACTGCAGCAAATTACGTAGAAAGTTGTATTCGGAAAAAAATACATGACAACTCGTTTGTGAAATGAATATTCTCGTAGAAGATACCTCGCGCACACCCATTAAAAAAGAATATTTTTTTCCATAAATGCTGATAAATACGAGTTGAACTGAAAACGGTTTCAATTACCTTCATTTGATGAAATTCTGATGAAATTCGGGGAATTCCACTCTCGGGACATCGAAAATCACGCGCGGTTGAAGCACGCAAATGAAGTTGGTTGAGTTGCATCCTCATTCACGGTCTGACGCTTTTGAATGGCAGTAGTCTCATGTAATGCGGTGTGCGCCTGTCATGAAACCCTTGTCCGCTTCATCTTAACCGTGAAAACGAAAAAAAAAAACAAATTCTGAGCAATGTAAGAAAATGCGTTTATTTTCGATTTTGGTGGTCTTTGCACTGAAACCGCCTCGACTTTTAGGAACAACTCAGTTTACCTGATTTGCAACATTAGCGGTCAGATAGATATGCTTAAAGCGTGATTCACTGTGAAGTCTAATTTATAGTGTAAATAAAAACAGATAAATTCAAAAGTGAACGTACAATTTTTACTATCGGTTAAAAGAACAATTCATGGCATTTATTTTTGGAGATAATATCCTGTAAATGTTGGCCAATTCGGATGGTCAACGTACGCGAATCATTCGAGCATAGGCAACTCTTATGTCGTGAATAAGACGAGCAGCACTTGAATCTTAAGACATTCATAAGCAATATAGTTCAGTGGTATTATATTGCATGATTTAGGCGGGGATTTTATCGTAGCAAAACGTGAAATAAAGTGCTAACCAATATTATTTCTCAGCAAGTCCATTGTTTCTGTATAGCTCTATGTGGCTCATATTCCCTTAACGTGGACAAGCTGCTGTGAGGAAGATGAATCGATTGATCACTGTCTTTGCGTACATTTTCAGCTACAGCTGCTACACACTCTTCAATACGGGCTGGATGTCGTTCAACTGGTCGAGTATCAACCATTAATATAGAAAGGGACTCAAACTTGAAAACAGTGTTGGCAAAAGTGGTTTAAGTAGATCAATTATGCGCACCGTTAGTTCCTCGAAAGGCACAAATAACATTTCTCACACAACGCTGATTTTCGTAATGCAGCTTAGACACTATTGTGCTGTGAGTCCTTTCATAATGACTTCCCATACGGCGCTGAACAAAAATGACAAAGCAGTTTTATAGGAGTCACGCGTATTCTATCAAAAGAAGCATATTGAAAATCAAGCCTCGTGATAAATCACCCTGCTTTAAGAGAGAACAAATGAGAGGGACATAATTTTGAAAGTAAAGCTTTCTTTGATCCGACCGACTACAGCGGCTCTAACATGCAATAGATTTGAAACCGATTGACCCTTGACTGATTTTTATTGTTTTCCGAAAGATCTTACCTCATCTTACTAAGAAATGAAGAAAAGTCCAAACTGACTTGGCCATACTAAGCACCCATTTCGATAAGGATTTTCGTCAATTGTCTTATACTCTCGTATTCAGATGCTGCCTGGAATCCACAAATTGGCGTGAGCAGCTTAAACAGTGCTAATATCGATTTCCGAAGGTGAATTCAAAAGAAGACTCCCTAGCAAAGGTACCTCACTTTTTTACGCTCTCTCACAAACAAGAGATCTTTGGACAGATGCTTTCTCAAACGACGAATTTGTCTTGAAGACACAAACAGAAGGTTGATACTGGACGATTTTGTTTTTGTTTTGTTCACAAATCCTCAAACTGTCACTTAAGGTTTTCATCATGGTAGAGTCCACAACAGTTTCTGAAAATTATAAAAAATTTCTACCGCAATTTGAAGCCGGTGACCGAAACATTTAAGGGGCCTTAACTCTAACCCTCACCTCATTAGACAGGCAATAACCAGTTTAGTGCAAAAATTTGAATCTAAATATTCATTGTGAGATGTTGGCATGTCCGTGACCTGGCGTTCTTAGCCAATGATCGAGACAGTCAATTCCATGGCATTGGGCATCCCTCAGGCCATATTATAGCTTTCTTTTTTTGCTTAAGGATCTTGGCCTACACACGCTGTCGCAACAATTGAAGCCAATGGACCATTTGTTGCGACGTAAGATTGAGTTTTAAAGAAAATGCAAAATCATCTTCAGTGACGAAGTTAATTTTTGACTCAATGGGTTTGCCAATGAGCAAAATATTCATTTTTGGTTCGGTGGAAATTCACATGTGCTTCTGGAATTCTCTTGGATGCATGCCCGGGGCGTTATTGGGAAATATTTTTTCGTCAAGGATGTCGAATAGTTTCACTTTATTGCGCATGTTCAGTGTAACCGCACCATGATTACCGATTTTTTTTAGCCCGAAATATAAGACATGGACTTAAACGACACGTTGTTTCAAAAAGAGCGTGCCACAAGTGCCACAGGTTGTTAAGTCCTCCTGCGAAGGCTCTTCATACGAACGTAATCACTTCTACAGGGGAAATAGAAGAAGTCGCATTACCTTACCAAAAGTGAATCATTCGAATGCCTCAATTTAACTCAATTTAGAAATGATGTCAAATGAATATTACTAAGTACACCCTTGCGACCTCTCGTGTGTTAAGTCTTGCAAAAGCCGAATCAAGTTTTTCTAGTCAAGTACGGCTGAACTGAATCGAGAGATTATTTTATTGTGAAGTGACCCTAAAAACCAGTTTCTGTGAATAGTCCACAAACAGCTACTGAACAATTGGGTCAACATTAGATTAACAAGAGTGCAGTCCTAAAATGCATTGTGGTAACTTTTGTGTATTTATGAATTATCATAACAATCAGCGACACTTTGGGCACTAGACACCTGACAGCAACTAATCCATTAATTTAATTAATCACTTCACATGGGATTCAAAACAATTGGAAAAAAGGACTGTAACCACGAATGAGTATTTGCTATGATTTAAGTTTAAACACTCGCCACAAAATCAATTTAATAAGAGTCAACTCAAACAAAAAAAAAATAATAATACGGAAACAAAACATCATTCCTCTACTCTAAAACATTTCACCGCGTGTACACAGCTTTTTTGTTTTTGAAACTTCTATGCGGGATTTATGGATATTATGTCGGTGTTTCGTTTTCAACAAGGGATTTTTTGAACTGTTTACCCAATGTATCTCTACAGCATAAGTTCTGAGAAAAAATTGCATTTAGAGGGAAGGCAACTTATTTCGTAGTGAGGATCCATCTGGATACGTTAAAGGGAAATCGAATGCAATTCAAAGAACTACAAAATTGTTTCGAAAAACGTTTTGCAGGATTTTTGTATATGCATATCAGGCATATCAGTTGATCATAATTGGTGTAGCGGTTTGGAAGGAAAAACAATTAAATATAGGGGGCTTTCATTTAGTGCTTTCCAGTTGGTAGCGCTTGTATTTGACACCTGCTGAATTTAGTTGTCATTTACATACACATACACAGAAATAACTGAAAGCTGTTCAAACACAGAAATACCACAATGGATCATTTGATAACCGACCAAGCGTAAAAGTTTTAGAAGCTTACTACAAAATTGGTAATGTCAACATGGTCACTTTTCGCGCTTTATGCGATTATTATGCTCAGCAGAGTCGACTGCCTTTCCTTATCAGGGTGGTTTCAGGCCAGAGGGGTCTACCATCTACCAAATCTTCGCACTACGTCAGATCCTGGAAAAGACCCAAGAATTGCAAATCGACCCTCACCACCTATTCGTCGATTTCAAGGCCGCATATGACAATGTGCATAGAGACGAGCTATACAGTGCCATGTCTAGTTTTGGCATTCCTACCAAACTCGTCAGATAGTGTAGGATCACGATGGAGAACTCTCGCTGCTCCGTCAAGGTCGGGAACGAACTCACCGAGACCTTCAATGTTAAAAAAGGTTTTAGACAAGGCGACGCACTGTCATGTGACTTTTTTAACATCATCCTTGAGAAGATCTTGCGTAACTCACAGGTCAACACCAGAGGTACGATCTTCCAAAAGTCCGTTTATTTGCTAGCTTATGCGGATGACATTGACGTGATTGGACGAACACAGTGAGCCGTCAATGAGGCCTTTGCTGACATTGAAATGAACGCGGCAAAAATGAGTTTGGCGATAGATGAGGCCCAGACGAAGTATACACCGTCATCAAGGAAGGACGCACAACATCGACGTCTCGAACAGAGCGTCACACTGGGCAGCAGAAACTTGGAGGTAGTAAGGGCCTTGGCAATCGCTTTTTTTTTGGGGCTCAAGAGGCACTTGAGTAATAAGCCCTCTCTTGAAGGACTAATCTTGCTTAATGTAACACCTTAATCATCCTAGCCCTACTCTATGGCGCGAAAACCTGGCCTCAAGCAACTCGAAGTGGGAAAATGAAAGCAGCACGCTAAAGATCGTGCCAGCTGCAGAGGCTTGTTGGTTGAAGCCCAGGTCCACCCCGGATTGTAGTGTCATATGAAGAAGAAGAAAATACATACATACATGTGTAGGATTTGGTGATCCTGCGCTTAGAGCATACAATTGGACACCATTAAATTTTTTTTCTGCGGGATTACGCAAGATGCCATATTTACGTGAATAGTTCTCGAACAAGAAATGCATTAAAAATCTACACTATTCAAGTTATGGCTTTGATCCCGAACGAAATGTGCAATGAAAGTGGTTAAACATTACAAATAATCCATTAGGGGAGTGTGCCCATAGCGATCATGTGGATTGAATGACAAGGCCCAAACCTTATAAAAAACCAACCCTTTTATAAAAAATGTGTTGAGGTGTATATTTTATAAAGTGCCTGCTCAACCTTGTTGCGTCGGTCGGTCGTTTCTGGGCAAACGTGGTAGAAAAGACAAAGAGTGGATGTCTTGCTTGTGCTGCGAACTCCCATTCTCAATTCGTTCCAATTTTGAAATAATTTTCTTGTCATCAAGAATTAAACACATAATTTAATTGCTTTCATCCCTTTCAGTAAGTGATATCCCTCCGCTGCAAACTTCAAACGATACGACGGATTTTTCAATTTGGCATTCTTCAAAACAACATGAAAAATTAGCCATGAACAGTCACAGCATGTGTAGACACTAAGGGCTGGGTGAACAAAGTTGTGGGAACAGCGTTGTAGGGACAAAATTGTCTGCCCAACGAGTGTGGATAGGCACTAAACTTTACTCCCAAAGCTCAAAAATGTTTGTCCTGATATAAGACCCTACTTGACGTCAGCTTACGCAGGTCTGTCTGCATATTTGGACTTTTTGGATCAATGTCAAACTTTGTATGAATGTCAAAATTTCATACATTCAGCAACACTTTGGATCACAAGGGAATAGGGCTTACCTACATCCCCAACTACTCAGGTTGTGCACGAAATTGTTCTTTCACGAGTAGGGGAACCTACAGTTTATTGCCGACTTCGAACGGCGATATTTGAGAAACCTTTCATTACAAATAAGAACTCTGAGTGTTGTCTGACTTTTTGTCCTTTCACTTGAGAATATCTGTCGTGGTCATATTATTCAGCCTCTCCATTTATACGTCTTCGAGCTGAGAAACAATTAAAAGTTCAAAATCATTGTACAGAAGTGTTCATTTTGTGGTTTCAAGTTGGTAGCGCTGAAATTATAAATGTGCTAAACCCAGCTGTCATTTCAAGTGACGCAATTTTAGGTCAATGTTTGCCGTTTATAACAGAGAAAAACTTAGCAAATCAAGCACGGTGTATTATTTATGAAAAGAAGAATTTTTTTTGCACACATAGACGTACAAATAAGTTACAAACTTGTTCTTCTTTCCCTGGCGCTACAGCCAAGGTAGACCTGGGCCTCAACCGACATTCCACTCCAGCTAGAACGATCTCTCACTAGCTGCCTACTTCAAGTTGGTTGAGGTCCTTCTCCACTGTCTGTTGTGCGCCATCTCAATCTAGCGCGTCTTCTGTTGCGTTGTCCCAATGGCTACATACGCTCTTTTAAGTTGTATCCGAAGACACTTGACCATGCGCATGCCACCTTTAGTCTTGAGTCTTCTCCTCCATCAACGTATAATAATAATAATAATAATTGAGTGGCACTACAGCCCATAACGGACCAGGGCCTAGCTTCTACAACAACTACTCGTGTTGTGCATGATATTGTTCTTCACGAGTAGAAGGGACCTACAGTTTTTTGCCGATTCCGAACGGCGAGATTTGAGAAACTTTCCATAGACAATTAATACTCTTTGAGTGTTGTCAGCAACTCGAAAGAGGTGGTGCCGTGAAAAAATGCTAGGTGTCCCGTCCGGGAATCGAACCCAGACTTTCTGCGCCGCAGTCGATGCACTTACCACTGCGCCACGGCGACCACACATCAACGTATACAGGGCCAAAAATCGCATGCAAAACTTTTCTCTAGAAGAAACTAAGGGCATCCCCATCCACTTTTAGTAACGTTTGAATTTCCGCGCCTTAGAGGAGGACTGGGATGATCAAGCTGTTGGACAAAAAGTTTAGTTCTTCGAGAGAGGGCTCTATTACTCAATTGTCTCTTAAGACCAACGAAACAGCGATTCACAAGAATGATTCTGCATTTTGTATTTTTCGGTACTATTAGGCAACCTTTAGTTGCTCAGTCAATCGTCTCGACTTATCAGAATAGCTCCGACAGAAGATCCATCAAAGTTCATGCGTAAACAATCTCAAAGAGGAGAAACACAAGAGGACATAAGCCCACAGAGAAGGAAGGACGAACTCAAAAACCAGGCTGCCACAAATCAAAATGATCAGAAGAAGAGCCAATTTGAAAAGAAGACGACTGTAATTCAGCACACTTCACTTTCAGTTTTACTCCTTCATTCTAATCTCCCACCATAAGCAGGATCAGCTTCGCCACAAACAGGTTCACAGCGAGTGCCAAGAAAAACTTTGCCACCAAATTGAATCCTTTTCTTCCGCACACACGTCGAACTCCATCACAAGCAGAACGCAAATAAGATTCGCAATCATTCTGAAAGCACTTCCATGTACTCATCAAATTTTCGTCAACAGGACTGCGTGCCAGTTCCATACCTTTGTCTAAGTGAACGGATACCTTCCGACATCTCGGTGGGAGTAAAATTAAATTCGAAAGACAGGATTTACGTCCCGAATGGAGAAGACTAGACTCCAACTGAATCGAAGGACTATCCCCCCCCCCCTCTTAGCGAAGCTGAGATGTGTGTGCTACTCCATTGTCATGGAGTTGCAGAACACACCATCCTAGCTCATCAGTCTGCCAGTCATGGCAGGAAAGGAAAATCGTTTTTTTTCTTCGTCCGGCAGATCCAATTTTAATTTCAAAGAAACACGGTACTTTGGATACTTCAGACATCTTCCCACTCGTCTTGCCGATGTCCCTGGCAACCGGGCAGAAGTGTGTGTTGGGCTTTTAATTGAATTCTCTATTTCTGGGGAACAATCGAAAACGGAATTTTAACGAGACATTGATGGCGGACTGCGGTTGGATGGAGGGGCTGGGAGGATGTTGTGCCAATTTAACTGCGTATCCCGTTATACCCTCCATTACTCGAATTTAATTTGTTCATTGCCGCATTAAAGTCAACCAACATCACCGGCGTTGCCGCCATCATCACCATCAGGCGTGCGGCAGGCGAGGGGGAGGAAAAAGGAAATTAAGCCGCACATTATGATGAACGCCTATCGATCTGCTGACGGTGGACGTGGCGCGCGGCCGCCAGGCAAGAAGGACGAGAGCAGCAGCCGCTGCGTGTAGTGACGGTATTGTGAAAATTTTATTGGCCAGCTGTCGCGCAGTGATATCTGATAATAGCTCATTAAATAAGATTAATTATTTTCGAAGAAGCCTTCGGGCGATTCGCGAGATTTCCTTTTTTCTTCTCTTTGCTTTGTTTCCCCCCCCCCCACCCCTGGGAGCATCGTCAATTTTTTATCCTTTCGAGTGACCAACACTGCTTTCGCACGGCTCACGGGGATGTAATTATAATCTTTATGAGTTACGGTCATTGAAACCGATGTAACGAGGGATTGAGTTGGAGAGCAGTGCGCGAGATGTGCGAATCTCTAATGGAAATCTTTAAGGCGCTGCAATAAAGATTTTTCATTTTGCATAGTTAAGCGGCGGAGGACATTAGCATTTGAAAGTGACGTTTTAGTGCAAGAATCATGTCAATGCTGCGGTCTGCAAGGATAACGAGGAAGCCATAACAGTTGAAGTGGGGAAATTGTGATGAAATATTTTTAATGCGGGGTAATTTTTGAATGAATGGCAGCGTATCGACATCTCGACTGCGGAGAGTGATGGGATGCTGCAAACAAACCTCTGATTATAGGCGATTCAAGAAAGGACGCTTCGCTAAACGGGGGATGAATTGAAACGAAGGATTTGTCGTTGTGTGCTGCCAGGTGGACACGGTCAGATAAGAAGTCTTTTACGATCATCTGACACTGGGGATAGTAGGAAATTATTGCTTTGTTGTTGTCCTTGTTGGAATATCTATTGTATCAGTTGTGGCATCGTTGCAAGTGCCAACTAAAAACAAATTCAATTTTCTTTACCCAGGCCAGCTTGTGCTTATTGTCACGTTCGTCCTTAAGGAAAGAATCGTCTTTTATATCTGATACTTATTTTCAGAAAATGAGAAAACAAATTTTTCAAATTACCATCTTTTTCGTTAAACCGCTGTGCACGTACGGGAGATCTCCGGGCCGTTCGCTCCTTTACCATTAACTCGTTACACATCAGGAGCGATTCTCCAATGCATCCAGTTTGTGAGGTTGTGAACTTCATCCAATCCTTAGGTCTGCCGCGAAGTCACCTATCCGTTTAATCACGTCTAAGGCACGCCTTGGATGTCGTGACATCCGTACCATGTGGCCAAACCATCGAGGTACAACTCTTTCCGTCTAAAGAAGTTGCAGCTGATGAATTTTCTCACTCTTCGGAAGAAGCTGAGAAACACAACAGTGCGGAAAAAACTCAACTCAACAGTTTCACGGACTATTCCGACGAGTGACTCCCGACACGGCACGAGAAAATTCATCTAGGCGGCTTGTGTTCGCGATCTTACTTATTCGGTCATTGCCTAAGTTTCTTGACCATAAGTGTGTGAGACTTGCATTTGACACCAAGCTCCGCTTTCCTAAGGACTGTCTTCACAAACTGCATTGTAATTGACACAGTTTGGCTTATCCCCAAGGGAGCTCAGTGTTGTTCCTACCGTTGCTCGTGGAAAAGACCCGCAGATACTAGAAGTTCTCCACCTTTCTTAAGGCGACTCCAATAACATGTAGACTACATTGGTCAGACGTTTTGGAAATGGCCATAACTGAGGATTTGTCCACATTTATCTTCAGCATTAGCGTATATGGTCACAAACCTATCAAGCGCGCACTGGAGTTCCCTCTGGAAGGGTGTGAGAACAACCAGGTTATCTGCGCAAAAAAGGTGATTTATTCTCAACTCTCCCAATATGAATTACTCCTAGTTTAAACTGCGCTTCAACATAATAAGTGGCACAAGGGACCAGGACCTAGCTTCAGGAAACAACTACTCGTGTTGTGCGTGCTACTGTTCTCTCACGAGTAGAAGGGACCTACAGTTTCTTTCGATTCCGAACGGTGAGATTTGAGAAGCTTTTCTCAGACAATCGATACTCTTTGAGTGTTGTCAGCAAATTGAAAGAGGAGGTGCCGTGAAAAGCACGGTGTCCCATTCGGGAATCGAATCTTCGACCTTCTGCGTGGCGGTCGATGCCCTTAGCACAACGCCATGGCGACCTTGATGATAATGGTTACCATTGACGGCAATATTCCGATTTTCCCTTATTTTGGTCTTCGCGTTCATTCTCAGCTACGGCTTCAATAGTCATATCTCAACGTGTTAGTAACAGTCGAGTATCATCCACCAATTTTATTTGCGATTCAACTTTACAAATGGTATTGGCAGTGTTGGTTTCAGTGAGTGAATTATGCGCAATGTAGGTTCCTCAAATCGCACAAGAAACATTTCTCACAGAACGCAGACTTTCGGAATGCAGTTGAACAATGTGGAGACACTGTTGTGGCGTGAGTCTTTCCACGATGACTTGCCATACCATATTGAGCACAAATAGCAGAGCAGTTTAATACGAGTCACACGTACTCTATCAAAAGAATTTTATTGAAAATTAAACCACATGATGAATCGCCATTTATAGGGTTCACTGACTCTGAACTGTCATGCGGTTATGTTAAATATATGGAAAAAAAACGCTGTTGGGAAAAAACTCAATTCCTCCTATGCCACCCACAAGCGGCAGGCAAACGTAAATCCGCCCACAAGCCATGCACAACCCCAGCCGTCTGACAGTATGATTAAATTTTACTTTGCCACGAAAACTCATCGTTCATCATGCACTCACAAAGAAGCACTTTGATTGCAGCGCTGAAATTAATTTAATTCGCATATCCATTGTTTGTCAACGTGAACATAAATCACAACGATGCCGCACTCGAGCGCACCTGCAAGTGCGCAACCCGAACCGATTTTCCGTCATTAAATCGCAACACAAAACCGAAAAGAAAGGCGCAATAAAAGAACCGCGCCGTATAATATTTCATTAAGCGGCAAATAAATTTGATTATTATTGTGTGTACTCAAATTTATCGTCCTGCCAGCCGATTTGCAGTAACAAAATAATTAAAATTAAATTTATACTCCTTCACAAATTGGTTCGCATTTCTCTGCATGCGCGGCCGCCGTCGCTGGCGTCGCCACCCTGCGGTCATCGTCATCGCGCAAGGGTGTGCGAAAAAAAATCTGTAAAAAATATATTTCACCCTGAAATTACACCCAAAATTGCAATTAATTAAGGGGACAATGAGGCACAACGGCCCGCGGAGTTTCCACCGGAGCGATTCCTTTGCCGATTTAACATTGCGTTTCACACGCACCAGCCATCGAGTGTCGCAATTAATAACCGCGCCGCGTGCCTCATCCGCCACCCGCCGCGCCAACGCCGCTCACTATTCACGTGATAATTATTTTTAATTTTCATGCAAATTTTTGTCATTCACAACAGAGTTCAGAGATCGGATCGCGTTGTCGGGCGGCAGCACGAAGCGATTAAAGCCTGCCCTGGAATGTGCGAAAACTCACACCGCGGCATATTTGGCACGTCGTTAAAACAACGAAACGTCCTACTGTGCTGTCACCATTGCGAAGTGCATTGCACAGTTTGTTTAATTTTATTTGTCACGTTGTCCGGTTTGCTCCGACAGAGCACTTTAAACTGCATGCATGCAGGCTTTGTGGGAGCGGATATCAACTCTGGCAGCTATTGTCTAACGCCTGTCCAGCGGTTGGGTGTAATTTTCTGCGAACTTCCTCCGGTAGTGTCAGTGGCGGTGGTTACGGTGTCGGCGGCTTCGACACCAACAGTATCCACACAGCCGCAGCCCCATAACCATCCATAATGGTTCAATTATTTTTCCACCCTATTAAACTGGACAATTTTCCGCTTCTCATAATTTTCCCGGCGCACACCCATTGTGTGGGGCAGGGGGCGTTGCTTGTAAACCTTCTAAGTTCGGTATTATGGACGGAAGCGCTGTAGTGCGGTGGTTGGTGGGGTTGTTTTCGGCAGGCTGGTTACAAATCAGTAAGGGAAGTAAAAAAAACGAGATAAAATTAAATAAATAATAATAAAAGCGGGAAGCGCTCGCGGACGAAAGTGGGTGTTGGGTGGAGGCAGGCAACTTCGAGGAACTTGAAACAATCTAAAACAATGAGGAAACTTTTCGCAAATCCCTAAAGTACTTATATTTTTTATTGTTTCCGCTATGCGGGGATTCCGGCCTTGGGATAGGGTAAGTACACGCTTGGAATGCCTCGCCCGGTTTGGGGTTGGTCCGCGCCTTTAATGAAGAACAAGTGAGTAGACAGCGGGAGTGATGGCGAATGATGAAAGTTAAGGACTTGCTTTTACCCTTTGTATCGATTTGTTAAATGAGTGTCTCCGAAAGAAAAACGGAAGGAAGGGACTTTATCTTTCAACATAAGTGGGTGACTAAGAGATAGTCCCTGTGGACTTCAGTCATCTTCATCTTTCGACCAGGATTTATGCTTCAATTTCTGTCCGCCCACACATTTCTTTCTCGATTTCGATTGCCATTCGCTTTCCTTCCCCTTGGTTGATCTTATTATCGATCTTCGGCACCTGTTTCGGAATCGATCACCCTGTCGAGTCGATCTTCTGGTTAATCTCTGGACCTCCTTATAGCTCCCACATTTCCCTGACGATTTCGATCGCCATTCGCTTTCCATGCCTTCGGTTGGTCTAATTATCGATCTCCAGCACCCGTTTCGAAGTCGATCTTCTTGTAAAACTCGATCGCAGTATCGATCTCAATCCCTCAATCTCACCCTCTTTCACGATCTTCTTCCGCTTCTCTCTATCTTGATTTCGGACGTCAGTCACTTTGTCACGCCCTCATTCTCATTCAATTCACTGAAGTGCTAATACCCGCATCTACTTGCAAACGGAATGCATTTCATAAACATGGCGTGCGCTACAAGTGCCAGAGGATCTTCACAAAATTTACTGTCCTTGTATCTGACAGTCCAATAACTACACACATTCTGAACCAACCAAACCAGACCAAATACCTACGTATCCCAGGAATACATCAGAATGAACATGTGTCCTCGTGGTTGTGTTTCCCAACCATAAACCAACCACAATTCCGGAAATCCAGCAGTTTGCAGGCGATTCCTAGAACAGCAGAGATTCCCACTAAACCCATCACCGCAATCAGGATATCAAAAAAAAAGAAAAATTGTCGACAACATACCGCACACACCTGCCACCAAAAATCTGCATCCCAAAGTGCCACCCACAAGATTAGCATCTCCCGAAGCAGAAATTGTAGAGAGAGCTCTTCAAACAAAAACCGAAGCCAAGAGAAAAATTAACAAAAACACACCCGACAACACACCCGCACATAAAACACACAAACAACACACCATAACGAAAAAGAACGTAAAATTACCGTCGTATCCGGTAGTTACATTGAAAAGTTTGACTCGTAATTCCATCAGGCGGCTTGTATCCGAATTCCGGTCTCAATTATTCAAATGTCATGTGTGCTCGGCAGCACAATGACTCCGGGGCTCACACGGGCGGCGACTCGCTCCTCGATGATGAATATTTCATCAGGACTTGAAAATATTTATCGAATCCAGGACAGGGAGATCCCATCCCAAGGATTCCCGTATCACTGCAAATCGTTATAAATCGTTTTGTTCAAACGAAATGAATATTACTGTGAATTCGGAATGAGAAGGACTTCGCACCCGGCCATGTGTGCACGCGTGTGAATACAATTGAGACAGACCCCACTCGGCTGAGGGGTGTGGGGGGTGGGGGATGGCTTATCCTTATTTAACGAAGATTGATTGTGGTATCCAGAATGTAGTCTATTTTGTGTAATCATTTGCCGGATAGAAATCCACTGTTGATGTAACCATTAAAACGTCTTCCAACCAAACTCCCCTCCCCCACCCTCACTCACTCAGCATTCACACACCTCCCGCTCTGGCATATACGTGTTCCCGGCTCATAGACCACAGGTCGGTTCGAGGTGAATTGTTATTTCAACCCTGTGTATAATTGTGAGAATTGAAATGTGGGCGAATGAAAATAGATTTCCAAAATATGAATGATGAATGCCTCGACCACGGGGTGGGAAACAATCAAAACAGTTAATCATAGACTGTGCATCAAGGTGGGAGGGTGGATTGTTGAGTTGTGTCCCTGCTCTAAAATTGGAAAGTCGTGTCAAGATGCACGAAGAGTGGTGACACATTTGAATAATATCCACCCACATGGACAGTTTTGGAAAATAGGTCAAATTTTGGGGCAGACTGTGAAGAATTTTTAACAAAACAGATGGCATCGTTACACCTCAGTTTTTCTGCAAAGTTACTTTGAATTGAATTTGTTTTCGAATTTAATTTGAATTCTCAAGAGGAAATTCAAAATTCTGGAACTACTGAAAAATTCCTGTGGAATACAAATTACAAGAATTTGAGTTGTACAATGTAAGTGGAACCGTATAAATTAAGACATTTTTCATGTTCCCAATGCGGCTTTTATTGAGTTTCTACAATCAAATTGAATTCCTTCATTCGACAGTTAGGATCCCAGGCGAAAATCACGTTTATGGTTAAACCAACGCCAGAAACACTTCCAACTGGGTTCATTCAAATCGCAGCATATTATATGCAATCGAAAAGTCCCGCGGGTTTTTTGTCACTAGTTAGTGTATGTGTCCTGTCTTTAAATACAATCCGAATGTGGCAAACGATCACGTATTTGAAAGGTTATGTGTCACACTTTCCTTTTTTGCGGAGACAGTTTTGTACTTCGTTACCCAGGTAAAAAGTTGTACTGATTTGAAAATGAGTGGAATATCTGAAGAACACGCTACATGCTGCCATTTTACTGCGAAAAAAGGAAAAACAACGCAAAATCAAAAAAAAAAGAAATATATGGCTTTCGGTTCGAATACCGTGAGTGAATGCCGGACCAAGGAGTGACTTGTCCAACTTCTCTTCCGTAAATTTCGATATTAGAGATAAACCTTGCCCTACCCGGTCTGTCGCTGAGAGGGTCCACAAAATTTCGCAACAGATGCAGTAAACTGACAAGAAATAGCAGAGCCACCAACCATATGACAGTGTGGTATTGTTTCAAATGAGCAGGCTCCTCAACGAAGCTCAATGTTTGAGTGCATCATGAATTAATGCAATGGCTGAAAATGATCACTGAAAATGAAAATTAACTAAATGTGAAAATTTCCGATGTAAGCAATTATGACCAAATGCTGGTAACCGGCCGCAAACGACTTCAATGCCTTGATTGATGGTAGCCGATGTTATGTTGAGTATTTGGAGGAATTGAAAAGGAATTGTTTATAGTGCCAAAGGGGTTAATTTGGTCAACTTCTGGGCACAACACGACGATTGACAACACGATAAAGACTGACCAGAACTGTCTTATAAAAATAGAGAGGTCTGAGATAAATTAAAGTTGCTTTGATGAGATGTATCCACCATGTACTTTACACTTTGCACTCACTGGTCGCCATTTGTGTTGGTCTGTGCAAAACTCTGGTTCTTCTTCCTTTTTTTATTCAACGAGGCTATGATCCGAATTATGTGGTTGACAACCCTTTACTGCATCTCCTTGTTCCGCCTGTGGGGTTCGCTGATTTGACCTCAAGAAATATTAACAGGCCGCTTTGTCTCTGATCACCTCATCACTGCAGCCGAAAAAATGCTGGTGTGCTTGCATTTGGATAATCCAGATAATTGAAATTGTCTTTGTAACGGCGTTCGAAGAAATAAAACAAACACTTTTCGACCAAAGAGGAAATGAAAATCCCTTGCCCAAATTTTTCGCGAATAATCCATAAATTGGGTGGCACTGCAGCCTACAAGGGCGCAAGGCCTTGCTTTTTGAACAACTGTTTGTGCTATGTGTCTATAGATTTTTGCCGACTCAAAAAGGCGTTATTTGAGAAGTTTTTCATGGACAATTAGTACTTTTTTAGTTTTGTTCGAATATCGAAAGTGGTGGTGTTACCTGAATCCTCATTTTCTTTCATATATATTTTCTTCTTCGAACATGCCTCTCTAGCTATCTCAATATGTTGCCAGTTGTACACTCAAAGTTGGTTAAGGTCCTTCTCCACTTGTGTGCGCCACCTCAACCTAGGCCGTCGTTCGCTGCTTTGGCCCAATAGCCTGGAGTCAAAACCGGACAAGACAGCAGTGATGTCCTAACATGGTCTAGCCATCTTTTGCGTTATATCCGAAGACGCTTGACTAGGCACATATCGTGGTGCGGCCTATAGATTTCGTCGTTAAATCTTCTTTTCCAGATGCCATCAACGCGAACAGGATCAAAAGTCGCAGGCAAATCTTTTCTCTCGAAAAAGCATAGGGCTTCCTCATCCGCTTTTACTAACGTCCAACTAACGTCAGCCCCGTTAAAGAGGACTGCTATGATCAAGCTTTTGTAGAAAACCAGTGTAGTTCTTCAAGAAAGGGCTCTATTTCTCAATAGACTCTTGAACCCAAAAAGCAGTGATTGACAAGAGTCCTTGTGGTACGCTTTGTAAGAAACGAGAATATTGTGTATCCTTTCCTGTTGACAGCATAAACTTATTTTTTTCCTAATTTCACGCCTTTACAAACACAAATACTTTACAAACGGCTCTCTGTGTTGTTCCAATCACGTCAATGTCATCCCCGCAAGCTAACAGTAGAACAGGGTCTCGGAATATGGTGCCTCTGGTGTTGACTTGTGAGTTACACAAGAACTTTCCACAAAAATATGAATAATGTTTAAAATGTTAGATAATAACGCGTCGTCTTGTCTTAATCCGTTGTTGACATTGGAGGTCCCGGGGAGTTCGTTACCCACCTAGATTAGCATTAATTCTCCATTGTCATCCTTCACAATCTGACGAGTTTGGTAGGAATGCCGAAACTAGACATGGCACTGTATAGCTCGTGTCTATGCACGCTGTCATATGCGGCCCTAAAATCGACGAATAGGTGGTGCATGTCGATCTGTACCTCTTGGTGATTTTCAGGATCTGCTTTAGAGTGAAGATCTGGTATATTGAGGACTTCCCTGGCCTGAGACCAAACTTATAAGGACCTATCAGGTTGCTGACGAAAGGTGTTCATAAACAACGCCAGGGCGGATCTTATATGCCATGTTAAGGAAAGTGATCTCCCGACAATTGGCGCAGTCTGTTTCGTCGACCGGACAAACTACTCTGAAATTCCACTCATGGGGCATGCTTTCCACCAACAAAATCTTATAGAGGGGATGGTCCGAAATGTCATCTCCAGCTGCTTTGAACAGTTTTGTGGACAGTTCGTCCGCTCCAGCAGCTTTGTTAGACTTCAATTTCGATATTGCTATCTAAACCTTGGCTGTTTCGAATTTGCGCATCTCAGTGTCATCATTGTGGGGAATTTCGCCTAAAGATCTAGGCCTCCATTCGTACAAGATCAACAAGCTGACACAAGATCCAAAGTCGGTGAACGTTTGGACATTAAATCCAGATCCATTCACCTTCAGACTATTTTCTTTCGAGCTACGTGAAGTCATTGGCCAATACAAGCCGGCTAAGATGGATGACCTTGGATCCATCGAAATAGTTGAAATTTCGGCCAATCTATGCGAAAATGTGGTCAAAAGTTGGGTTGAACGTGCCCCCGGTGTCACACCAAATTGCCACTTAATGTCCTTGAATACGTTGTACATTTTCTGATTGAAGCCCTAATCCGTTTTTGTTTTATTTAGAAATAAGAAAAAACCCTTAACCCTTTGGGATTCTTTAAATAAATGGAATTTTTCTTTCTTTTTCAGGTCTGTACACAAATACCCCATCAGTAGCACAGTAACCGCCCTAACAGTAAGTTCGTATGCATATTGAATGAATGTCATTAAATTGTTAAACAACACTCACAATCGAACTGTGAAGTACGCCCATCTATTCCATTAACACCACCATCGAGTAGCGAATGCGATAATTTTACAACGAAATAATTCCTCAAAGGGAAAACTGACATTGTACAGAATGCCTCCGGTCCTGACGCACATTTCCGCACTCAAACAGCAGCAAAAAAAAAATCACAAAATGAAACCCCTTTGATGCATTAAGTGTCCACACGCGTTCTGGTTAAACACTTGACACTGTTAAAAACGAAATTAAATAAATGTGGCGTTTCCATACGAGCAAACAACGTGATTTAACTGCAATCATGAATGAACAATTTCGCGTAATCACTTGAATTTAATTTAATTTGAAAAAAAAAAATCAGAAAAAAATTAAATAAGTCCTTCTGCAGCGGCTCGGGATGATCGACCGATAATCACTTCATCTGCCGATGCCTAGTGCGTCTATTTCCACAATTTATTTCGCTTTCATCATTTTTTTCATTTTTTTTTCAGAAATTGTAATATTCTGGTTATTCTCGGTTAATTATGTCCTTCAAACCCCCCTGGAATCGATAGTGATGCATTTTGCGATTTAAATGCACGCCACAACTGCTGGCAACAACAAGAGCAACGTCAGTTTATGAAAATGTAAATAGGAGACTGACCAGAAAAACAAAAAAAAAAAACGAACTCAATACATATTCATAAAAGGCGGAATGTAAATCGGACGGGTGGAGCAACACAATCGCATGTAGGGACACGTGAAAACAATAATCAGGACAATGTGCCATCTGATGAAATAATCATACACATATTAATTAGTGAATTGAGCACCGTTTCGGGCCTTCAGCGATGTGGGCAGTTTGTGGTGAAGTTGTACACGCTTCTGCGGCAGCGATTGTGGCATCAGTTCACCTCATGTTTGCTTTAGTGTGTCGATTATTGGGAAGATACTAGGTGATGTTCTTTGAAAAACTGTCATCATTTTCGGTGACCGCGCTTTTCCACTTAAGGGGTGTCGGGTGCGATGCACGCAAGAGAGATCCTTCGCCATCGACTCTAGCTCATGATAAAACAACTTTGTCCTGGGTCTGCCGAGTGATCGCCTACTTCATAGAAACGCATTTTAGGGACGCCTTGGGAGTCGTTATAAAGGGATCATTCGTATAATGTGTTCAAACCATCGAAGCACAGCCCGTTCCGTTCATAAAAGTTGCTGCTTAACATTGAGGTCACCCCACACTATTGTGTTATTTAGCCTATTCTGTCCAGTAATTCCTGCATCAGCATCGAAAAATCTTATGTAGGCAGATTGTAGTCGCGATCTTACTTTTTCGAACATTTCCCAAATTTCTCGACCATGGGTGGGTATTGAAACAAACACAGAGTTGAAAGATCACTTAGCCCTGACCCCAAGCTCGTCCTTCCTTAGGACTGTCCTTACAAGCCGCTTTAAAATTGACCCAGCTTGGTCAGTCCTCAAGAGAGCTCAGTTTTGTCCCTCTCATCACTACTGGAAAAGACCACAAGGCACTTAAACTTTTCAACCTCTTTTGATTGGGACTCCACTAACATGTAGAGTGCGTTGGACAGACGTTTTGGAAATGACCATAACTTTGGACGTGTCCGTGCTCAGCCTCATTCCAGCATCAGCACAACTAGTCGTGTGCGCGCTGGAGTCCCGTCTGGGAGGATGTGAGGACAGATGTGGGATTTGGTTTTACGTGATCACGTGCCTAACGACCTATATCACGGGGTCCACTTTCCCAAGAGTCGTAGATAACGCAAGACTAAGCTACCCAAGTACCAAATGAAATCATATTTGAGAGACAATCACCCCAACTTGGTATGCAGCGAGGCCTGGTTGAGAATGCAACTCCACCCTGAGTCGGGAAAGTCCCCACACCGTCTGGTCTGAATCAGTAGGGTGAAAAACCACACTCAGACTAGTCAGCGCGGTATAATAACCACAGCTCTGTCCGCGAAAATGGGTTTTAAACCACTGCCACCACGATACTCCGCGCGGTCAGGGCGAAACCGAAGTTCCATGGCCTCCTGACCTCAAGAATATAACCTCTGGTCAAGCTGTCACTACCAGTCAGCTTCCCTCAAAACCTGGGTCTGGTAGCCGCCATTCCTCCACCATATGGCCTTTGGCTTCATCTGTGATTCCTTATACAATAATAATAGTGCTGAGTATGTGATTTTGAATCAAGTGAGGCCAACTAAGTCATCTTCAGCAGGAACACGACTTTCCTTACCAAATCTGTGAAACATTAAAAAACTGTTCACATTCGAAATTTGGAAGCCGCTGCTTACTTATCACATCGACGGCCTATGGAGTGAACTTGACTGGACGTTACTAAATGCGGATGAGGAAGCCCTTAGTCTTTTTGAGAGAAAAGTTCTGCGTGCGATATTTGATCCTGTTCCGCTTTGTCATCTGGAGGAGAAGGTTTAACGACGAACTCTATTTGCTGTACAGCGACATGTTCTTGGTCAACCGTCTTCGGATACAACGCTTAAGATGGCTGTAGAGCGTATGGACACCACTGCTCGGGCCCGAAAAGTCTTCGAATCTGAGCCATTGGGAAAACGCAACAGAGGGCGGCCTAGGTTAAAGTGGCGCACACAGAAGGACCTCAACCAACTTGGAATGCGCAGCTGGAAACAGCTAGCGAAAGTTCGTTCCAGCTGGGGAGGCATGTTGGTTGAAGCCTAGGTCCACCCTGAACTGTAGCGCCACAAGAAGAAGAGACCAATGGAGTGTCGGAGCCTTGGAAAGTCATTATCCAGCCATTGAAGGCTTTTGTGGTTTCGAAGGATCAAATTTCCTGAAATGCAAATCCTAAAAAGTTGGTTACGACAGCCGTGTAATGCCATGCACATCTCATCAAAAAATTCAACGCTCCCTATATTACATCTACACCCTCCCCCAACCCGGCCCCTCATACAGCACGAGAATAAAACAAAAATATCCCTGCCTTCCAACTAACAGCTCCCATGCAATGTATCATTCAATTTAGTCGTGATATCTTCTTCCTGTAACCAGCGTCCTCAGCGCCACCGCCAATCAAATATTTTTTTCCACGTAACGTTGTATGGAAAATTACTTAAAAGCTTTTCGTTCGTTCGATGAATGTGTGAGCACCGGTTTTAACGATACCCCATCCCGCCGGTTATCACCACTACCGTGACTGGCAAAATGACAAATTACTTCCGCTATGGGCAAACCAATTCGGCCAAGCCCAGCTCTCAGCATTTCGAGGGGGGCAGTGCTCCGTCAGTCGTGACCCGTGTAGCGTGCACTTTGACACAAGAAGCAACTGATAATCTAAAACAAAAAACAAAAAAAAAAGTGAACAAACAAAAAACGCAGACCAGCGCAACCGAACGGAACTGGTAGATCCAGCGATTTGCATTCATGTCGCGGCTTTTAACCAAATCCCCTGTCAGCAGCTAATAAATTCATAGATTTTGACTGGAGATAGTTAAGTCGGCTGGTTGGCCATTTTTTTTTCCAGCGGGGTGGGTTTGTGTGTAATCGCTTCTTGTGTGCCGGCTGCATACTAATCGGTCAGATTAAAGGGGGCGAATGCACCGTGCTCTTGTTGAAAGTAGTTTGAGGGTTGTGGCGACGATGGTCGGTGAGTTATTGGGGCGAATTAGGGAAGTGCTGATTCAATTATTGTTAAACCGCTCGTAGGGCCCTATGGGTTGAATTATTTATAGCTTACTTTGACGAGGTTGAGTGTGGGATGCTCAGCGCTTGTTGTAGTGGGTCTGAAATTGAAGGCTGTCAGTGCAAGAGGTGCTCTCCAAGCGTTGATTGATTTATGAAATAATGAAAACAAATTGGGATTTCTTAGAAAAAAGGCTGTTTTTTGATTTTTTTCATACATTTCTGGTATACAATTCTAACCGAGACTGTGAGACCCTGCATGAAACAATCGGTCCAATTTTTAGCAGAATAGACGTTTATATTGGATGTGACTTCTTGTAAAGATAAGATATGGTAGAACGTATTTAAGTTGACTACTGCCTTTTGAAAGGGAGATACAAAGCAAATTCGATCAGGCGTAAGTATAATTCTGTAAGGTTCTTACATTCGTTATCTTTGTGGCGCTATGGTGAGAGCTACTACAGTCCATAAAGGATCAGGGCTAAGCTTCTTCAGTAACTACTCGTGTTGGGTGTGCAACTCGAAAGAGGAAACGAATGAGAACCAAGGACCTTCGGCGGCATATACGAGGATCGGGGGCATCTTCACGTTTTGTACTACTGTTGCTCTCTCCAGATAGCTAAATTTGAGAAGCTTTTTATGGACACTCTGAGTGTTGTCACCAATTCCAAAGAGAGAAAAACATTTGACTCTCGGCGTGTGAGTCAACGTACTCTCCCACTACTTGACGGCGATCGCACCATTCAACTACCCAAGGTCTTTGATTCATGAAGGGTCCGAAACTAAGCAAGGCCAGCCTTCCATGCTAGATGGTTTTGCACACGATGATTCCAGTCATCAATTTAAAGCTATCTTACATCCGCGGCAACTTGACCTTTACACAGAAGGATCGGTCTTTTTTTTGTTCTTGAATTTGGAGACTTAAATTGAAAACCTTTTAGTCTGGAGCAATTCTGTCCATTCTAGCCAAAGGTGGTAGAGCTTGTCTGTCGTCTCCGTTATACATCTCTCAAGCAGATAGGTAAAGGTGCCTCAATGCCAGCAAACGCCTCATTGACGGCTCGCTGTTTTCGTCCAATGATGTCAATGTTGTCGGCGTAAGTTAGCAGTTGAATGGACTTTTGGAAGATCGTGCCTCTAGTGTTGACTTGTGAGTTACTCACGATCTTCTCAAGGATGATGTGAAAATGTCACATGACAGTGCGTTGTCTTGTCTAAAACTTTTTTGACATTGAAGTCTCGATGAGTTCGTTACCGGCCTTGACGAAAGAGTGAGAATTCTCCATCGTTATCCTACACAATCTGACGAATATCGTAGGAATATCAAAACTAGACTTGGCACTTTATAGCTTCTCTCTATGCATACTGTCATATGCGGCTTTGAAATCGATGAATAGGTGGTAAGTGTCGATTTGCACTTCTTGGGTCTTTTCAATAATCTGCCTTAGTGTGAATGGTGGACTTCCCAGGCCTGAAACCACACTGATTAGGACCTGTGAGGTTGTTGACGAGCTGTTTCTTGCCTTCACACAGTACGGTAAAGAAGATCTTGTACGCGATGTTAAGGAGACTAATCTCTCGGTAGTTGGAGCAGTCGAAGTGGTCTCCTTCACCTGTTCATCGGTCGTTGTAAATGCTTCCGTAAAGGCCCGTTGACAGCAATTGGCGATGAAGACGATGTCGTCTGCGTGGCATAGCGGAATAAATGACTTATAGAAGAAATGTTCGGCCAAGACACAATCCTAAAATGCCTAAAATTCCAAAATACCGAAATGCTACAAAAGTCTCTTAAACCAAATCCTAAATAACCCAATTACCGAAAAGCACAAGTCCTGAAATAGCCAAATCCTAAAATGCTTAAATTCCAACAGGACGCAAGATTCCGAAAAAGCAATATCGTGAAAAGCCAAATCATCAAATATCATCAAAATTCCGAAAAACGCAAATTCAAAAAAGTCATAAAAATCCGAAGGGCGAAATCCCGAAAAGGCCAAAACCTTAAAAACCCAAATCACGAAATTCCAAAACCTAAAATGCAGAAATACCGAAAGACCCTTAAAATCCCGAATCGTCTATGTCTAAAAATACTCAAATGCAGAAGGGTGGCAAAATTCCGAAAAGCTACAATGGCGAAAAGCCCAAAATCTAAATAGCGCAAATCCTGAAATTCAGAAATCCCAAAATCAACAAATACCTAAATACCGCAAAATTCCTTAAAATCATAAGGTCCCGACCTTCGGGACCGTCGAAATCCTAAAATGCCCAAATTCAGAAAGCCCGCAAAATTCTGAAAACCTAAAATTCTGATGGGACTCAAATTAAGAAATCATCTCTGGAACTAATGTCCAAATTAGGGGGCCGTAAGTACGAGGGTTGCTAGGGGTGCAAATGTTCCCGCGTCAAGTTCTCTGAAATGTTTTTTTTCCGGAGTTCATTGTCGGGATTGTGTTTCTTGGAATTGTGGCTTTTTATGATTTTGGGCATTTTTAGATTTTGGCCCTACCATTCAGATTCGGTTTTTCTTTCTAAACGCCGACTTTAGCAACAGAATACGTCCTCATCTGAGATGAAGAACTTAGGACGAAAAGGGCCTCTGCTTACATGAACACCTTGTGAGAACCAGTGCAGGGCGGAGAAGTTGAAATCCAGGTCAACACGGTATGTCCCTCTAGTGTTCATTTTTAGCCTTGTTCCAAATAAACTCCAACCAAATCAAGTTGAGTCCATCTTTACAACATTGTGTTCATGTTCTCATTCTGCAAACGAAACTCTTCTTCAAATAATTTAGGAAAGGAAGAAATTCATTATTGCTGCGGGCCAACAAAAGCATTAATTTCCATTGAGCTCTGCCATAATTTGATTTGCAAAATGATATCCAAAAATTGTATTTACATTTCCCTTCAAGAGCCGAACGCACATCTTTCGCGGAAAATGAAATAATTAATTATGCCCCGTAGGAGATGGCCGGCAGCGCGGCGGAGGGTGCGAATCCCAAGGGCTGTAGTCCAATTTCTATTCATTATCCTTTAACCTCAATCTTTTTAAGTGCCGCTACAACGCAACAAGGAGGCGCCTTTTGTTGTACGGGCGTCTATTTTTCTGTGCGTTCCTGCTCACTTTCAAGTGCCCTTCGAGGAATAAAAATTCTAATTTATTTAAGTAATTAATTTGATTTGCACTGCAACACTCGGCTCCTGCCGCCGCTCGCGACCCAGTCGTTGTTTTATTTTCAATTTTTATGGACACATCCTTTGGAGTTTGTTTTTTGGTGTTTTTTCTGTTTCTGATGTTTCTGCTAAGGTCGGCGAACGGGTCTCTTCATCATCCGCATCCCGAAGAGACTGGAAGATCTAATGAGGCCGGTTGGCTCCTTTGATTAGGATTTTATGAATTCATCACCGTACAAAGGATCGCAACTCGTGTTCGGTTTCTTGTTCTCTTCATGTTCCTCATGCCGGATTTTGAGTTTAATTGGCAGTAGGCCCTCGCCACGATATCGCCTTTCATTTATTTATGCCGGTCCTAGGGGTAATTTCAAGTACTCAAGTATTTGTAGTTTAGAATAATTTTATGCTAATTATATTCGCTTTAAATTATCCTGCGCTCCTCGTGCGGAATAATTGTGGTTGTCGTCAGCTACTCCTCGGGGGACCGCCTCCACGCAGACCCTCCGACCCTCGCACACAACCACCCACAATGTGGGCCCTAAAAAAGTCAATTATAAATACTTACTTAGGAGGTCTGCTCCTTAGAAGCTGACCACAGAGCCGGCCAGTTCCTTACGGATGTAGGGTCATTTCGGTCTCATATGGGTCGAGGGGCTTGCGATGACTTGTTTTGAAGAGTAGAGCTGCATACCGCCCCCGTACTTGGTTGGAATTAAATTTGAAGAATTTCCCTCAATGATTCCCCAGAGAGTCAGTTTAGGAGCCCAACCCACCACCCACCCACACACACACACACGCATGGATTTCCCCTCATGAATTGAATTATCCCACACTTTCCTGCACGCGTGTGTAGATACGTGCTTGAATCGTTTCCCAAAACCACAGGATAAGAGGGAATGACGGAAAGTTTCTGGTGAATCCTTAAATTTAATGCAAGCCGAAGTTGAGGAGATCCTTAAAGGCAAACATGCAACCACACTGCTGTGAAGGACGAGTGAATACGTCCTGAGTGCGAGCGAATGAATACGTTTTCAATGGAATTCCCCAATGGAATCCAAACTTCAATCGTACGGCTGAGTGGATCCTGGATGGGACGACGTGGGCGGGAGGGGGCGTATGCCGAAAATGCAAATTTAATTTTAAAATTGTTACCAAAAAACCTTCGCAATTCCTTTACAGGTCCACCAGAGCAGCAGCGCTCACCAGCCAGCACACACAGCCATTGCCCCCAGAAGCTTTTGTTGCCGTGCACCCCAAGACACAAGGTAAACACAAATAATGAAATGCGAAATTCCATTAACCGGGAGATGTAGAGCTGAAGCGGGGTGGGTGGTGGAGAGCAGAAAAATATACGACATGATATTTGTGCTGGTATCCGCCGCAGAGGGAGAATCTATTTAAATGTCTAAAATGTTTTGACTATTAGCCAGCGGGAATTACCTGCTTGTACGAGGGGCGAGAACCCCCTTCCACACACGTTGCTCTGCCACTCAGACTTGGGAGCAGCGTAAATAAATTTAATTTCCCTCATTTCCAGCAGACCAATTCGGGTAATAGCTTGTTTACAGTTTAATTTCAGCCGACAGATGTATGACGTTGAGCCGAAGCGAAACTGTTTCGAGTGAGAGTGCGAGTGCGAGTGCGAGTGGCGCGTGTCCTGGAGTCTGAGGATAATCGTGACTTGAAAGAAATTGAATTGGCGTAAGCTGTACCGAGAAGACGATGATGATGGGAAATCAGGCTTAAGGCCATCATGCCAACTCGGGAAATGCCAAGTGGTTAGGGTCCAGGTGGTCGTCCTAAGCTGAAAGTATCATATTCACGAACATGGGAAATAAATCTTTGGGTTGGGAACTTAAGCAGCCCTTGAGCAGTGGCCGTGAGTTGTTTTCGGGATGAATTGAAATCAATCCGTCTCTTGGTACCTTCTCAGCCCCTGACCGGTGAGTAAATTGCGGTCAGATTCGAGGGAAATCGCTGCCACTTTGAATTGGGGGAATTTTACGCTGTTTGGATTGAAGGCAAAGCAAAGCTTAAAAGATCGTTAAGCATTGTGAAAGTAATGCAGGGCACTGGCCATTGGACCAAAGCTACTTCTAACGCAAGAGACATTTGAGAGTCCCAAAAAATGGGAATCAGCCCAAAAGCAGTGTTTTAATACCCCCTGTGTTGCGTGCCAATTTTGATGCCGTGCTGTGCAGCAGCGCGGAGAAGATTGGATCACTAATGAAAAGATGACACATACCGGAAATTGTAAACAGAGGAGCTGTGGAGACCGAACCAAAAAGCAAACAAGGGGACCCTGTACCCCTGTACAAAGTCAAACATTTCTTAACTCAAGTAAAGTGTAGCTAACGAAGTTGCATACAGAGTTAGCTTAAGAAAACCGTCTTCTGTTAATAAGTCCACATTCAAAGTTCCACATTTTCTTGTGGCATTACTGTCAGTTCTGGACCTGAGCCTCAACCAACAATCTGGAACGGTTTTTAGCCAGCAGCCTCCAACTTCAAACGATAAGTTGACTGAGGTCTTACTACTTCAGTTATGTGCGCAATCGGTTGCGTGGGCACCTTTTTTTAACGTTGTCCGAAGATTTTTCGGGCTGAAGCTTTGATTCCTATAGGCCCTACATAATCATTCCTTGCATAATCGGTTAGCTTTTTCCCTCTTAAACCACTGCAGAAGTAAGCTTCCAAATGATGTGCCTGGATTTATGAATAACTTGACTCAAAATCACATCCTCAACACCATGATAAGTTTGTACGGAAGCAATGGTGGAGCCAATGTCCATTATGTGGCGGAATGGGGTTTAACAGACCCATGTTTTAAGGAAACCTGAGTGGTAGTGACAGTTTGACAAGAGGCTATATTCTGGTGGCCCGGGAGGTCAAGAATCTTTGGAACTTCAGTTTCAGCCTGACAGTGCAAAGACGACCTAATGAGAGTATCGCGAAGGCTGTTCTTTAAAACCCAATAATAAACCGAGGTAAGTGTGCTTAGCTGCCTGGTCTGAATCAGGTTGTTCACCCTACTTATTCAGGCTAGGCGACATTCTTAGCTTTCTAAAACATGATCTCATTTGGCACTTGGGTATTTAAGGCGTTTATTCCGCGTAATATAAGCCATAACGGCAGGTGATCACGTAAAACCAAATCCTATATCTGTAGAAGTATGTCCAAAAAGTACTATATACGCTTTCAAGAAGCAGCTCAAATTGATCTGGGTGAAAATCATGAAGTTAAGGAAAAAGCTGACAAGGAAGAAGGTGCTCTATACCATAATAAATATGAATCACCATACACTTCCTTTGGGAACAACAAACCGAACTCAAGAGTTCTATGTGAAACAATGTCAGGAAATGGATTGTCCGTGAAGTGCAACGGCTTAAAGAAGATACCTATTCAGTGTCCGAGGATTAACCGTGAATGATGCAAAATTGTCCACAGGCTTTGGGACGAAATTTCGATATCCATAATCTGGAAAAACTAAACTAATGAGAAGAGTAAATAGCGAAATATTTGACATCTCAAAAAAGGCAAAATTCCGAAAAATATAATCCTGAACACGAGATTCTGAAAGAAAGATTTGAGGAGTAGGATATCCTTGCTTTTGGTCACTGCAGGATTTTAAAGAGGTGCTGACCTCTCCACATTACTTTTCATGGAAATATCGGGTCTTAAGATTTCAGAATGTTGATCTTTCCAGGAGAATGGACAGTTCGGCCTTTAAAATTATTGACATTTTCCGTTATCGTTCCAAAATTTTGAAATTTCTGACATTTTTGACATTCAGTTTGGCAGAATTGTGGTAGTAAGGAATTTTAGCATTAAGGAATTTTTATTTTATGTAAGATTTGGTATTTCAGCATATTGATATTTGATCATCTCAGGATTTGTCTTTTTGCGATGTTGGCCTTTTAAGATTTTGTGCATTAAGAGCTCTTAACTATTTCGGGATGTTGCATTTTAGGGTTTTGAACATTTTAAGATTTCGAATTTATCCGAATTTTGGTTTTTTCGAGAATTTATGTATCGGAGTTTTGTTTGTTTTGTTATAAACAAGATACCTATAATATGGACACACTACAAAGAAATCCTATTGCATTGAAAATATGTCGGCCTTATATACTACTTATAAAGTCATTGAGTTTTCTTCTGTTGAACGTTCAACGGAACGTGGTGGCAAACAGGAACCAGAAATGATACATTGAGTTAAGTGCATCTCATTTAAGAGAAAAGCATAAACATAAACTAGAATACACAATATTTGAAAACAGTGAGAAAAAGTGTCATCGCACATGTTGATCACACTGTGTACTTTATAAATGATTATTAAATTAAAAGACAAGGACAATTATCTTGGAGAATTCTTCTCATGATTAACAGATACTACCTTTAACATAATCTAAAGCACGCACTGCCGTTGCATTAAATGTCTGCCAAATTTTTTTGGATGGTCTCGTTAGGTTATATACTACCGTGATGTGATGTGTACCTGTTTCCTTATGGCTGTCGACTCCTTATGGTCCGTATTCGTATGTCTTTTTGCATCAAACGAATTCTATGTAAATTGGATACAGAACGACCAAATGTCTCAAGCTGCTACATATTTGGAAATACAAAATTTCCCTAACGCACAGGTTCAACATTTCCAAGGGATTATGTTTTCTTCATAGTTTTGAAAAGACATTCTTTGAAGAATGGCGGAACCCTTCATAACACATTTCAGTTTTCTTTATCGAGGTCTTTAAATATTCGAATAGGATCAATAAGGAAGGGGTGTAAGGATACCCCTTTTTATTGAAGTTTTACTCCCTACAACGTAATTGGAATCTTCGCATTTTGTTATGCACGTTCTGAAATATCGTGTGTTCGAGAGTAGTGCTTGAATAATTTCCAAACAAGCTCCAGGATGCTGATGCTTATTTAACTGGCTTTTAAAGTGATTGGTCGACCAGGGCAACATGAACCATTTACATCGAAACTGTTAGATCTTAATTTTTCAGCATTGTTCTAAACCGACGCTCAGGACGCTTCCTTATTTCTTATAAAATTGAGAAGCAGAGTATTGAAATAATTTTTCGAAATTTCATTCAGGATGTATTTTCACAGAAAGCTCAACATTTTAGTAATGCGTTCTAAACAAATAAAGCTTCCTTGTGTCATCTCTCACGCAATCTTAAGTATTGCCAGATGCATGTAATATTACCAACTGTACTACATTTCAGAGATGTCACCATCCAAATAGAAATTTCCAAAAACCACAATATTCTGTAAAGCCAAGAACCATGATATATAAAGTCTGTTGATCATTAGAGGCCGCCATCCCTCTATTTCGTCCAGCTACACACAATTAATTACTTGTCTCCATTGTCCACACGCACCTTGAAGTCCCTTCCGAACTCCACCTTCCAATGGGGGCCCCCATCACCACTCCGGTCAAAGACATCTTATCCCATTACAGCAGGCAGATTATTTATGACATCCTACATCCTAACATCCACAGATAAATTATGAAATCTTTTCGTTGCCTCTCCCCACCACCACTCCCGAAGGAAATCCTTAATCAGAGCAAAAAAGATTAAAATTCGAGGAAGAAAGAACGCAACAAAAAAAAATGTGAACAGAAAACAAACGCTCAGAAATTCGATTTATTTCAGGGGAGCGCCGCGCCGCGCAGCGTCCAAGGCCGAGTGTTGTGCCAGAGATAACCTCCGCCATTCCCCACTTATCTGCTTCGAATATCAGGATCAAAATTTAATTGATTAAGTTTGTATAATACGAGGGAAATCAGAATTTATTTGTGAACTTATTGCCAAATGACAAATTTTGTCGTCCTCCGAGGATGATCACCTCACGCACCAGTTGAGCTCTGCTGTGTCTCCTGTCCGTCCGGTAGGCCGTCAGCGGCGCTGTCGACTGATGGCACTGATGGGACAATCGCTGAGCCGTGCTCATCGATTATGATTGTAATTAATGGACCCGAGTTCCTGTCCCTTTAATTAAAAACAGAAAATTGGAAGAAACAAATTTGTTTAAATCGATAACGTCCCTTCGGGCACCCTTGGGCATTGGGTGACAGAGTTCCCTCCGAGGGGGGATTGAGATGGCAACAAGATATCTTCTGGTTCGATGGAAATGCCCATTTCGGCAGTGCTGAGTGGGTGGCAGGAGGTGGCATTTTCTTGATAAATAACAATTAGGTTGTTTGCGGGGAGAGGGTGGTGTGCGGCGACCCGGTGATGTCTGTTCGGGGAGAATCAATTTTTAGCTTTCAGCAACAATTTGAATTGTTTGGAAAGTTTTCCCCATTTTTATGGTAATGTGGGGAACTTATTTGGGATAATATTTATTTTACTTTTTTTTTTGTCGCAACCATGGTACGGAGTGGGTGAGGTACATGCATGGAGCTGTGGCCTGCCGGTTGGGGGATGTTGCTAGTTTGTGAGCGGTGTTATTGGATTGGGTTTGTATCGGATAAATTAAGTGGGTGACCGTCCAAATTGGGGTTTCAATAGATATGTGGTAAAAGTAAATTGTATGCCTCCTTGGCAATACATCGGCATGTGAGGACGACTTGCCCTCGCATAAAAAAATAATTTATGCGATAGGGCTTGGATGAGCATTTGTTATCGTTGAAGGGGCAAACGAAAAGTTTATTCGAGGCGATAGATAACAGTTTTGGGGTTGTGTGTCGGTTGATTTGAAGATATATCCGTGTCCCTTCGGACTCATTTCTATGGGACGTGTGTTATTTTGTCAAAATTTATATGATGGCTGAGAGGGGGTAATTTTAAAAAGAGGCACTGTGCGGCGATCTGATGTCTTTGCTTTTAGAAGCTTTATCATTTTTGTTCAATATCGTTACTCAAGTCATCGTGGAAAGACTCACACCACAACATCGTCTCAAAATTTGTCAGCCCTATCACAACAGTTAGCCTTCAGTGAGGAATGCTTTTCGTATAATGCATGGAACATCCTGCGTGCATACTTCACTCAATCACTAGAGTCAAAATCCTGATCCTACGAGCCCAAATTGCCACATTTGGGCCAGTGAGTAATTTGCACATTACCAGGATCTGCCATTACATCCATTAAAAACAACACGTTGATATTGTTTATGGGCTTGTAGCGCCGTATTCCCACAAGTCCAAGATTTACTACCGACTATGTTAACCAGTACCCCGCCATGTGATATCTGCTTCCTTAAACTCAAAGAAATGGTTTCGGTGTTAAAACAACAAGACGACACTATGAGCCCTACAACGCGTGAAAAAATGGTTTTGTTGAGCCATCATTATGCAGAGCGCTTATTTCCACGTGGTGCTACGGTAAAAAAGTTGCCTAGACCGATATCACACCGTTAGGCTATGTGGTCTGGGGATATGCACAGTCTTAAGTCTTCGGGAATTAGTCAGCTTCGAATGACGTCTTGAAAACCAACATTATTCATTTTACCTGCGAGATATCAGTCACTATGCTCGAATGAGTTTTTAAATTTTGGACCTTCGAATGGACTACCTTAGACGTAGTCGTTTTTCATGAGAAAACTTTGAAGGTATAAATGCCAAGAAATATTCTTTTAGCGGGTATGAACAAAATTTAATTCGCTTTCAAATTTAATTGATGTGAAATAACCACGAACAAGATGACGGTTTGAAGGCACTTTGTGGCAATCGGTTCTGTAGGAGTGGCATCCATGAAGCAGGCTGTAAGTGTGTCGACTTACACTCACAGAAGGAGGAGTAAAAGAAAACATTGGAAAAAGTCATACAAGCTTTAACAGCATGTAATTCTTTGTTATAATAGGTGGCAGTGTGGAATGCCTACGAATATGATAATGATGTGTAATCAACTGTACGTCCAGAACCATTCCAGAAAGATTTGGCAATAATTTTTGCTCATTAATGCCATTCAAAAGAAAAGTCTATTTGCTAACAACTGACAACGCCGAAAGGCACTAGTAATAAATATTTAGATTAACTTATAGCGCAAGCATAGGGCCAGTAAGATAGTTTTAACAATAATTAAGAAATTTGCAACTAGTTTAAGTATTTTTACTTCTAGATTTAAGGAATTAGAAAAAATTAACAATAAAAAAATACATTTGGAAATGAAATGAAAAAATCTATTTGCTAACAATATGGATATACCTTGATGACGCAGTCAGGATGAGTTTACTTGAAACGACTTTACATGGACAAGTTCCCCAGAAATATTGTTGTTATAATCGTGTCGGCAGTACGATCAGACAATCCCAACGGGTATTCGTTACTGCATATCGTGCATTTTAGAGTAGAGGTTGCAATTTGTTCTAAAATGCCAAACGCACTGAGACTGGGAAATAAACAAATTTGTTGTCCCCAAACATACACAGACAAGTAACAAGAAAGACGAAAAACTCTCTAAATGCCGCACTGAAGAAAAAACCTGTGAGGATAGAAGGTAAGGCAAAAAGTCTTCATGCCAGTAGTTCACGACAGTACCTACTTAATGCAAAAAGGCATATAGCTTAAAACAGTCAGTTTTCTGAATCTCCTCTCCTTTAGAGAAATATTCAATATCGTCCCGTGTGATATATTATGCATGGCCTACCCTGCCTGCTGAAACCCGTCAAACATGGTGACCTAGGCTTTGTTCATGGTGTTGTTCCTCTTACTGTTGTGTAAACCTCACATTTCGTAAAAATGGTGGGATGGATGAGCACGTCTGCATCGGTATACTTTAGAGAACTATTCTAAGATGAATATTTTCGTTCAAAACGGACACGCAGCATACCTGCAAAAAGGCAAAGGAATAGTTGTTTCTCCAAATTACGTGTCCTTAAATGAATTTGTTGGTGGATATAAAGGAAGTTTTTGCAGCTAAACCCAAGTCTGCTGATATTTTTCTAGGCGACTACGAATAGGCTTCAACCAAAATGCCATTCCTGTACGGTCCATTGTCAGCTGTCTTTAATTTAGCGCCCCAATTGGATTGAGGTCCTGCCCCACTTGTGAACGCCATAGTCGTCGTCTAATAAGTTGACTCAGTGTCCCGGATAAAAAGAATCTTCAAAAACTGCCCGACTTTCACTTTTTACGCATTGTAAAAAGGGCACATTCTGTCGTTCACTCTGTAGAGTTCTTGGTTAATGAGAATGAAAAGAACCCTTAAGAAATTATTTTTTGGCGGGATCTTCGAAACACTGATATGCATATGATGCAGCAGAAGCGGAAGTTAACTCGAGCATTTGACCCTGAATTTAGTGCAAGGGGCGAGAATAGTTACAACACTTGGTTCAGGTTCATATCTGTTCTCACGGTAATTGAAATGGATGCATCGGACCGCGCTGCATCGGATATACAACATGAAACTGATGAGCCTGGCTAGCTGGACGGAGGGAAAAGCGGTTTCCCAAGGGAAACGAAGTGGATTTAACCGAACATTTAGTTTTTGATTCGAGACGTGTAAGTCGGACAGTTGGGGGGAAGCTCTGCCACCCACGATTTTTCAGGAATTTCTTAAGTCGGAGTTTACCAGCATGTTGTGGTTAGTGTTTTCGCTTAGTAATAATTCATAATTGAGTGGCACTACAGTCCACAAGGAACCAGGGCCTAGCTTCTGGAACAACTACCAGTGCTGTGCTTCCTACTGTTCTCCCAAGAGGGGACCTCCAGTTTTTTGCCATTTCGAATGGCTAAATTTGAGAAGCTTTTCATAGACAATTAGCCCTCCTTGAGTGCTGTCAGCAACTCAAAGAGCTGTTGCCATGAAAAATGCAAGGTGTTCCGTCCGGGAATGGAAACTGTGACCTTGGCGTGTGAATCGACGCACTTAGTCACTATGCCACGGCGACCAGCAGTGTTCTCGTTTAGAAACCGAAAACCTTAACTGAGTTTTGTGGGAAGGAAATGCGATATAACACATGCATTCTTGACACCACATTTTGTGTTCATTTCTGGATAGCGTGGACTTAAACAATGATAATGGCATTCCTCTCTTTGCAATCCCCTTTAGTATTACTGAAGCTAAGACAGTGGTGGCAGACATGAATTTCTACTAGCCTCAAGTACTTAGGGGATTCACTGCATTCTACGTGAGACAAATATGGACAAGAAACGAGTTGTCATACTTCGGCAAAATTTTCTAATAGTGACTCCGAAGGCTTTTCTTCGATTGAACCTGCTGGGTCTTGAAAGCCAACGTTCAGTGTGTTTGTTCTCGAAAATCTGTCAGCATCCATTATAAGATGGTGGTCTGATTGCAAGACACTGCCGCATTTTTGTTCCTGATGTATAGACTTCAGCAAACCGTCACATTCGTTTTCTACATATGCACATATTTGACCATAAAACCAACCAAAGGAATATCTCAATTTCAATACACACGCCAACATGTAAAATTAATATTTGAAACACGCCTTTGGGTAATTTGAAATGAATAAATTATGGTTACCCGAAATTTTGTCACCCAAACCATGATTTGCAGTAAGGACTTAGAGAATCCCTGGAAAAACATCCAATTATACGCACCAAATGCGTGATGTATGAGTTTGAGTTGGCACAGCAGTTAATTGATTTCCGGGAATATCAGAAACTTTTCTCCACACACTTGGATTGTTTCCTGCTTTCCAGTTATCGGAAAATTTCCAGAAGAGGCTTAACAATATGAGCTAAATTTAACAAACGGAAATCTCCCACGTTTGGGTCACACCAACTTCGTCTTTTAACGACCAAAAAGTGGAATGCATATTGGAATGAGCCTGAAATGCACGATTTAGTGAAATATTCTGTTTTCTAGCAAATTTATCTGACATGTGGACGCTGATGTATATCGGGTGTGAAATATAGAAACACCACAGACCTATATCCAGTCATGACACACCTTTACCTAAGTCCCCATTCATCATCGTTCCCATCTATCAACTTGCAGCGTCGTGTGGCGGCGGCGGCGATGCGAAAAGTTCAGAAGAATCCAGTCACAGAATAATTAATCCGAACAACGTCCAATATCCCGGTGGCAATAACCATTAGTGTCGTCCTGTGTCATTCATTACAACCTCCCCGTGCCGGTATCCAGGCCAACCCCTTTTGCGGAAAATGTTTATCTACGCCTTGATACGGTAGCAGTCTGCTTATGAGCCATTGTCACGAATGGCCCGCCGCAACAAAGCGACGATGATATTGCATTACAAAACTTTCCGTCGAGTGCTGTAAGCTGTGGGTTTTCAAAGCTACATGTAACCTGTTTGCATACCGAGCAGCGGATCAACACTTTGTCCACAGGTAATCAGTGAAGTATTTCGTGAGCATATGTGCGGGTGGTGGGTGGGTTGGCGGGTGTGCATACTTCCCTGGAGACGAAAAACCGAATGTTGATTCAAGTCAAAAAACCAACATACACACGCGAATTAAGGTTTGTGTTTGTTTAGGCGAGCGACGGCGACGTCCTGTATTTGACCAGTGTGCGGGTACATATGCTTCCAGCTAAATAGTTTTTCGGACAACAGTGTGAACGCACTTTTGTCTCTTTAAACTGAACGGATGACAACATTTTTGGGGAACTCGATACGTAGCCACTGCGTGCATTGGGTGAGGTGAGTTTACTTTTTTTGACCCTAGACCTCACTCTAGTCAAAGGGACATACTGTCACAGTGCAGTCCCATAACAGCAGGCTTCAGAATCAGATCAAACCTGCACACAAACACATCACTTTCACTGTCACCATCCAATTCCGAGAAACATTTTTTACATCACTCAGGACACAGCTCATCCCCTGAGTGCAATTGCTTTCTGTCACAACCGTTAGTGCTCGCTCCTGTTTGCCACAATTCGCAGCGAACAAAAATGAGCTAGATTTCGTCTCGTTAAGCACACGAGACCTCACTGGTCTCATCCTTCCCTGTGACACCTTAATTTTAATGCTGCCGAGTTTCAGGTGCTCTACGTCATTGAAGACGCGTTACATTCTCCCCTACAAACGACACATTTCCGCCCGCGGAAAAAAATGACACCTTCACCTGTCAAAGCGAGAAACGAAAATGTGATATGAGCAAGCAACTTTACGGGTGCTGTACACTTTCTCATCAACTCACAGTTGATACATGAGCGTCCCTAATTAGTAGGGGTTAGAGGAAATGGATTAAAAAGGTAGATAACTTAATGGTGTACAGAGGGAAGTTTCCAACCCAAAGCCTAGGCTGGGTACAAAGGAACGTAAAGGAACCTCAACGCAAAGGAGAGGAGGTGGAATGGATACATCCTGAGGCATTATCCCATGTGGAAATAGAGTGTACAGCAGCGGTGTGGGGAGGGGTGGGGGGATTCGAGACAGAAGCAGCATTTCGTGAAAGGCCGCACAGCAGAGCATAGCACCTAATGGAAACACGTTCGCTGTGAATTAATTAAAACTGCCCTGCATTCCCGCGCATCATCTCGCCTGGTATGGCTTGACGATGACGATTGCTGTGATGATGAGGATGATGATGATAGTGCTGCGTGCAGAGAGCGAGAGAAAGAAGGATGAATGGAGGGCAAGGATGACCTTAAAATTCGCAGTTACTTTCATTCGCATGGAGGTGAGGTGCCAAGAGAGGTTGTGTCCTTAGTGATATCCCATCTAGTTTTTTTTTTATGAAGTTTCATAAATATGAGAGTAGAACGGAGGATGGTAGTGTTTGTTTGCTCAATGCGAGTTACTGCTTTTGAAAGGTGCTGGCGTGCAACTGGCAATAAACAACCGCCAAGGAATGAATGGAAAGTGCTCAGAGGTTAATCGCGGCCATAGGCTATGACTTCCAGGTATTCCATGCTGTTCTGAAATTGAAAGGGAATACGAAGAAACTTTCATTTCCGTTACGTGGTTGGGTGGGTTGGAACTTAGAAGAGGATAACAGATAACTGCTGGTCTAAGAAATATGTAGAAAAGCTTCAGGCTTTAGGCACGACGCGGATTTTGTCTTAAAAAAGTGTTTTCCAAAGCATAACAATGAATGAAACCAACCCTTCTAAATACGATTTAGGAGTGTGCCTGTCTTTGCCATTAACCAACTCCTCTAATGTCTTGATCTCGTTATCGGGAAGTTTGGGTGGTTGGTATACATATAAGAACCCCTCCAATGCTTTCCCGAAATTTTTCTAATTAAAGCGACATCCTGCTTGAAACCGCTTTGGGTGAGGGAACAGCTTCTGCCGCAGGTTCCTAAATATGTCGAGACAGCATTAACATTTTTTGGCGAATCTAAGGAAGAAACTCTAGAACATCGGTTCTAAGCTTGAAAGGTATTAAACGGACCTAATGAGGGCAGGCAGAATTTTTTCTTTCGCCATTGAGTGGAATTATAGTCCTAGTAGGCCTCAACCAACATGACTCTTCAGCTAGCAGAGTCTGTATCTTTCTTCACACCTCAAGTTGGTTTAAGTCCTTCTCCACTTGTGTGCGCCATCTCAGACATGATTGTCCTTTGCTGCGTTGTCCCAATTGATTGGATTGAAAGGATCTTCGGGACGGTACAGTAGAACGCATGGATAAATGCGTTCTACAAAATGTATTCATCTTAAGCGTATTCGTAAAGTTTGATAAGAGTTCGTTGTTGAATCTTCTCCTCTGGATGCTATCAATGCGAACAGGACCGAAAATCGCACGTCGTAGGACTTTTCTTTCAAAAAGACTTTTGTATCCGATTGCATTCATTAAGAAAAAGCTATATTTTATCCTTATTTGGTCTCTGCACCGTGTGCTCGTCCGTTCTCTCCGTTGCAACTCTGGATTATGAAAAATCCCTTTTAGCTAGAGCTGTTCCGCTGTCTAGTGTAGTCGACTCCTGCTAGTATATTCACATCTTGGTACACCTAGCATAGCAAGCGGCTGTGTAATGTGGAAGACAGGACCAGGGTCCGAACATCTAAACTGTAAATTTAGGCATCTTGAAAAGTAGGCTTACGGTCCTAAGAGTTAGAGGTCTTGACCCAAGCTGCTTCGACAAAGCGAATGAGCATAACTTGCAAGCTTGATTCTACTTTAGACATCTACCAAGGTGTTATATTTTTCCCGAGATAGACAAACTTCTCAACTGCTTCAAAATTTCTGCCCACAGCTGTCACATTTTGTTCCAGGTTGTATTCGATAAATCAAATTTTAGTTGACAGAACATTTGAATCGATAGAACGGTCCATATAATTTAATGTTTGAAGATTATTTCATGTAAATGTTGACCTTAACTGCGCCTCAAATGGCCCATCCGCTTAGTCCAATTTTGACAAACTCTTTCCAACATTTCGGCCGGTATCTTACGAAAATAAATGCTTCAATGTTGCCTTCCAATGCGTTAATTGAAGCGGGCTTGTCTGTATAGACATGAGCTTTAACATAGCCGCACAAAAAGGTGTTAAATCACACGACATAGGCGGCCAATTGAGCGGTCCCGAACGTGAAATAAAATGTTCACCGAACTCGCCTCTCAATAAGTCCATTGTTGCGCGTGCTGTCTGGCATGTGGCACCGTTTTGTTGAAACCAGATGTCATACAAGTCAAGTTCTTGCATTTTGGACAAAAAAAAGTGGATATCATTTCACGGTAGCACTTACCATTTACATCTACGTTATGATTCGCATTATCTTCAAAGAAGTACCTTCCAATGATGCCACCAAAAACCGCACCAGTCTCTGACTTTTTCTGGATGCATTGGTAGCTCTTGCAATGCTTCTGGCAGATATTCACTCCAAAATCTACAGTTCTGCCTATTACGTAGGGCACGGGTACGTAACTGGCCGGGTACGTAACCCATTGAGCCAAAAAATGAACGTCGTCGCTGAACACAATGATGCGCGCGAAGAACTTTCTTAACAGAGCACGCATTTTGATATTAAAATTCAATAATTTACAAGCGTTGTTCGATTGTAAGACGATTCATGATTAAATTATAGAGCAAACTGAAGATGTTTGACAGTGAAACAAAACACGAAACGTGCATGAGAGTCCCAGTGTCATTTGTTTGGTTCACACGACTTTTCGACTGCGCCATCTAACGACAGACTAGCCTCCTCAATATCACATACAAGGTTTTGGATAAGGCCACGTTTTCTCATGTGTCTTCTATAACATCAGTGAGAAGATCGTGAGTATCACACAAGTCAGAGACACTTTTTTTCAAACGTCAGTCGAACTTCTAGCTTACACCGACGACAGTTAGGTGATTGGACAAACACAGTGAACCGTCAATGAGACGTTTGTTGGCATTGAAGCAAAAGCTACCAAAGTGGGCCTAGTGGTTAATGAGGGCAAAACGAAGTACATGCTGTCATCAAGGAATGACGCACAACATCAGCGTCTCGGACAGAGCGTCACACTAGGCAGCAGAAACTTCGAGATAGTCAAGCACTTCGTCTACCTCGGCTCCGCGGTAAAACGGGACAATAACATCAGTACCGAAATCAAACGCAGAACCACTCTTGCCAATCGCTGTTTCTTTGGGCTCTAAAGGCAGTTGAGTAACTAAGCCCTCTCTTGAAGAACTAAACTGGTTTTCTACAACAGCTTGATCATCCTAGTCCTCCTTTATGGCGTAGAAATTTGAATGTTACTAAAAGCGGATGAGGAAGCCCTTAGTTTCTTCGCGAGAAAAGTTTTGCATGCGATTTTTGACACTGTTTGCGTTGATGGCATCCGGTGGAGAAGATTCAACAACAAATATTATTGGCTATACGGCAGCATGCTTCTGGTCAGCCCTCTTTGGATACAGCTCTTAAGATGACTAGGGGTACGGAAATCAGTGTTCCTTCCCGAAAAGTCTTCGAATTCGGGGAAGTGGGAAAACGCAACAGATAGAAATGGTGTGCTACAGACAGTGGAGGTGGACCTCAACCAACTTGAAGTGCCTAACTGGAGAGGCATGTTGGTTGAAGCCCAAGTTTATCCCGAACTTAAGCACCATCAAGAGAAGAAAAAGAGTATCGATTTGCAGACTCCAGTTCTTTTCCAAAAGCTGACTTGTGAATGTTTGACTGATCGTTAATTTGTAGGGCGGGAAACAGCGCTGGTAGATGGCGATTAGTGAGATGCAACATGACTGTAGACATTCTCACAGTTTGATGGACAGGATTGTGTAGGTGGTGGGATGTATGTAACTCGATAGTTCTTGCATGAGGTAGGATCGCATTTTTTGTGGATAAGACGCCATTTCACTTTTGTCACAATTTACAGATCTGGTCCATTTTGACCGCTGAAATATGTAGCGTTGAGCAAACAAGGCCAACAACAATGTCAGTTGAAATTCATGCAACGTTTCCGCATGTGCATTGCAATGTACAAAAGATTCAGGCCCAGAACCACACAGGAAAATGGCGGGACTGAAATGATTTAGATGGATAAGGATTAAGGCTCTTAACTGAGTCATCATCACAATAACGTTGAATTTTCACCGTGAATACGTGATCAGTGTAATTGAAGGAGATAGTCCCGCAACCAGAATAACTGTAGAATATTTAGTGATATTTGACAGCAATCTGAACCAATTCTTATTTTATTTCTTATCTGTGTGGACTGCGCCGATTTTGTCAGTTGTAGATGAAGTAAGGAAATACGCCGAAAAACATGAGGCCGGGGAGTAGCACACCAGTTGAAAGAACATGCCTTTTTTTCGTGTGGATTCACAACACTTGCTTCCCTCTGAGACGTATAAGATCTCACTCTATTCCTCTAGTCATCCACGAATGTAGAGGTGCATAAATTATTTTTTCTCACTCGCTTGATTTACATCTGTCAACGATGTAGAGTAAGATGAGGTATTTCCCTAGACAAATTGCAATCTTATTCATTCCGCAATTTCCACACCTTGGACAAGGAGTTCAAATGTAGATCTCCGAAAGGTCCACATGAGAAACAAATGAAAGCACTTCTACTAGAAGCTACTAATTTGTTCCCAGAAGTCACATCAGGACAAAAGGAAAGATTTCAAATCTTTCGAGCGACACCCGGTATGGGAAATCTCATTAAAACTGTCTTTCCTTCACATTCCAGCAGCTCCCCGTCCAGTTGTCCTTTACTTTGCGTCTATTTTCCACTGCAACCCACGCAGAATTGATTTCGTTTCATTCCTAATTAGCCAGAATCCACTCCTGCGTACAATCCAATATTCATGATGACAGCACAATTATTTAATTCGCAAAATTCCGCCGTTACACAGGATGAATACGCACCCTTACCGGGAATGAATGCGGAGAACAAAAACGTAAGATTTTCCCGAATTAACACACAATGTGCTGTTGAAAGTGGGGATTTAGAGAAAGGGTCGCTACAATCAACGCAACAAGGAAGACGAATAATGCCTTGTTCCACATTTCCACGGAGAGGGGGGGGGGGGCGTGTAGCAACGAACAAAAAATTACTAGCAATATTCCGAGTAGATTTTCCACACAATTAAGGAAGGGTGGGTGCAGGAAGGAATTGAGGACGACCGACAACGGCGGCGACGATGGGGCCACCATGCAGTCAAACTCAAATACCACCCAGCGACCGGCGGCGCGGCGGGCGTTTGCGTTCTTGCGCTGAACCTGGAGGGTCATCGTTTTCAATTTCAGCTCGTTCTCCCCTCCCGAAGGATGTCAAGAGTTACTCGTCTTCGTTGATGATTGTTGGTTTTCATTTTCCTTGGTTCCTCTTGTGAAATGATGTTGATGATGATGATGTTGATGGTGATGATGACTACGACGACGATAATTACGAGGATCGCTGCGGACGCTGTGCTCTGGGTCGCTGGGTAGTGTGTACACAGAGAGAACGATTCAACCGGGTAGCGCGAGTATTTTATTTGTTTTCATTAGATTTCGAAAGTTTATGGGGTAACAAATGGAACGGACAAAGGAAGTTAGAAACGGACGTCATTAACTGTCGTTGTCGTTGTTGTTGCTGCTGTTGTCTTAATTGTTGCGTTTGTTTCCCCTTGTTCCCCCACTCTTGTATGTTTTAATTAAAAAGGGATAATAAGACGCCGGGGACAGTGGGGAAGATGAGTGTTCACTGCAGTCTATCATGCAACAGCGTCAGCTTAAGTAAAATTGAATTTCATTTCGAATAAAATGCCACAAGGCACGGGAGAAACTGCTCCCCTCTCCCTGCCTTTTCGTCTCAGTGTGGTCGTGAAAGGACATCAGTAATGAAGGAGCCTTAATAGCGCAACATACTTCGGCGATAAATCCCCTTTGAACGACGACGTGAGGGCTTGTGTTTATGACGCGGCCACCACCGTTGCAAAACATGTTTAATACATTAATGAGTGCTTGAGCGGGAGGAGCACCGTGCTGTGCGAGCCGATGTTCCTGGCGGGTGCTGAATACCAGTTTTCAGTTTTCACTGAGTGGGTGTAAGCACAGTCTAGTAAATTACGGCGAGGACATTGCTCTCGTCCGCGTTGGTTATCCCTCTGTTTGGAGTTGATTTACGTCTGGGTCTTATGCCTTCCCTTAACGTGCTGTTTTTAGTGAGAGATTCCTATCGGTTCGGAGGGTACTCACTTGATCTTTTCATCAAGGTTTTTGTCTGACGTGCCAAATAAAGCTTGAATAAAGGTGGGATTTTGAGGTCGTTGGAGTTTGCTTTCGCGCGGCCAGAGGAGAAAATGTTAAAAAGGAAGCTTAAAGGGATTCGGTGGTAACATACAGCTAAAATTTAAATCAAAGGAGGTGTGCGCCTTCCAGCATTTACATTCTTAACGCTTCTGGAAAACACGAAAGTATCACCTCTGATCGAAATAAATTCTTGTAAAATTTACTCAAGACGTCAGATCTAGCAGAGGATCCTTAGATGTTGAAATTCCTGTCTAGTGGCTGACTATACACTATCCAAAATATACTTAAGAGTGCGCCAAATTTTATAAATTTTGAGGGACAAAGTTCCCTGGAACCGCGTATCAATTGGTTCTCTTCTCAAACTTGGAAGCTATGTTCGACCCCAATTACTCGAGCAAATGATGTGACTGAGCCAGTGTAATCAATGTAATTTATAGAGTTCGCCTACGCCTTTCCCATTTTGAGGGCCTCATCTGTGTAGAATAAGCTTTCTTTTGAAGGTTCCAAGGTCTGGTGGTCTACCATGCGTACATTGTCCTCATGACGCCTTTAGTAGAACATGCGAACCACTGGAAATGATGAGGGCTTCCAAGGCTACGGTCCGGCATTTGGATTGACTTTGTTATTAGCAGTAAGTATCGCTATCTCAAGCGAATAGCATCCTGCCAGCATCTGAGATATGTTTTGGAATAACCTGACGCTGAATTACTAGGGACCTCGCTAAACTTGATTTCAAGCACTCTTTATGCCATTTCCCCAGCGGAATGGAGTAGGAATCGTACGACCCCGCCCCTTTATAACCACTGTACTGTGGGATTAAAGGCTTTTACGGAATCAAACGCGCGAATATACCACGCATCTGTTAACTTGCACTGCTCACCTAAATGATCACATCAGAGTCCTAGCCTATATAAGAGCAGCCACGCTGATATGGTTGGAAATATTGCCAACTGGACAAAAATATACTTTCTCGGAGCCAAAGTCTGGTATTAGGGAAACGTAATTGATCTTGTTATATAGTCTCGAAAATCTCATTGCTTATGGCATGCAATCATTTTGTGCTGGGTTCATCAACAGGACATAAACGGAAAATATGGCATTTGATGTGTTGCGAAAAAATACTGACCCAATGCTGGTACTGCAATGGACAAAGCCACCTCCTGCTGATCTACGGAGGACGAGATGTAACATGAAGACGCAAAATTAGAACATTGTCGGCGTCGCTCTCTCACAGTTGTGGAGCAAAGACGAGCAAAGAGAACTAAGATTATCAACGAGCTCCATAAACCAAATGTCCGATGTTTGCTGGACTATTTACGAGTGACAAGAACGAAAGGAAAATGTGTCTCATTGAAAACATCATATGCAGAGTTAAAAGGGATACTGTTTACTACCTTCGCAAAGGTCAGTTGAGGCTTAGAACCTTAGAAGAGTTTAATCACTATTTCTAGATCAAGAATTATATTAGACTATGTCTCAAATTCGGAAATTTGTTCACCCGTAATTCTGTCCATTAACAAAAGGACCATGAGGAACGAGACGGCTTAAGTACATCTATCCACTAGGCACACAGTACCAACACTAACAGGATAAGAGTTTGATTGAGCAAGAGTTTCATTTTGTGCGGTAGGCAACATAAAGAAAACTTTATTCAGACCGAAAAATGGGGGGAAACCAATAAAAAAATTTAACTTGTCGCTCAATTATACAGTAGTACATTCGTTATTGGCAGAAAGGGAAACAACGTCGATCTTCTAAGCGAAAACCTTTGCTATCCTAATGGCTAGGACGTACGTTGTGAAGATCAGGTAGATGGGGCGAAGTATATACGTCTGTAGTGACAGCCAAGCTATGCTTCCACTGTAGTTCAGGAATGTAAGTCCCCTCTAAATTTGGTCGACAGACTGGTCCCTGGACATCAGGGATCATGGGAAACGAGATTACCGATAAATTTCAAAGAGATACCACATCCACCTTAGAATGACTCGCATCCTTAGTTAGGCTTTCCATCGATAATTGAGTCTCTCCACAGCACACCCAGACACACACTCTAGGATGCAGGCTAACTAAGCGCCTGCTCCCAAACGTTGGAAAAAAATTCGCGGCATTTCTGTTAGACGCAGATGAATTGCTGGCGTAATAACGGGCACTTAAGTGCGCTTGTGCTTAGTAAAACCTTCTACTGTTGCTCTAGAGAAAGCAAAGACACTGCAGAGCATCCCTTCTGTCAATGTTTCACTTTTGTTCGAATCAGGTGGCGGCTATTTGGTGCTGATGAGGTGGAACTGGAAACGTACGCTCTTTATCGAAGGAGCTCTTGCTGGTATCCCTGGTCCACTGTGTTATCAGGTACTAACTCACATCAAACGTAGCTTACTGCCTGTTAGTACAATGATCAAGTTTTTGAATCTGAGTTTCCCAGTGAAGAGTTTTACAACCGCCAATAAGAAAATATCGCCTCAATTTGCAACCAACAAGGTCACTTTTTTAAGGTATGCCTAACGCCCACAGTCAACCAAGTCAAAATGTTTACGCTTACCAAAGACCAACGCTTTTACTGAAGTTCAAAAAATGTTCCACATACGCCACAGGAACTGACAATTTTTCATATTTTTTTTGACAAAAGGTCTTGTGACCTTACTTAAGTACTATTAAGTACTTAAGATTATTTTTTTAATTTTGTAAATTTATAAAAGCGTCGTGGCATAGCGAACCACTTACGATAGCAACTTGGATCAACTGTGCCCTTGTGCATGAGGGTAAAGTCTATAAAGCTTTTGCGACCTAGTTTGATGTGTTGAGTTGTGTGCGAATCTCGGGACAGTACCATAAAACTAAAGCCTAACCATTACTAGGATTAAGCAATGGCAGAGGAAGTGACTCGAATTTGTATTCATTTTTGCAACCTCTACCGTAGTCGCTGTTGTAAAGGGAACAGTTGGGTAAACAGAACAGTGGCACCTTATCATTCCAACTAGAAGTCTTACTTCTTCCCTTTAGTTCCCCTGCACACTTGGTTCTCTTGATATCCAGTACCGGTCTGGCGTCTCTCGATATGGTCTATTTCGTTGCCTTTAACACCCTTTATATGACTTAGTGGACTGCATGCATAATCAAGTGACATCCAGGTTGCATGTCGTGACCCTTCATTTGCAATTGCACCCGATCTCTCCGCACTCAGTTTGTCCCCGAAGCAAACTGAATGCAAATCCATTCATCAGCCGTATGACAATTACTTTTCGTCTACCTAGCTTGACCTGCTTGGAATTTTGCACAACTGAGGGATTGGCTTTAGCAGCCACGAAAGTTCAAAGTTCCTTAAGAAGTTTGCTTCTTCATTTATCTGAACCACCTTTCCCTGAAAGGCCCTGTTATTCTGGTTCAATATATAGGAATTAGCGATTAGATTACAGAAGAGCGCTGCGGTTTTAACTGCGTCCTAGAAAAAGGCCCAAAGGCTATGAATTGATACCGAGAGTTGCAGATAGACCTTCCCTTTTTTAATTTATTCCTGACCTTCGTTTACATACAAGGTCTTACAGTTGTCCCAACTTTTCAAAGGTCTTAGTTTACGTTGCTGCCTTTGTCAACATTTAAACATACTCCTGGGTGTAGTATCTTCCAGTCAATATATAACACAATCCCCGTGATCTTATAACTAGACCCCTGCTACTCCTTTCATATCCTTCAAAAGTTAATTAATTTCTTTACAAAATCAAAAACTTCCGACACTTTGCTGGAAAATACCAACCAGCGGCTTCATAAACTGGAGTCATCACCAACTCACTCAGTTAAACGGAATCCATCAAACGAATCAGTTGCCGAGAGAGCAGGAGGGAGCTAGAAAAATCCCAATAAAAGGATTAGCGTTATGAAGTCCGGATTAATAATCTCAACTTTATTCGCTTTGGTTATGAATGCCAGCTGCAATGCACAGCGTGCTGGCTATTCGATTTGGGGAAAAAAATCTAAATCTCCTCTATCATTGCCAGCGACAAGAACCACCCTCCCTCAGCAACAACAACCCCATCCAGCACCACCACCACACTACAAACGATGTACGAACGATTTTGGCCTCTTTCACTGTGCTACTTCAGCATGAAAATGAAAATTTATGGTCACATTTTTGCGATTGCATTCACCCATAGGAAACTCCGCCCCGGACCCGTAGGTTTGCATCAAAGATCTCTGATTTTGCACCCACTCCCACCCATTCAGTTCTCGCGCACCCCTCGTTCCCCCAAAGCCATCGGCTTTGACTTTGGCTGTGTGCAAGTTGCTGCTGCTCTTGCTGCTGCTCTAGTTCGTTTCGGATATCTGGAAATGGTCCAGAAAAGCAGAGAAAGAGAAATATTTTTTTGCCCTCCAACACCCGAATGTGGAAGGTCCCGATGGGGGTGAAGCCCATCGCATGCATGCAGCTCTTGTGAGCGAGTGCCATTTTTAGGTTTTCTTTTTTTTTTGCAGATCTCCTCCCGCTTCCTCTGAGTGCGTGTGTGTGTCTTAATTCACTTGTTCTAAACTAACCAGAGGAATTCTGATGGAAGAATGATTTGCAGCTGGGCGGGTGGGGGCGATGCACAAATAAAGATTTAGCCAAAAAAATGTTTGCTTCATTCTTGGTTGGCTCAACTTGGGTTCTGCTAACAGAGTTGAATGAATTGAATTCAAAGAAGCGACCATTGAGAAACGATTTCGAGGAGTTTTTGCCGAAGAGTTGGTTTTCTTGAGACTCGACAACGCATGGTTCAGAATTGATTATGAAGAAGTTGCGCCTGAACGGAGGTCTGAGTGCATAATAATTAAGTCAATGTTTATCTTCAGTGAACTGGAACAGTCAGGCTTTCCTGCTTTTCACAAAAAGGTACTCATTTATATTTGAACAGATTGATTTATAAAAGTTCATTTCTTCTGTACTTATGCTAAGAGGACACCTCTTTGGGACTGCTTCTTAGAGAAGGGATTAGAGAAGCACATTTCAAAAGGCATGGTTTGGAGTTTTGCACAAACTATAAATAATACGATAGGGGCTGAAGCGGATTGAGATCGTCGTAGTAGGAGAATTGAATAACATTTCAAAAACACATCAGTTCTTGTTTGAAATTAATTTAAGATCCTGCATCGCCTGACCGGAAGATTTGTGGAAAGCTAGAGTTGCAGGGCTTAAACTGAAAAAAAAAACACAAAAATTCACCAACTTCAGAATAAACCTAATAGACAGTCAGACGACTATTTACAGAAATGCATAGTATTGCTAAGTCTCTGTTAGCTCGAAGCTAGAGTTGGATAAAGGGACATATGTACCACAGAAACCGAGCATAGAGACTGAGTATAGGGATCTCACAGGCACAGAACATGGGGACAGAATTTGAAGACAGAACATACTTTCGAAATAAATGGACACGAGAAATAGAGACAGAACCTAGGAATTGAAAAGACTGCGCCCCATGAATTGTCAGAGTCTGAGCTATACACCATACCGTCGCGACACTCATTCCGTTGCGACACTCAAACCTCCGAAACACTTATGCTGTCGATACTGAACGTTCAAAATGTAGCGACATCAAAGGGGTGCCAGTCCTTTTGCGGCATACCAATGGTCACACTGTCACTATCAGTTTCTCAGCCACACCTGGCTCTTGTCCACACGCTCTACATAGCTAAGCCATCTTAAGCGTCGTATCGGAAGACGCTTGAACAGGCACATGCCCCCGTATAGTTTTGCTGTTGAATCATCTCCTAAAGATGCCATTAACGCAAACATTGCTAAAAATCTCACGCACATGGATTTCACTTATGGCGCCATTAATGGGACGCCGCATATAACTGCACATCTCTGCCGGTGCTCTGTTTGTCTGTTTATCACACCTGCGATCCATGAAGGTGCCTTCCATTCTTGACAGTCCCGGGCACGCTGCTTCCAGTACGCAATCACTTTCCTCTCCTTCTCGAACCCGGAGGCTGGGATTCGAAGACCCCCTTAGCTGAACCGCTGTTGTCCATTCCCTGGATTTGGCCGAGCCACGAATTTTTGCCTTTCGAAGGGCATTCACATTTGTGTACAGCACATAGAGTTCGTGCTTATGTTGCCTTCCTCGTAGACATGGAAAGAGGAATGAAACACCCAAAATATAAAAGCACAGAGGTCCAAAGGCAAACAACGGGCTTAGCTCGGATGTTCCAGGGGTTCGCCTACCTGTTCACATTCAAGGCTTGCTTCCATAAAGCAATTAGTGGGGATATTTGTAATCATGGTTCAATATGTGGGACTTTTCGGTTAGGTTCACGAAGACCATTGCGGCTTTAGGATACCTTTCAACTACTGTGTCCTGAAAAAGAGTCCAAAAGATACGGATTGATATCGAGTGTTGCAGGTCTTCCCTTTTTTAATCCGCTCCTGACCATCGTTTACAGACAATGTCTAACAGGTGTCCCAATATTTCAAAGGGCCAAATTTACCTCGATAAAGCAAATAGTGGGGATATTTATGTGACAGGACTTATCCTTATACAGGTTGGGTAGTAGCTTGCTTGTAGTTGCGTCCTGATATAAATCTGGGCAGAATGCCAGAATCGTACCTAAACGCAATGAGTCCCTTTCTTTAAAGCTCATTTCAAATGCAAGTACTTTGTAGCAAAAACACCGGGTTTTTTGAAAAGGGATTTAGCCCAAATCAAGCATCCTTCGCCATTGCTGCACGCAAGCTTGTGCAAAATTTTTGCGATACTTGCATCCTAGTGGACAACAAGGTCCCTGTCCTCGAACGGTGCATAAAGAAGAATGTGACTGCCGTGAACGAGAGTATGTGACTTAATTCGTTAACATCACCTCACCTTCGGTCTCAGCAACAATTCACAAGAGAATTCCGCACAAAGATCTCAAAGGATACCCTTTCAAGGTGCTACCATGAACTTTGCAATTTGGGCTTTAAAGCGGCTTGAATTGGACAACGTTGACGGGTGAGATGTCATGTCCTCAAAAGACGCGTCTTTTTATATCGGCTGCTACTTCAACAATCATTGGAAAATTAGCAAGTTATTGACAAGGAGAGAGTGACAGTTTGTTGCGGATTGTTAAGAAACCATCTCAACTGAATTTATTTACAGAAATGTCGGACGTGGATGTTTGGTTCATGCAGAGAGAAGCGCCATAACACGAAATCAGTCTCCTGCTCACTAAAGTCGCAATTTTCGCTGTCAGCTATCTTGGCTATTGGCCGTCTTGAAGCTGCAGTGCAACCCACATGGATTTCTTTGTAGAGAATAGTGCAAGACCGCTGTTACACCAGCAATCCGAAAATTAATTAAGAAATGAAAGCCAACATCTTCTAAGGAATCCGTGGTTTGAAGTCATGAAGCCTATGGTTTTGGAAAATAGGAGCAACAGAATATGCCACTGACAGTCAATGCTGGCACTTGAATTACTTTGGATCATTGGTGTCCCATCGTCTGTAAGTGCTACCACCCAAAGAATAGCCGGGTTCTTCACTTGCCTTTCATATTCTGGTCGGATTTCATCCACGTCATTTTGACAAACTGTTATTGAATAAGTTGGCAAAAGAACACTGTAAGTCATTGGACAACATTGTGGCCCTTAGAGGTCTGTCATACTCAGTGTTATTTTTGGGAATGGGCAGCTCTAGAAAGTGCTTCCTCCATGTACGTTATCACTCATATATATGTCAAGTAGAGTGTTGTCGTCTGTTCCTCGCACTAAACGCGCTTACCTAACCTTGATATCCGTTGCTCTCAGATGATATAGCTAACCAGGAAGTCACAACTTGCAGCTCGTGGGTGAAAGGACATTCTCTAAGCCATTAGAAGCTAGGATACAGCTTGCATAAAACAAACCGAAAGATAACCTTAAAACTGATTGGCGCCCAACCAGAATCCACCCCAGTTCAGACCATTAAACTAGTACAGCAAATCAAATTATATTTATACCAGTGATTTGTTAAATTTGAACACCAATTCAATATCAATTTATATGCGAAATCAATTTCGCAGTCGTTACGGAGCTCCGTAAAGGGAGCCGAGTGTAGGCGACACTGCGAGGAATTCAATTTGAAGGGCATCAAAGCCCTCCATTCCGCGCACAATCTGACGGCTGAGAGTGCAATAAATTCACAACTCTTTGTAGCTCAATCGATACACGAGGAAATTTCACATTCGCCCCCCCCCCCCATCCGAGGATCCTTCTAGGTCCTCGCCCGAGGTGGGCGTATGCAAATTTTTATTACAATTCCTTCCCCCTTTTTTTTTGTGTTTTTTGATACCCATTTCTGGAAAGCGACGGATTGGGGGCGAGATTGAGGAATAATTTAAGCAGAGAAATGTGCTTACAATTCCTCTCCATTTACTTTATTCAGCTCTAATAGAATTTTAATACTGTCCTAGACAATAAGGACGCACAACCCATCGGAGAGGTTGACATTTTCGTTTACGGCTCGTCGCCGGAGTGCCGTCGCACGGAGACGCGAAGTTCGTATCGTGCACTGAAATGGCATCCTTTTTGGCCGATTGCGTTGAATCTGAATTTCGACTCACCCGATGCGGGGGAGGAAAATCCGGTTTCGCACTTTGCTCGGGCGTTACTGGTCGTGTCATTAAAAAGATTGGACTGAAAAATTTCGATTTTCTTCATCGCTGGCAAAGCGTGTCCAATATCCGCTTTAACAGAAAAGGACATTGGCTTTGATTTTTATTTAAACCGAAAGACGAGGAGTCGCAATGTGATGTCTGAAAGCGACACGGTTGCAGAGATTGTAACTGCAGGACCAGACCCCAATCAATTGGATAAGTGTGCAATCAAGGAACGACGAGTGTCAGGCGACAGTTCGAATATTCTCGGATCAAATTTGAAATTGGAGCTACATAAATTGCTCCTAAATGGAGTGCTCGACGACGGGGCGGTGGGATTGTTATGACTGCCGCGCCATTGCCTCATGGCGCGGGGAATGTGAATTGGGTTTTGAATGAGTCAATTGAAATGGAATTGAATGCAATGCAATTTTCGGAAAATGAATCTTGCCGGAGGATTACGAAATTCAATGGGACTCTAATTGGAAATGGGATTTCTTTTTCGCAATTGGTCGAAATTTTTCTTAACGACCGCTATGCGTGTGGTGCAATGCAGGGAAAGAGATGCGTCCTGCTGGGGTTTGCTTATTTTGGATACATCTCTGATGCACACACGTAACGCTGCCATTTTTCATTAATTTTTATGTTTCCAATCTTTGGAACTATCCCATAGAAAAGTGAACAGAAATAAAGATTCGTTTTATTTTTGCGAGGTTTTCGTTGGCTCCAATTCGGTTTCCTGGAAAAGTTTTACGAGAGATTTCGGATATAGTGATTGCGGGTCACATTGATGCTAATCAACATTTTTACTCTAAATAGTAATTGAACATCAGCTTTCCGCAGATCCACAACATGACGATAAATAATTCTACTCTAAGCAGGCTGAAGCCAATCGGGTGCAAGTGGAAGTTTATGGTGATTTAAGAGTCGGAGACGAGTACGAAGATGAACTGGAGGCTTCACTGGATCAAGATCCATGCCAAACCCAAAGTGAACTCGGAGAATCAATAGGAGTGAACCGTTCGGTTGAAGAAATTTAGATTTATTCAAAAGCAAGGCAATTAGGTGCCGTATGAGTTGAAACCGAAAGTTGTCGAAAGTCATTTACCTCGGAATCGCTTCTTGAAAGACATCAAAGGAATTTTTGAGCTGGATTATGACTGAAGGTTAAAAGTCGATACACGTCAAAAAATGCAAAGTCTATTGAACCAATTGTTCAAAGGTCATAACAATAATGATTGAGTGGCAGTACAGCCCACAAGGGGCTTAGCTTTTGTAAAAACTACTCGTGTTGTGCGTGCTACTGTTCTATTACGAGTAAAAGGGACTTACAGTTTCTTACAGCTTTTCATAGACAATTGATACTCTTTCAGTGTTGTCAGTAACGCGAAAGAGGTGGCGCCGTGAAAAAAAGCGAGGTGTCCCGGCCGGGAACCGAAACAATACCTTCTGCGTGTGGGTCGACGCACTTACCCACTACGCCACGGTGACCATGCTCTTCATATGGTAGTACCAGAAGTGTGTGGTTTACTATAAGCTGCTAAAAGCAGTCGAAACTAGTGGTGGGAAACGTTATCGACTAGAACTTATGCGCTTGAGCCGTGCATTGCGTGAAAAACAGGAAATCTATCTGGAAACTCTAAAATGTAAGGTATTTACCCAATTCTCGTATTTAGCGGATCCTGCTCCTTCCAACTAGTAGCAGTAGGAGACGAACGGTTCGTTTTGTTTTTTGTTTTTTTTTTGTTTGAAGAAATCGTAGAAGTATTCAAAGTTTGAATCGTTGCCTAGGCCTCAACCAACATGCTTCTCCAGGCAGCGCAATCTTTCGCTAGCTTCCTCCAACTGCGCACTCCAAGTTAGTTGAGTTCCTTCTCCACTTGTGTGCGCCACCTTAGCCTAGGCCGTCCTCTGTTGCGTTGACCCAATGGTTCAGATTCGAAGACTTTTCGGGCCGGAGCTGTGGTGTCAATACGCTCTACATGGCCTATCCATCTTAAGCATTGTATTCGAAGACGCTTAACTAGGCGCATGTCGCTGTACAGCCCGTAAAGTTCGTCGATAAATCTTCTTCTCTAGATGCCATCAACGCAAACAGGATCAAAAATCGCACGCAAACCTTTTCTCTCGAAAAGACTAAGGACTTCCTCATCTGCTTTTAGTAACGTTCAGATTTCTGCGCCATAAAGTATGGGATGATCAAGGTGTTATATGAAGCAAGCTTAGGCCTTCGAGAGAGGGCTTTATTACTCAATTGCCTCTTGAGTTCAAAGAAACAGCGATTGGCAAGAGTGACAATGTAGGTTCGAAATAAATTCAACCAACAAAGAGTCACGATACGCCTTTAGAAAACGTCGGTGGGCCCAATGCAGCTTTATGGGCCAGAAGCGTGTGGGTGGAGAAGGTTCTTTGTCGCTTCGACAAGACACAAACGACATAAATTCTTCGTCGTGTGTAGAGATAATATTTTCGGGACTATAATCTTAAATGAACTCAATACGTTCCACAACAACATCTATCTGGGCAACCGAATTCTTGGTTCCGTTTCTGATGTCGCTATTTGAAGGTGTGGACCCAACGGTGAACTTAAAAGCCTATTTTGAGGCATCATTCTGTTAAAACGAGTTAGAGTCTCTCGTTTCGGAACTCGCAAGGTCGTCGAAAGAAAGTAGAAGCTATGTCTTAAGTGACATACTAAGGACGTTCGTCAACCGAAAATACGTAACTGGAGGCAACTAGTGCGCCATAGGTGAAAGCACATTTTATTGTTAGAGATCAAAGTCAATCCTGACCTGTAGTGACAGCGCAGAGAAAAAGTGTAGGTCCTTTTTTTAATTGCATTACACACAGAAACAGGATTCTAAGATTAAGTCCATCATCAACTTACGGCAAAGAGACATGGTTCTTTTATAATTAGGCATACTCAAAAATATAAAAGAGGTTCATCTTCTTAACTCTTTTCGAAGATATTTTGAATGACATCTAGTGCCCAAGATATTAGTCTACTACCAGAAAGACTCTTTTGGCTTGCTACTATAGAAATCCTGGCTACACTTATGACTCCTGAGTAAGCACCCTTTGATCAGAAAGTTTAATAAATCTTGAACAACTCAAAGATTTCTTTACTTGACTCCAAACTCTCAATTTGCACAACGATTTCTTGAAGAAATTTGCAAGAATTCTAAACTGGCGCCCAACGAACAACTTCAAAGTGACCTAAATATGCCCCACAGCGTAGTGATGAAATCATCCTCCGACTGGATTTATGTTTTGCAATGTACCCATGAATGTGATCCAATTGAGTCCTTGAGCACCAGCCCACCCCAAACTGTTCAAGTTCATAAATAACTATTGACACAACTGAATGCGAACGAGAAGTCGTATCATTGTCGGCGTAAATCACTGAATTAGGACAGCAATTCGCAGGCGGATAAGGTACACGACGCATTCACCGGCGAACGCATCAATTAAACGATATCCATTTCACCTCCGGCAATGTAGGCCAGCAGCAGCGCTGTATGTGCCATCGTAGCATTGATTTTTATCGAAATAAATTGCAAGGAGGTCGGCACTTTACACCATACACCATACATTCTTTGCATTCGCTTACCAACAGCGACCCTGTAACCGGCGCCTTCACCCCTACCCACACCCCTCCACCCTCTGCGTCGCAATGCAACGCACCGACATTATTTTATCTCTCCTGCTTAAATTTGTTGCAATAAATTCCGCAAAAAAAGAGAAGCAAAAAAGGACAACCAGTCATGTCCTTCTTTTCGACTGTCAACACGTACCTATGGGAAGCAAAATTGCTGAATTTTCTTTGTTGGTCGCCGCTGTTGGAGGTAGTCGAGGGGCCGCTCCATAACTCATGCATCCGCTTCTGCCTGATCTCACTGCATGTAGGGCACTCCTTGTGAACACAAAAAAAAATACATATACAAGAGTCCTGCTCCTTCTGCTCAGAGGGGGCTGCTGTGGCAGATCCAGCAGCTCGAACAGCTCCAGCAGCCACAACCGATATCATTCAATGGGAGGGGGCGTGAAAAAATGTAATATGTCAGCCTTATCCAGGATACTTTGTACCGCTACACATGTGCACATCCTGCTTGCATACATATCGATGGAAATGAGAATAAATAAACCGACTGGATGCAGGTTGGCCATTTAGTGTGCACTGAAACTGAATGCTCTGACAATGAACACCCGGCGCCGGGTGCTCTCTGTTCCCTGGCCGGTTGCAACCTAAAGGATAATGCAATGGGGGAATGTCCTGGTACGGCACTTACATCGCATTACATGCGTTCATGGAACCCATCGACTGTCAACGGACGTGCTCTGGTCACATACAGCATCCTTTGGTCGGTTTCCTTGAATCCGCATCCTGCTCTTGTTCCCCACCCCCCCTCCCCATCCACGTGATTTAATTAAATTGAAAAATATGAATCACGAAATCAAATGCTCTTAATCAAGATGAATGCAAAAAAAGCCCTGAAAGGACTTTCACCCGAAACCGTGGGCGACGGCCGGCGCTCCACTTGTAATCAGACAAATTGATACTGGGCTATCCTTCGGATTAATCCCACTCCTCGGTGGCGCGACTTAATTGAACGCAGGATGTTCGCGTTTTTTTTAATTAAAATTTCGTCCAGTCTGGCAAAAGATGAGATTTTCATAAATAAATTAACAAGGAGCCACCGCACTGTCCGCCGTGCGTGCGTGTCCAGTGCCATCGACTCGATGGTTTGGGTTTGCGACTTAAAGAGATCCTCTGATAGTTTTATGGGGACAATAAAATCCTGTTTACTGCCTCAATGATGTGGAAATATTTCATACAGAGGTGCGGCCGGGCTACAAATCTAAGGGATGTCGGCCGCCTATTGGAAATAAACTTGTGACGGCCACTCTGTGCGGGATGACATTTCGAGTAATGGCAACTAGATCAGATAATTTTGCTGACACGTTGGTGTGGCGGTGTTTGCTTGCGAGCATTCAGTGTGTCCTTGGCGAGTTTTACGGCCGACACTAAATCAGGAACAAACTGGCAACAAATTTTGCCGCCTCGAAACAATGCCTCGCTGCGTGATGCCATTGCCTGTGGTGTGGAATTATTTGAAAGGGCCTTGAGCGAAATTTGACGAGAGATGGCCGTGGTTTGGTGTTTGCTGTTTGACGACCGGACATCGGACGGAACACAATTGTCGCTGATGTCATGAAAGTTTCTGACGTGAACACTTTTTTTTAACGTCAATTGCCCTTTTAAATCTTGGCCATACCGTGCGCTGGGGGCTCATTGACGGCGAGCCATTGGTTTTATGGTGTGCCATCGAAAGGCGTTTGTGGCGGTCAAACGATTGTTGCCTTAAATTATCTTTTGATGAGAATTTCTTTGTGGTGCGAAAGAATTGAACCTTTCCGTGCAATCATTTTCGAATTCCTCTTGATGGCTGGGTAGGGGGTGGTATGAGATGATGATTGGATTGTTCCTAATTTTGTGTTTTTGGGGGGGGAACGAATAAAATGACAAAGCATAGATGGTTGGCAAAGAATTGGAAGCTGAAAAGGATTTGGATGTGAGCCAAGTTTGGGCACAAGACTATAATCGGTGGGAATATTTTTTTATCAAAGCAATAGTGAAGTCTTTCCAAGAACAATGACAATTCAGAGCCACATTTTATTCGAATAGACGTTAAAGATTCTAGCCCCTAGGGTTTAATGCAGTATAGCACCTCTGAATTTATTTATTAGTTTAAGTAGAAATCTTCCTTAAGATATTCGTGTTCGACTAGGGATAGTTGGAAACTAGATGGCGCCATAGACTCCAATAAATAACGGTCTAGCTTCTTACATTTTTCCTTGAGCCTTGAATTACTCCTGTCTTTTTGACACTTTTTCTTTTAAATATTTCCAAAGAAAGAAGTCCAACGGTGATCATATCACATGAATTTTACGCACAAAATGTCACTCTTTCGTTGGTTGTGTGGCAATCGCCACCATTCTGTGGGAAACATGTATCGTCCCGTTCGTTTCTGGTCACAAGAAGTTCGTTACCATTATAAGATAGTGAACACCATTGACTGCTTGGCCGACCTAATTTTTTAAAGAAGTATAGCCGGATGACGCTGCCAGCTCATTAACGGCACCAAAGAGTCTCACCTTATGGATGCATCGGCTTTTGATCAATCGGTCAAACACTTAAGGTGAAAGTGTGCCTCGCCGCTGAGGGTGTTTTTCTTAGCAAAGTCATCATCTACTTCTATCTGTTCCACTCACCATTCAGCGTATTGCCGACGCCTGAAATGATCACTAGACTTCAGCTCTTGTGTAAGTTGAATTTTGCAAGCCTGTTAATTTAAATCTTTTGTTCAAAATTCGCATCAGTGATGTTCTTGGGATGTTCAAGTGTTGGGCACGATGACAACTCGGAGCTGACGGCTACTTTGCCACAGTATCGCGAACAATAGTTATGTTTTCTGCAGAATCAACATGCACAAGTGTTTCCACATTTGTGAAAGCCAATTTCAGCAGAAAAGAAATTGGCTCACAATTCTATCGATTCAGGACTTACTTGGTCGACTTTGCTGACGAAATAACAATCTTAACGAGCTACTCAATTCTGAACCCCTTCATGGTTAAATTCGTCCAACACTGGAACAAAAAAAGTTCAAATAAGGTTGAGCAAAAAATCTGGACGTTAAGGTGGGACTGACAACCCTGATATCCTGCATTATGGTTGTAACACCCTTCATTAACAACAGTGAAAAGATCAACGTCTCTCTTGGCAAATATTCCTTTATTGGATACAATTTTTCTTTCATTTGAAAAAATCGTCGCAACACTCGTTTTCAAAATTCTAAACTTTCCAGGCAAGGACATTGACATGGATATTGACAACTGTTTTCGGTTGAAAAGTCTCATAGTTCTCTCTCATCATACCTGCGCATAAGTCAATAGAAAAATATCCTCAATCAAATTGACATTCAGAAACCGAATGTCGAAAGCATTCGGTATTTTGGCCAAAGTACTGCGAAGCTTGAACACCAATCGAAGACTCTTTCGCTACAATGTCGGGTTCGTGCTGCCATATAGGTGCAGGATCAGGAAAGTGACAGCCACAAGAAGAATGCGGACATTTGTGAATCGGTGCCAACGAAATATATCAAAGGTTTCATTAGAGAATGGACCTGAAACCCATAGGAACCACTATTCAATAGCGCAAGTAGCAGTTGATTAGTCATTCCCTTTAAAAATGAGAAAATTTTGTACCAAAACATACGTAGGACCCGCTAACCCAGGACGGCAAGAATAGGCCGATTGAGAAGTACATGCCGCAGAACAGTAAAGGAGGAGTCCCGACATCTGGGGAAGATCTAGAGAGAGCTCATTGGGAGAAACCCCACACAATGGTGCATACGGGTAGTGGAGGCCTTAGGTCCCGCAAGGGCATTCAAAAATTAAAAAAGAAGACAGTAAGTTTATGGCTGTGGCTATGGCTATGGCTGTGGCTATGGTTGTAGCTATGGCTGTGGCTATGGCTGTGGCTATGGCTGTGGCTATGGCTGTGGCTATGGCTGCGGCTATGGCTGTAGCTATGGCTGTGGCCATGGCTATGAGGATTCGATTTCCGAACTATTCACCTCGCCTTTGTTTTATTGTACCACTTTTTAAATTACAGTGATAATTGTCTACGATATGTTAAGCTTCTCAAATTTTAAGATTTGTAGTCGGAAATAAAACTGGAGGTACCTCCTGTTCTTAAAAGAATCAGAGAACACGAAGGCGTTTTCGCTTATAATGATAGGCTTTGGTATCTTGTGAGCTACAGCGTCAACCAATTTTTTTGACAAATCTTGTATCCCTCTACAATCGTCATTGCCATTTTTGATTTCTGCAGACCAGCAGTACTAAAAAAATTTGAAAAGCTTCCTTTGGAATGGAATTTCGCATCCACTTAAGGACCTGTTGCAAGTCAAAGCCTAGAACTAATTTCGAATTTTCTGAGTTCTAAGACGAAGAGGCACTTAAGTAACTGAGCCCTCTCTCGAAGGTCTAAACTATCTTTGCTGAACACCTTCATCATCCCAGTCCTCCTTTACGGCGCGGGTACTTGGACATTCCCAAAGGCGGATGAGGATGCCCTTAGCCTTTTCTGCGTTCGATTTTTGGTCCTGTTTACTTTGATGGCGCTTGGAGGCGAAGATCCAAAGACGAACTTAATTGACAGTATGGACGGTCTACGTTGAGATGACGCACACAAGTGGAAAAGGACCCCAACCAACTTGAAGTGCGTTACTGGAGGCATCTGACTAGAGATTGCGCTAGCTGGAGAGGCATGTTGGTTGTGGTCCAGGCCCACGCCCGACTGTAGAGCCATGGAAAGAAGAAGAAGAACCAGAGTACAGTTGTTTCCTTTGCACAACCTCTGGTAAGCGTCTGCGATCAAACCCCGGCACATTGATTTGAATTTAAGTATCATCTCTATGTCAGGTTTGAGATTGGACTTAAAGGGTGCACTGCTTCCCTTGTAGAAGAAAGTGTGTCCTTTGTCTAGGAATCTTTTAATCATGCGAGCTGTGTATTTCTTTTTTGAAAATACATTCCCGTAACCAGTGAAATGTCCGACATTCCTATTAAATGTATTCGGAGGCTTCGTCCTCTTTCAATTATTGTCGATGCATCTTATTAAGTTCAGCCAGTAGGAAAGGCCTTCAACCTTGTTAGGCGACCTTTCGTCAGTTCTCCAACTAGAAACCATGACAATTCTGAATTCAGAGACTATATCGCGAAGAACAAGTGAAAGTACCGATTGCTTCTTTAATGAGCTCCACACCTCTATAAATCATTTTATGAATTGTAAAGGAATGTAAGTCTGAATTTCATCAGTAGTTTAATTTCCTTAAGACTTGTTTGGGTTCCGAGTCGACATTCAAAATATTATTGCCGATGAACTTGCCCGCAGAGAACAGAGGAAGTGCATGAACACGAACTTACATTGGCGCCATTCGTATCCTTGGTTAGGGCTTTCATCGGTGGTTCGTCCTTTCAAAACACAATTGGAGGAAGTATGATACTCCAGAGTGTAGGTAAATCAAGCGCGAGCTTTCTCAGCATTCCATAACATTTTCTTATCCAATCTAGGCTCCTTCCCACAGAAGCGTTATCTGGCATTCCTCCGGTAGGCATACAGTAAATGAAAGTTTCTGTGTGGCAGCTCAATGAACCAGCTCTTAAGTCGGACTGTGAATATTACAAATATAGAAAAATTTCATCCACTCATACACGATTAAATTTTTCATCTGTGATGTAATTTCTTTGAAAACCTTGGTCCCATGCATTTCAAAGAGCACCGTCTTTTTCTTACGTTCTACAAACAGACGAACAAACCTTCACATTCCACAGCCGTCACAGGCACTTACCCAGCCACAAGCAGAACACTCATCTCATTGAAAGAAGCCCAAAACCGTGTCCGATTAATGTTTTTTGTTTACCCAATAAATTTCCCACCGCCGCCACTCCATCAGGCCTATCACAACCAACTCTTGCTCCACCACGATGTTCGCTTTGCGATCGATTCCATCCTTTTCCCAGCAACGCGAGCATCGCACTAGTGTCCGACACTAAACCCAAGTCTTTCGTTCAAATAATAATCCTATTATGGCCAATAACTCATTTCCCCAAGTGTTTGTCCGACTCCAGGTCGGTGTTTACTTCGCGCCGACAGCGGTGGTGGTGGGCAAGAGTTTCCAGCGACCGACTGGTCTTCAGTCGAAAAATCGATTTTGACAGAATTATAAATCGAATTGAATAAAATACACCTGGTCGCACTGAGGAGGACCTGTTGGGGATTATTCTGCCTCCCCTCGGAGAATTTGAGTGTGTGTGTGTCGGGCTGCCCATTAACAGCAAGGACATTCCTTCGACAACAATTTATGGACGACCCCAGGAACATGACCCATAAAAGCGACATACACACACCCATCCATCCATTCACCCACCCCCACCCCCCCATGCACCCACCAGCAGGAGCGACGCAAATAAAATTAAATTTATGCGTAAGAAATTTTTTGAAACTTTCTGCTGCTTTATGCTTACAAACGTGCAAATAATGGAGCGCCAGCCGAGGAGGGAGAGCGGCATCTCTGCTCAGTGTGCGTCTGTGCTTAGCAGTTACCACAATATTGTGGCGTGGCGGGGCAAAAAAAAAATTGAGAACAACTTGCCGGCCCCAAGTACCGCACTTCCGACGTTACGAGCTTTTGAATGATGCGCGAGTAAAATTTTACGATAAATGTGATGTGGCTTCAGCAGTTTTTCTTGCGATGTCCCTTTTGGTTTTGCCTCCCCCTTGGCTTCTGATTCATTCCACGTTCATCATCATCATCATCGTCGTGCCTTGCTTCGGTTTTTGTGAAGTAATAATTTTTGGCAACGAGATTGCCACTTGTAAATGATGCGGAAGATATGCCGGGGCTGGGTGAAATGGAGAGGAAAAGACAAGCCATCGTTGAGAGGACTTTGTAATTAAGTTGTTCAATTTATGTTTTATGCTTAGCAAAAGAAAATTAATACTACAAATTAATTTCGCGGCAAAATCCATCCCCACTGCCAATGAAATCGGGCGAAGGCTGTGTGGGTGGCTGGGATGGGAGGGATGGGATGGGATTGCAGTTGTCCCGTGTCGACGAGGACGAAAGCGAAGACGTTGTCATCACAAGACGAGTGTCCTTTATTGCAGTCAGGGTTCTAATTGAGAAGTCTGCAGAACACTCCCCTTGTGTAGGCTGTCAGTCTTTGTGTGACAGCATTTGAGATTAGTCTCAGTGAAACACAGTTGTTCAGTTAAACGCCTCGAGGAGCGGCTTGCAGGCGTTCATCTTGACCTAGGTCAAGGATGGTCCTTCAAGTGATGCGAACGAAAGGAAGAGTTGTTTCTTCTTCACGACCGTGAATGAGAGAGAAGAACTTGAATGTCCTGCTGCTGATGGTGACGTGGAGGTGAACAAAGTACGTCAGTTGTCAGATTTGCGTGAGATGTTGCTTGTTTTTTTTTTTTCTGCGAAATTTCAACAATCAGAGGGACACGAGTGTACACAAAAGGGTCCTGAATGGGTGCTTACTTTGCAAATGAATTCCAAGGTCTGTCAACATGAGATTTTGTTGAGGGAAAATTTTGGGGCGAGATATTTCTTGGAATTTGTCCGAAATTTAAACTCGTCCAGGAATCTCTTTAAAGTTTCACCATTTAATTAAATATCCTTATGAGTGTCTCACCATGTTTGAACATCCTCCCGAATGTCAATGGCCGCAGAGCACTTCAGCTCCATCAGTCGATGATTAAACTATCGACGTAAAGTTGTCTCTCTCTCCTTCGGGGCGTAGAAAAATTATGTCCTCGAGGGAGGACACTGCATAATCCATTACCGTACACTCCAACTGATCATAATCTTGTGTGAGTGTGTTTTTTTTTCTGAAATTTCTCCCATCACTCGCCAGAAGCAGTCGACAACCAAGCGATAGGCAGTGTACTCCATCAGCAAACCGGAAGCGCCTTCCATCACAAGGGCGCCCTGGGACTCCACTCATGAATAATGCAAAGAAAGAATCATGTCAATCACGTCATTAAACCCAGATGCATATCTTAAATGTATCTGAGTCGTGCCGAAGGATATTCGCTTGCCAGCTAGTCGGCCGCTGTAACTATCCCCATCCCGGAAGTTACCTTTTCGATGAACTCTTCCATTCTTTCGCAGCCCCATCGACGCTGATGGATACGTCGAAGTCAAGTGAGTTCGTCACGCCATCCATTGTGAGTCAGGGAGATAGCCGTTGCCGTCACCGCCACTGCCGGAGCACTATCGCGCCAGCAACGACAACTCCGGTGTTGTGGCTTCGTGAATCAAGAGCGAGCAGCTATGCGAACCGACGTGGGGGAAGGGGATTGCTTAATGGCGCAAAATTTCAGGTCACCAAAGGATCTATAAATTAGATAAGAAAACGAGTGAATTACATCCCTCCCTCCCCCTCCCCCTACCCACACCCCGTCCGTCAGTCGATGCGCATATGTGATGGAAGACCATAGTTTTCGAACATCCACATCTTTTGTGTGTCCCTTCCTGCGAGAGATATCCTTACTTGGCAAATGTCCTTCCTCCGAAAAAAGGGCAGCCATACAACAACGGATAACTGCTTTAGTTACCCGCACATACACAAACTAAGTCATTAACCAGAGATAGGATAATAGTGGCGCTGTTGCCATGTCGTCGGCGCTGGTCGCCGTCTTGGACCAGCCAGCAGTGTGGGAAATGTTACTGCTTTCACCAGATTCCATTTTTACTTTCTACTCATTTAGCTCGGGGCATTTTCCGACCCTCCCCGACTTTTCCGGGTTTCACTGACGCTGCTGGTGACATGGCACTTCTGTGTGCGCACATAACCCGAAACAAGAGCATCATCGTCGTCATCATCATCGTCGTCGCCATCATCGCCAAGAACAACATCGTCGTCCTCGTTGCCATAGTGGCCATTTTGCACAAAAGACAGAAAAAAAACGAACAAGACGACGACACGCAGAGAAAAAAACAAAAACTCTTAATGAGCCAAAAGCAAACTCAATTCGGGGGTGGCGAGAAGCAGAACTCATCCAGACAGACTGCGAACAAGAGCTCCTCCTCTCCGCAAACATGGTCGCATAGAACAACAGTTTTACGATCGAAGAATATGGGACCAGAAATAAAATGTGCAGAAGCTGGCTAAGGAGTGTCCCTTGGTCTTCCCGAAGGGTGGTGGGGGGAGGGGGGATGCCAGAGGACTCCAAGAAAATATCAATATTTGCTAATGTGCCACAAATGGATGCGTCACATGACCGAGTTACGGCTGAGACTAAAGCCGAATCCCCGGCAGTGGTGATGCATGGTGATAGTGCTGTGTAGTAGGGAAGGTAAGTGATTTCGAATGGGACTTGTTAGAGAGCAATGAAAACGTGGAAGCACTTCGGTGTCATTTCGCTCCTGTATTACTATTATCGAACTCGTTAAATCCTTCCTCGGGATTGAACAATATCTGCGTCCATCTCTAACTGGGTGACTGAAGGTGGTGTGCGTTGGTGTGCGTCTAAGGGGGAAAGAGAGAGAGTGTGTTTTTATGCGAGCTCCAGCATTATGTCGTAAAACCAACCCTTGTTGCAAGACTGGAGTTGCTGTTTAAGGGGTATTTGGAGTTGTGCCTCGGTGAGGCTTTTTGAATTTGTGTGTTTTATGATCACGCATTTGCAGGGAAATGAATTGTGGTGAAATTAGCTTTCTTGTGATGAAAGACTGCTTTAAGGAGTGTCTTAAGAAAACAGTTTGAAAAATTTCTATCTGTGGTTCTTGACGTCACGATTTTTGAGATAGTTTCATGTGAATGTTGAGCGCGATAATCCCTTTAATTTGTAAATGCCTTTTCGGAAACCTATTGCTGAGCGAACGTCTCAAACTTCAAAATTTTTGAAATTTTCGCTGGAAAATACATCAATTTTCAAGTTGTTTTCAATGTGTTCACCTTTGGAGTCAAATATGGTCAAGAGATAGCTGAATCCCACACTGCACGCAAGTGGCTCTGCAGTATTTTGACCCATTTCCAGAGAAGGTGAGTTAAGATGGTCCAAACTTTGATATTTTTAGTGCCAGCCTTCACCGTCAAAATACCCCTGACAGAGAAATCCAAGGGATTCGCATCCAAAGAATGTGCAATCCATTGTGTCCAAGATATGAAATGTGGGACATTGTATTTTTTAACCAATCTTGGTTAACGCGCATATTGTGAGACGGTGTCGAGTCTTGTTGAAATGTCCACCTCCTCCGACTAAAAAGTTTGTTTGCCCAAAGCTTCAATACTGCCCCTAAGACAGTTTCATGGTCCACGGTTGCTTTCCTGACCCCACAGCTCAAACACGCGAGCAGAGAGCGACTATCCACAATTATGGAGGACCAAACCATCACCATCAGTGCTGTTTGTGGCTTTCCAAATCTACAGGTTTTCTAAGGACCTCTCTGGTAAGTAGACTCAATCATTTTGTTTGTCGTATGGCTCGATACCAACCGGTGACTCTTCGGAAAAGAACAAATTTGTCAACTCATAACTTTTGCACAAGCGTGACATGTCCTTCGCTCTTTCGATTCTAATCTTCCTTCTGTAACGACGTAAGATAGTTTGGCTTTTGGAACTTCAATGGCTTGAGCCGTGGTCTCCGTGGCGTAGCGTGTGGGTAAGTGCATAGACCCACATGTAGAAGTTCTAGGTTCGATTCCCGGACGGGACATCTCGCATTTTTTCACGGCACAACCTCTTTCTAGTTGCTGACAATACTCAAAGAGTATCAATTGGTTTTAAAAAGCTTCTCAAATCTTGCCGTTCGGAGTCGGCAAAAAATTGTAGGTCCCTTCTAGTCATGAGAGAACAGTTTCTTGCACAACACGAGTAGTTGTTGTAGAAGCTAGGGCCTGGTCCCTTATGGGCTGTAGTGCCACTCAATTATTATTGTTAATTGCTTGAGCCCAAGTCATTTTTCATTATGTTTTGCATCCATTCCAAAGATATGTTCAGCTCAGAGGTCTCAGCTCACTCCACTTCGCCGCGGATATCATTCAATTTCAAAAATTCTGCCGATGTTGCAGTTTTTCTTTTATGACCACCTCCATGGCGTTTTGCAACGCTGCCAGTATCACGGTAACTAGCTATTGTCCGAGATACAAATAATTTCTTTATCGTGGCGTGATGGAGGGCTCTGACGAAATTTACGTGTGGTTTTCCAGCCGAATATAAAGGAATCACAATATCATGCTTATACTCCATAGCGGATCAAAATTCTTCGACAGAACTGACACACAAATCGTGAAACAGGCCTGTAAACATTTAAATTGTCTGTCATGTGTTAAAATTTTTGTGTGACCTTACTGTCATGAATGGTTTGGCAATTATTGCAGTCTGAAGTTGGTTGCATTGTATTGACTGGTCTCACTCTCATATATATTTGAAACAAATGACTGCATGGTTTCTAATGAAAAAAAATCTGAGGACCTGCTGATAATGGGTAAGAAGCTACAACCAAATCAAAAGACTTAGAACACGTATTCAATAATTATTATCACCGCAGCGACTAGATACGAGGAAAAGATATCTCCATCGAGGCTGGGTATTCCAAGTATAAGAGTTGAGAACTTGTTACCGTTTGAGACTAAGAAAAGATCTCTGAACGTCAAGTTTGTACAAAAAGCTCTTATTTGCAAATTACCTCACACTACACAACACTTTCTAACCTTATCAACAGGTTTCTCAATCACTGCGTTTGCGGAGGGCGACAAAAATATTTCAAAATTCTGCCTCTATTTGCAGAAAACAAGACTTCTAAAAGGCCCTTTTGCCTGGGCTCTCAAACTTGCTTCTAGATGACCTCTCAGAGTCAAACACACGCTTATTGGCTGGCTGTACAATAATGTTCTGGCGTTTCAAAATCAAATCAATCTCACATTCTACATGCAACTACTCCTTCCATAGAACGACACATACTTCGTCACATTTTCAATGGACTATGCCTCTGAAATTGCACTCCTTTGCTTGGCAAATGTCTGTAAGTGCATTCAGAGAAGAACGTGCCAACGCCAATGGCCTCACGACACCACCTGTTTCCGGAATATGGCAAAAATTGAGAAAACAAACAATACGAGAACAAAATGTCTGAAAAAACTCCTGCAAGCGAGGCACTCCTTTGCATCGGATTCAAGTCTTGTGTCTTGAAATTTGAAAGCAAACGCTGCACCATCACTTGAGTTTGCTTAAATTAAAGCAGTCTGAAGTTGGTTGCAGCGGCTTAAATGGGTCTGGTGGTAAATGAGGGCAAAACGAAGTCCATGCTGTCACCAAGGAAGGACGTACAACATCGACGTCTCGGACAGAGCGCCGCACTAGGCAGCAGAAACTTCGAGGTAGTCAGGAACCCCGCCACCGCGATAAATAGGGACAACAACACCAGTACCGAAATCAAACGCAGAACCACTCTTGGCAATCGCTGCTTCTTTGGACTGAAGAGGCAATTGAGTAATAAAGCCCTCTCAGGATCTGGATCATCCCAGGCCTCCTTAATGGAGCGGAAATTTGGACATTGCTTAAAATGGATGACGAAGGCCTTAGTCTTTCACTTAGTCTTCTCGAGCGAAAAGTTCTGCATTCAAATTTTGGTCCTGTTTGCGTTGATGGCATCTGGGGGAGAAGATTCAACGACGATCTCTATGGGCTGTACAGCGACATGCGCTCAGTCAAGTGTCTTCGGATACAACGCTTAAGATTGTTAGGCCATGTAGAGCGTGTAGACACCACTGCTCCAGCCCTTAAAGTCTTCGAATCTAAGCCATTGGGACAACACAACAGAGGACGGCCTAGACTAGAGGGTATTTTCTGGTACTACGAGAGGTCAGGAGCCCCTGGAACTTCGGTTTCAGGTGGGCCCCCTCGTGGGAGTATCGTGGTCTTAAACCCATTATAGAGGACACGGTCTAGGTTATTGTACTGTGCTGACGTCTTAATGAAGTTGTTCACGAAACTGATTTATGCCAGACGGTTATGGGACTTTCCCGACTCAGTGTGGAGTTGCATTATCAACCGGGTGTTGCGACCCATAGAGCGACAGAGGTTTTAGAAACGCCTCGCTCCACACCAAGGTGGGGTAATTGTCTCTCAAGCATGATCTCATTTGGTACTTGGGTAACTAAGGCGTCTAGTCTACGACTCTTGGAAAACTGGACCACGGGTTATAAGCCGTAGCGCTAGGTGGTCACGTAAAACCAAATCCCATGCCCCAAGTACAGGCATTCAACTATACGACTGAAAGCGGTCTAAAAGGCAAATACCTCCACTGACCAATGGTAGCAGTAGATTTTGAAAATATGAACCTACTCCTTTTCATACACAATTAGATTTTTTGAGTGTTGTCAGCAACTCAAAAGAGGTGGTGCCGTGAAAAGTGCGATATGTTCAGTCCGGGAATCGAGTCTGGGACCTTCGACGTGTGAGTCGACGAATTTACCCACTCCGCTGAGGCGACCACTTCGCAACAATGAAGTACTTAAATACAGCTGACACGTTATAGCGAAATGCTGCCCCGTAAGTGTGTACTGTCCTCTATCGCCCACAGTGAGGAGAAAACAGCCTAAACCCTCTTGGCCCATTCTCCTCAGAATAAATCCTTTCATCTTCTTTGCGACAGGAGACACAAGAATGGAATACACAACTCAATGCTTTACGATTTAACTGATGTCACAGACAACTAGAATTCACATTAAACCCAATGTGCTCAATGAGCCAAAGACAGTCTTAATTGTTAAATTATCCAGGTAATGCGTATAGTCTCGATTCAATTACGCAAGAGAGCCTCCAGCAGACACATGTTTTAACACAAGTCAGGCCCACCGGGGGCTTTAGTGCGGATGAATGGCAAAGGACTCATCCCTGAGTAATGAGCGCATATGCAGTCCACTCAAGTGCAAATTCAAATATTGTTCCTACCTGCATTACAGAGCTCAGATGAGGGGGCCTAAGCCCTGCACGTGGCAGGGACATCACGTGTACGTAACATATTCCGAAAATCCAACCTCTCCACGGCATTCCTCATCAGCATTCGCACAAAATGAAGTCTCACTGTAAACGATGCTGACACAAGACCGCCTCCGCATGGAACCGATAGTTTAGGCTAAGAAGAAAGGGATATCTCCAGACATCTGCTGCATTCATGTCGGACATGATGCTGTTTCTGGGGACGTGGGCTGGGAAACATATTTCAATCGAACATGTCAAAATATTGTCATTTCCACCTCTTTTCCTGAAGAACTTGTCATCGGGAATATTTGAATGGCTGTGTGAGGGCGTGCCCGGCCTTTGATTCTCCAGCTTGCGAGCATGTTTTCCACGTCGATGCGGATGGGCCGGTCGTTGCCGCCCCCTCCCTCAAAATCGCCAAACTCTTGAGTAAATTGAAATGAAATTGAACTGAAAAGGGGACAATGAATGCAAAGATGACAACATCAAACCGGATGGCACAGGATCTCTGGAGTTTCGATGACACTCTGCCTGCTGTTGTCATAGGAAATGCTGAACTTCTATGCCAGAGTACAACTGATAAGATATTAACCGCCTGGACAATCCAATTACTGGGACACATTGTCTGCCTCATGTCTCCTGGGAGATCTATACTTTTCCCATGTTCCCAACTGCCTAGACCTGTAGACACACAATCACATGTGTAGAAGATGCTTGTTACAATGTGTGGGGAGGGGGGGGAGGACACGTGAATACGGGTCTTTTGTGCGCAGCGCAAGTGGGATTGAATTTCTGCTTAAGAAAACAGGATTTAAATTGAATTTTGCGGGGAATACGCCACCATTGTCCTAATTTAAATACTTTCCGTGAGGGTTGCTTTGTAATCTTTTGAATTTGGTGAGGATGTGCTCGTCGTGAAGGTCGTGTAGTGGGGTTGCTGAGCATATATTTGGTTCACTTTTATTTTTGTTTGCGCGGAGAGTTGGCTTTTTTTTTCTTGGAAACCCTTTAGAGCGTTTTTCTGTGTCAAATGTGGGTCCTTTTGCTTTTCTAACCACATCCGTGGCTTTGTGATTTGTGTGTCAGTCGGTATTATGTCACAAAGCATAGGAAATCGAACCAGAGGAGAGGGCAGTTAAACAGCTGTCCTTTTCATCAAATACAGCAAGTAGTGAAAATGGCGCCCAACGAAAGACTTGAACTTTTGCTGAGATTAGAGCCACTACGATTTTAACAGACGGAAAAATTTGGAAAGAATTTGAATTTTGAATTAAAATGCATTTTTATTGTTCTAAAAAAATTTGGAAAGAGATACAGTCTTGACTTGTGTACACGAAACGGCGCGGACAAGTGGGGAAGGACCTTACCCAACTTGGTGTGCCCAACTGGAAGCAACTGGCGAGGCTTGTTTGTTAAGGCCCAGGTTGACCCCGGGCTGTAGCATCACACAAAGAAGTAAAAGACATCCTCGTGGCGCCCAACGTGGGACTTCACCTCATGCTGAAACTAAAAATTTCATATCCCTTCGACTGATTGAAACAAGTAAGTCCAAGCATGTCTTCCTTGGATACAGAACAAGTCCCAGTGTATGCCAAACTGTCGCTTTACTTGCAACGCCGACCCACATTTTACCTCAACTGAACGGCATATCCACGCTTTGACAGTTGTTGCGCCTTTCTTTTCACCGTTTGTAAGCCACTGCACAATGGTTTCGAACATAAGTGAAGCCACTACATCCCCCTCTCTGGCAGGCTTAGATTGTCGGTCTTCTCACACCGCTAGCATTGGTTATCTATTCATAAATACATTCAGCAAAGTGAACAGCAAACATCACGG